>CM049797.1:4499884-4576093 GCA_027422405.1 Ptychobarbus kaznakovi | reverse complement strand
TTTCTCCTGAGGTCCCAGACGACAGGGAAAAAACAATTCTTTTCATTTTCTAACAGGTCTCTCGGGCAGGTGTTTGTTTGAGCTTGTGTGCATTAGAATGCAATCTGTATTGTTGCGATGTTGCCGCTCCCAGCTGTCAGAGACGGATTCAATAAGCATCAAAGTAACGGGGCGGGTGAGAATTATAAAACTGTCAATAGCAGGCACAAGTTATGAAATGCCACAAAAATATCTTCTCCTATGCATCACAAGACAAATGGCTTTCATCTAGTGCCACTGCAGCCTCTGATTGAATCAGCAAAATTTCAAAGGAATTATACTGATAATACTATTTCACCTGTTTCATATCACTCCTATAGAGGCGATGCAAAAATGTTTAATCGAATTTAGATTTCCCCAAAGTCTTTAGTAATTAGCTCCCAGCAGCATAAATGCCTCGCATTTGAAATATCTCTTCTGTTGGAGTTTGTGGCCAGGACATATTCTCATTATCAGTATGATTATGATTTGATTATTTTCAGAAATATAATTTGCAGTGAGTCCCCCAAAATAAAAAAAAATGTCCTGTTGCACAAAAAAACAACAACAAAACAACAACAACAATTAATAATAATTTTTATTATTATTCAGTGATTCTTTTTAGTGTTATTAGTTTACAAAAAATAAATATAAATAAATAAGAACAGCTAGTTTACAAAAACAATGTTTCTCATTTTCATTTAGTCGAGCTTTATGAACTAAAATGTACTGAAACTATAACTGAAATAATATATTTAAAATGTCATTTTAATATTTAAAAACAACAAAAACTAATAAAAATGAGAAAAATACACAACAAAATTTGATTTAAACTATAACTGAAATTAACATGAAAGCTAATTTTTATTAAAATCCAAATTAATTATATTAACAAAACATAAAATATAATAGTATCTCAATGATTATAAAATAAATAATTTAATATTTAAATTAGTTATTACTGTAAAATATAATTCTTACTGGTTACTTTTTTATAATTTCTATTAATTAAAAGCAGTACAACTCTATCAAATAATCACCTTAATATAAAAAAGTATAAGTATAAAATACACTTTCAGTATAATATTAACTATGGGGATTTTATTTTGCACCAATAATGTTACAAATGACTAAAATTCAACCAAGCCAAAAAAAAAGCATGCCCTACATCAGTATGTAAAATATGGAAATGTGTTTGAATAACCTTGTAATTGTTTCATATGAAATGCATAGTGATTAGCAATAATGCCTTAAACAGTCATTATTTCATTCATGGACCTGTATATTTTGTTTAAAAGAGCTGTTAATGCTGGTGTCAGTCCCCGCCACAGCTGTAATGCTGCTGTGTGTTTGTCTGCAGAGCTTGTTAGGCTGACATGTAATGCGAGCAGGAGGCTGTGGGCAATGCCAGCGCCCTTGCCATGGGAAATCATGTTCCATCTTGTTAGGGGAAGTTTGGACGCTTTGGCCTATGAGGACCGCTAATAATCACCCCAGTGGACTGTCACGGCTGCAGACGTCCACCTGCTCCATACAGCCGGCCAGAAATGCACTTATTATGTACACACATGTGCACTTTGGACAGCTGAAAACATACATTATCACACACAGTGCCGATCCTACACTTCTGGGGGCCCTACGCAAAACTCTTCCTGGGGGGGGGGGAATTAAATACCTTTGTCCGTGTTCGCTCCATCTCGAATCGCGCTCACGGAAAGTGCTTGAGAAACGGTGTCTCTTCCACGGCTCGGTACGATTTAAACTCTTTTTGATTTGTCTAGAGAAGACTCTGTATGATATTCACGTTACATGATTTGACTGATTTTTTACATAGAAAGGGCGACACAGCGCACCACATTAAAATAAATGAACATTCCTGTTTTCATAACCGCTGGCCAATTAAAAAATAAACTAAAATTAAATAATCTTTGAGAGCCAGGGGTGGCCTACTCAGGCGGTGTTTCGGGGGGCCTACTCAGCTTGTGAACTTTGCGTATAGGGAGGATTGACTCTGATCACACATATGATCACCTAACATCATATGCAAATTAAACTCGTGAAAATATCCAGGTGACATTGATTTCATCCTAAAAGAAAGGACACAAATGTGACATGACTTCCATGACAAAGTACTTTTTCCCTCCAAATGTTTATTGTGTAAGCATTAATGTTTTTAAATGCTCAGAAAAAAAAGTGTACAAAGCTGTCACTGAGTCAGCTACAAAAGCTAAAAACTTAATCCTACCTCATTGATGCCTTAATAGTACATATTAGTTTACCTAAACTGTACAAGTTAGTATTTTTTTCAACGCAACATACAAGGATAAGATGTCAGTCAGCCGTGTCAACAGCGGTCGTTTCGCACAAATAAATGCCTTTTGCCTTGCATAGATAAACTGATTTTATTTGTTATAATACTGAATTTAATTTAATTTAATGTTCAAAATATGTTCTCAAATCTCGGTACTGTTTGTTTATGGACAGGTTATGAAGTCAGTCACTGCATCTTAGAAAACATTCAACAATTGTTTTGTTTTTATTTTTCCCCTGAGAGTAATTTGTCTGTATTCATGGTGTTCATTTCATGAATAATCTGTGAGCAAAGAATCAGTAGATGTATTGGATGGCAAAGGAATCAGATCTGTCAGTCTGTCCTCCGTTCATAGATCCATTGTATTGTGCTTTGTCATTGTGCTTTCTGGATGGCTGCTGATCCAACTCATAAACCAAACAGCAAGTAAAATATCAAAACAATGAAACTCATATTATAAATCCTATAACAAACACTCTAAAAAATGCTGGGCTAAAAACAACCTAAGTTGGTTTTTTTTGGATACCCAGTGCTGAGAAAATATTGGACAGAACACATGCTGAGTTATTTTGACCCAGCTGGTTGAGTTAAACATGTGTACCCACCATGCTGGGTTGTTTTAGGGTTAGTTCACCCAAAAATGAAACTTCTGTCATTAATTAACCTCATGTTGTTTCAAACCGTGAGACCTCCGTTCATCTTCAAAAAACAAATACAAATATTTTTTTATGGAATCTGAGAGCTCTCAGACCCTCCATAGACAGCAAGGGTCCTTACACAATCAAGGTCCAGAAACGTAGAAAGGAGATCGGTAAAATCTATATGACATCAAGGGTTCAACCGTAATTTTAAAACAGAAAATAACGAAAACAAAATTCAACAGTCCGTCTCCTCTACGTCAGCGTGGCGCCATTTAGGTTTGGAAAAATATAAAAAATAAGGCAATAATTATAATCATAATAATAATGTGTTACATTTATATAGCGCTTTTCTGGGTACTCAACGTTTTTACATAGAAGGGGGTGAATCTCCTGAACCACCAACAATGTGCAGCATCCACTTGGATGATGCGACGGCAGCCATATTGCGCCAGAACGCCCACCACACACCAGCTTACTGGTGGAGAAGAGACAGAGTGATGAAGCCAGTCAGTGTATGGGGATGATTAGGAGACCATGATGGCCAAGAGTCAGGACCTCAGTTTAACGTCTCATCCGAAGGACGGGTCAATGAAATGACCCAACAAGCTGAACCCAGCATTTTGGATTAAAAAAAACCCAGCATTTTTAGTGTAGTAAAATATCTAAACTCGAGGGAGAACACCGTAAGACTATGCCATTCTAGTATAAACAATACTTTTAATTACAGCAAGTGCTTAACATCTTTAAAATGGTATATAAAATGGTTTAATTATTTTCATTATTTTCCTCAGTATAAGCAATCCTAACCATTTCATTAAAGTTAATTAGTTTCAAGTAGATTATGCTTGGATGTGTAATTAAAAATAATGTTAATTTCAGTTGAAATGGCTGAAAACAATCAAAGCTAAATAGCATTACTGAGATTCATTGGGGTACTTTCAGCTCCTTTCATTCTTTGCATGACTGGAAGAAAGTATTTATTTTTGCATAATTGCAAGACATTGTAGCATAATAGTTGGTATTTGAAATCATCTCAGTGATTTGGATTTTTTTGTTCACTATAAAAATTTATTAAGGTACACCTTATTTACAATAGTTGATAAGTGAGTCACTGAAACATTCGCTCTACTAATTTGTGAAAAAAACTTAACTGCTTTGTTGCTCACATATTGTTTTATTATCTCATTGTAATTTGTGTTTCTACAAATATATTAATAAATAAATAAGAAAATGTATGTGTATATGCATCTATTTTGTTTTGTAAATTTAATTTCTTCTAATTTCATAGTTAAAATGTCTAATAATTTCATGTTTGTCTTTTTTATGATTTTCACAATAATAATAGATTGCTGCAGATGTTTGCCAGCTGTCATGGCAACAGCAAAGCACACAATATTTCTGTGACCTTGTGCTTTCAGCTCCATCCTCATTGGAAAAATAATGAAGGGTAGTGACAGATTATATGTTTGTGTCTGCCACAAAACAGACACCTGTTTCAATTGTGTCCTGTTCTCAGAGTAAACACTGTTGTGCAGAGTATATTTTGGGTGTCAGCTGAAAGTGCTGCTCATTTTGTCCCCATGCCGAAGTCAGTTATTTTAGCACTGCATGTTCTACTGGTCTAATTGATATTTATAAGTTCAAAATGAAAATGTATACTGTACATGCTATTGTTTTAATGTCTGAGAACGTACTCATTCATGTTTCAATTAATGTGTCACAGTAACTGATACATATTATAATATCATAAATCAGTAAGACAAGCTGCTTTGAAAATATGTGTATTGTGTAATAACTGAACACGTTCAGTCAGCGCGGGCTTTAATATTTACAGTCACTGAACTCGCTGCTTGGAATGGAGATGAAGATCTCCGAATGAAGGCTTGGATTTGGGTCTGTTCCTCGCAGTCGTATGGATTCCGAAGATCTGGATTCAGGGGCGTATATTACGCGGGGGACGTTCCCCCCCACACTTTTATAATAAGTAAATTCGTTCCCCACACCTTTTCATTGGACAGTTGTGTTCTCGACATGTTGAGGTTTTAATGGAAAAATGTATATAAATGCAGAATTATTTAAAATTCAAAGAGAAAAGATAGTCTATACATGACGTTTACGTTTCCATGGCAATCAGTCACTCAGTTTGGCACGTCACGACTAGCCCTAGTTCGCACCCGCGGTCCCGCGCTGTATTCAACATTCATAGAGGTCGCGATGAGTTCAAAGCGGCAAAAAACTATTCACTCCTTTTTTTACGACAAAGTCAAGCAGCGTAAGTTGGCATGTGGCATCCGAATAGTGTTGCACAATGTTGAGTGACTCTGTCTATCGCTTTTGTTGAATAATTATCAAGTTTTGATGTTAATTATATGGAGAAAAAAAGCTGCCTGGACAAACATGCACTTATTTTAAGTGTATTTTTTCGTAACTCTTTTGTAACGTCTTTTATTTTAACACTTATGTATGCTATCAGAACCCTTCAAATAAGAGTAAAGATAATGTTGAACTGAGATTTTACAGCGTTGTGACATGTTTAACTCTGCCAATTCTACATAATGTATTTCAGTCAAGTATGCGTGCATTGACGATCAGATATAGGATCTTAATTTAGGGGTGCTCTTTCATTATTGCACTAATGTTGCGTTTTTATGTGTTGTCAAGAATAAAAAAGATACACAGACAGCCTAGGTTTGTCAGGGCAGAATCAGGATGACACCCAAGAAAAATAAACTTCACATGTGAGAACAGATAGAGTGACTTTTAACACCTGGCTGTTTTTACATTGTATAAAATCTAATAATACACAAGTGTTTGTAGGATTATATATGGATCAGTCATAAAACACATAATTAGTAAAACATAGAATAAAAAATGTAACATTTGTATGATAAACAACTTGGAATGGTATTCTTCATGACCATATTTTGCGTCCCATAATCCTACCTAATACCTAAACTTAACTACAACGACTACCTTACAAGCTATTAATAAGCAGTAATTAAAGAGTTTATTGAGGCAAAAGTCATTGTGAATATGTGTTCCCCATACTAAAGTGTTAAAAAATAATTTAGGATACAAATTATTGGTTATTGTCCAGCAGTGTACTTAATTAGTTATTTTCTTCTGTATGTCACTATTCCTTGTACTGTATGTACATGTTTCAAACACTACTTTATTTAGACAGAGGCAGAAGTGAATTCAGAGTTGAGAGTGAATGAGGGAGAAAGTTTCAATGAGGCTTCAGAGGTAAGGACAGTTTATTTACAGCATTGTCTATGATAAGATATTTCTTATACCATTTAACATAGATTAATCAGACTAATTTGTACTTTTTTAAACTTCAGTTTTAAGTAGCTTTATATATTTAGATATGTTAGCTTTAATACTGTGTCAAAAAGCTACTACTTTTAAACGAACCAGACAGAAAGCTTCAAGGAAATGTCACTAAATGTGTCAGGGTTCTGTCACTTCGGTCTAGTGTTATTCATGGTTTTGTGACAGAGCCTGTAAAACTGTTGTCCACCTGCCACCACTGCTTTTCAAAGACATTAAAAAACCTGTAAACATATTCTGAACGTAATATAATTATTTTTTGAACACAATCTATTTTGTACATTAATGATGTTTAATTGTATTTCTCTCCTGTGTTTTTACTTTAGGGAAGAGGCTATCATGTCCACATATTTTGAGACGGTGGATGATCTGCTCGCATCGTTTGGTCCAGTGAGGGATTGCTCTAAAGACAACGGTGGATGCCGGAAAAACTTCAAGTGTGTTTCAGACAGAAGGATGGACTCGACTGGCTGCATGGTGAGTGGACATGATCACATATCATCTAACATCGGCCTCATAACCGGCCTGTTTGATGACTTACTGGGGTCAAACTATTTGAACATGACACAAATGAAGGCTGAGTCATACTGGCATCATGCACAGAGACTCTCAAGCTCTCATTCCAGGAGAACAGCATTCTGGCAAATAAGTCTCATTACAGGCAGATAAGTTTGTCCCGAGTTACATGTGCAGATTGAAAGGAAGGAAATGAGAACAAGCAAATGCGGTTAATGTTTTTTTTTTGGGGGGGGGGGGGGGGGGGGGGTTCAATGTGCTCATAAAGCAAGGAAATTGATGAGCTCACAGCACTCTGAGCTGATGGATGAATCAATCATACACAGCACGATGGGCCTTCATCACTCACACATGTATTAGGAATAATAGTCTGACACTGATCTTGCAGTGTGATCATCTGCATTGCTTTAAAAGAATAGTTCATCCCAAAATGAAAATGCCCTTATCTTTCATTAACGCTCGAGTCATTACAAAGCCATTTCTTCTGGGGAGCATAAAAGGTCACATTTTGAAGAATGTCTTAATCACTCTTTTCTTTTGTAATGAAACATAAGACTGTCAATTATCAGATTTGCCATAAAAACGATTGGTTCTTTTGCCATCATGGGTGTCAAAAAGAAAAGAACTGTGACAAATAAACTACAAAGTAATGAAAAAGAAGTATGCTAATTGGATTGAATGTGTAGCCTACTTGTACAGTAGTGTACTTTTAAATCTAAAGTATATAATATATATATATACAGTATCTCACAGAAATGAGTACACCCCTCACATTTTTGTAAATATTTTATTATATATTTTCATGTGACAACACAGCAGAAATGACACTTTGCTACAATGTAAAGTAGTGAGCATACAGCTTATATAACAGTGTAAATTTGCTGTCCCCTCAAAATAATAATACTCACTAAAGTGAGTACTCCCCTAAAAAAATGTCCAAATTGGGCCCAATTAGCCATTTTCTCACTTCTGAGATACTGTATTTTATATATATATATATATATATATACACACACACACTGTATATATAAACTGTACACGCAGATAATGTACTGTTAATAAAAGGTCACTTATGTGTACTTAAAGGTTCAACCAAAAATTAAAATTCTGTCATTAATTACTCACACTCTTGTCGTACGGCTCCTGTGTCAGCAGCACCACATGCATACATGGTACTGTCGTGAACACGCATTAGAGAATGACAAGGAAAATAATAAATTGTTGAATAAAGTTATTTTTAGTTTTCTTTGCACACAAAATGTATTATCTTAGCTTCATAAAAGTAAGATTGAAGCACTGATGTCACATGGACTATTTTAACGATATCCTTACTACCTTTTTGGGCCTTGAACGTGGTAGTTCCCTTGCTGTCTTTACAGGGTCTGAAAGCACTTGGTTTTCATCAAAAATATCTTAATTTGTGTTCTGAAGATAAATGAAGGTCTTACGGCAACATGAGGGTGAATAATTAATGACAGATTTTCAATGTTTGGATGAACTATTCCTTATGACTTATGTGTTTATTAACACACTTAAGTACACTTTTAAAAAGTTCACTTTATAATAAAGTAAAAAAAAAAGTTTTACTTTACATTTTAATCCTTTTCAAGAAGTACTCATATTTGACATGTTGACTAACATACTACGGTAAAGTACTTGATTATATATTATATATTAACTGTATTGTTTTAAATTACATTTAAAGTGAATCATTTATTTCTTCAAGTATATTATTTTAAAGTGTATTATTTCACTAATAAGTACTCGTTGCTACAGTTCTTTTTTTGCAAGGGGCAATACATCTAAAGCCCTGTTTACACTGTTTGTCAATCTGACCACGAGTGTAAAAAACAAAAACAAATGTTATACAACAAAGGTAAATGGTGTCATGAACGTGTGACCTTCATTCGTAAATCGACATGTGCATTCATTTAAAAACATCCACGTGATTCCTGCTGACTATAATTACAGGTAATGTACAGTAAGATAGATATCCATACTTAGACAGTCGCTGAAACCAGGTACCTCATCGTGGTTTACCCTGACCTGAAATAACCTAAAAGTGACATAAAGGTCTTCAGGGAAAAAGCTGTCCTGGTGACAGGATGTCCTTTGTCATGTAGACTTCCATCATGTGCCATTGGAGAGTCAGGTGGAGAGATAATAGCAAGGATGTGACAAGTCCAAGGTGATTCGGTACGGCCTGTTTTAGCCTCTCAAGGTAATGGTAGGTGACAGCCACTGATCATTCCAGCAGAGCGGCTCACCCGCTGTATGCTTGTCCTGGAGCAGGAGGCAGAAGGAAACCAGACTGTGATGAATGAGGCTCTCCATTATGGATCTTTAAAAGTGAAGCAGGATGATGGAGCATTTTCTGCTGACTCAGAAAGAGCTTTCTCTGTCTGTCTTTCCAGATCATGGCAGTGATGTTGTACTGTTACAACATGTGTGAGGTTATGATGTTATTTAATTATTTATTTCCAGAAGGAGGGGTGATATTGGCTCTTTTACAGTCTATCCTCAACAAATTCTTGCCAGAACACCAGTCAGTCATCTGGACTTAGTGGACTTATATATCAGTGGTCTATCCGTAGCCTCGTCATTGGTGGTGTACAGTCATTAATCTACAGTAGCTACATTTACATGCATGCACCTAAACTTGAATTTGACTATCTTCTCAAATTTGGTTCAGAATACATATATGCACATGGAAACAGTGCAAGATGTTCATATAAACAGAACATTCAGAAACTGAAATCAGATTGGATTCACAATTTACAAAATTAGTGCATGTAAACATATCTAGTGAGCTATAGAGAGAGGGACAGAACACAGTATTGGGGGGGGGGCACCGATGTTTGTGATCTCGGTTTGCTTCTGCCTGAACAATTTGCTCTCTGTCCGTTAGAAAATCAAATTGGCAGACGGAAGAGGAAGTCAGTTTATGATGGAGAAAATACTTTACTTTTATAGATGTTGGAGCTGTAATTGTGTCTTCAGGACTTGGACTAGAATGAAAGAGAGTAATAGAAGTGGACTTTATAATGCTCTTGTTTCCACCTGGTATTGTGTTTTTGGTGATCAGCTCAGACGTGGTCAGCCGAGACATTTTGGTATTAATATTTTCTGTCTCCTTTGACCTCTTGTGATCAGATTTCATAGAGACCCATAAAGACCCCACGTTCTATTGATATTAGTAAATTCAGATCGTGTGTATAAATGTGCTCTTACCAAATGGACCGGAGATTAATTCCTTGAAAGTTTGCCATACCTGTTCCATTATTAATTGTTGGCTTTTAGCAAACCTTTATTATTTTAAACAAATGCATATCAAATATTATCCCCCTTTTCTATTTGTGTTTCTGTATATACAGTATGCATAGGTAATGTACTGGAGGGCTGTAAGCTGAGCAGATGTTGTTGTCTTTTGCATTCAGTCTCAGACTAAGGACAATATTTATTAAACAGGGCATATTATTAATATGGGCATATTATTATAATATTACGATGAGAGTAGACAGTTCTGCATTTGAATGCTTTGTATGGTTGTTTTGTCTTTTTATTATTATTATTATGCATTATTTTGTAGTGGTTTTATTATTGCTTGTTTTGCACAGCACAGTTCATTACTTACTTTCAAAAATATCCAGGTGATGAAATTAATGTTTATCATCTTCAAAGTATTTCATTTTATCTGTAATGTCTTCCTTTGATCAATGTGAGAAAGGAAAAAAAAAAATAAATCATTATACCTGCACACTAATGTCACATATCATTCTGAGCATTCGTACGATTGTAATTTTGCAGCAAATAGCTGAGAACAGTGAAAGGACAGTGCTTTTATTTATTTATATATTTTTTTTACCTGTGATGGATTTTGAATTTGGGTGGCCATTATAGAATTGTGGCATAAGAAGAACATTTGTAAAGGCACTGACATCATTTGTAATCTTGCCAAGCATTGAATTGGGTCTGTCTTATAAAAACACTGCATGTCCTAAAACAATCAACGGTGCACTTTTAGGGCATTTGTGGTGATCGCTACCTAATCCTTTTAAGTGTTCACTTCACCTCTATTACTGAGAGTGTGGAGAAATGGCAGAGGAAGGAAAAGCTATTTAAAGTTACTCATGCCACCAATGCTGAAGAGGGTGAAACACATGGAGACTCCATCCGGAGTGGTATCGTGACCTCGGCCTGAGTAAAGAGATCCAGAAATCAATCCACTTCAGCCACCAGTTACAAGGAAATTGTATAGCTTTACCCGAGTGTCAAGCTTGAGATCGGAGTGATATACTTAAAGATGCGTACTATATGTTAATGCAGTTTTATTTCTTAAATGTAACAATAATCAGTCAATGTGTTTGCATCTGCTTCTTAACATAATATAACATAATATAAATAGCTTTGCAGTAATTTATCAGAATGTTAAAATCACTAGCTAGCTAGATTAAGACAGAAATTGGCTTTAAGATATTTATCATGGGATTAAAATCCAATGTCTAACAAAAATAAAATAGAGCTAGAAGCAGCAATTATGAGTCAAGCGCAGCATCAGAATAACAATTGGACATACAGCATTTATGTAAATGATTTTAGATGTAAAGTAGAATTTTTTAATAAACAAATGCTTTTAACATTTGACCAACTGTGCAAAAATAAGTTTTTTTTCTGCTGATTTATGTATCTGCAGTTGCATTTCAAATCTTGCAAAAACTATAATGTAAATGGGTAGCTGTAAATGAGAGATATATGACACTAGTAATGTAGACACAATCTAATTTGATTGTAGATTACTTTTTATAATTTTTTTTTAAATCCAAAATTTCCACTGACATTTTAATTAGACTTTAATTAAAAAATTCCAGTGAATGTAAGATATTTTCAGTAGATCATCATGATGATAATTCTGAAATGTGCTATATAGTAATTAGAAAAAAAACTCATAGATGTCTCCGAAACGCTAAATGTTATATTAGTAAAAGCTAGCGTTATTATGGATTATGGGCTTGCATAATGGCCAGAAGTAGTGTTTGTTAAAAATGTCTTAAAGGGGTGGTTGACTGTTTTTTTCTAGGCTTGATTGTGTTTATGGGGTGCAGTCTAGCATGTGTTCATGCTTGGTTTTTTTAAAAACGCATTATTTTTCACATAATTTACCTTTATTCCACACCTCTCTGTCCCTTCTCTGACAAACGCCTCGATTTATTTCTGTTTTTATGAAGCTCCTTCAGAAATACGCGATGGGCTGAGATTGGTTAGCTGGCTCAGTGTGTTGTGATTCGCTAAACCGCCTCTACTGCACGTTCTGAATGTCCCGCCCCTCACCTCAGTGGCATGTGCTCCGGTTGAATTGTAAACAGTGGTGTTGTCTATAATGCTTATCAATTTGAGCCTGATTGAGACCCAGAGGATATTAGTGAAGAGGATCGTGCAGAACCTGTGCAAGCACGGCTCTTAATGATATGTTTGGTTGTTGTTGTCTCATACTTTTAAACACGCTGCTATTTGTAAGTGCTACTGCTTCTGTTAGCTTTTAATATACGGTTTTATCCTGATTAAACTTTAATACAGCACAGCAACCACACGCGTGTCCATTTATAATGCTTCTCATTGCTGTGTGAAAATAAGTGTATAATTGGAACAGTTTGTTGGAGCTGATCTGACGATCTGAATGAGAGAGAGAGATGCAGAGCAGGGCGACACGAGTAACAGTATTAAGAACCGCTGCTTTAATGATTTTGAAACTTGTGAATCCATTAGTATTGTTAGAAGACAGAATCGTGATTCAAATGAATAGATTTTTACGTGCATCCCTAGTTTTCTCTTCCTCTTCTCTAAAGCAGCGCAGCATGGCCTCGTCCTCTTCTTTACATGTTCCTGGGGGCAGGGTTTATCTGGGTTTGTGACGTATCAGACCCGGGAAGTAACTCGTTGTAGTCCCTTACCAGTCGTTTTTGTAGGCATTAAACTTCCAGAATTTTAAAAGACGATATCTCCGTTTGCATTGAACTTTCAGCGCCGCAACTCTGCAGATATTGTTTATGCTCAAACAGCAACATTACACACTAACTAATGTTAAAAAAGTGAAATCGCAATCAACCACCCCTTTAATGATGGATTTATTTCTTACAAACACACAGCTTTTCTCTCCTCATGATGTAAATTGATGGACTGGAGTGGTGTGGTTTACTTGTGGATCATTGTGATGTTTTTATCAGCTGTTTGGACTCTCATTCTGAAGGCACCCATTCAGTGCAGGGGATCCATTGGCGAGCAAGTGATGTAATGCTAAATTTCTTCAAATATTTCTGTGAAGAAGCAAACTCATCTCCATCTTGGATGACTGGCATCATTTACTCACCCTGATGTTGTATCAAACCCACATCAATGGTGTTTTTAAAGTGCATTATTTAGATTTTTACATTGTTTAAAGAACAATACCGAAAGACGTACAAAGAACAGTGGCCTTACATTGAACAAGTGAGTCATTGCATTTTGAACCAAATGTCGGGTTGTAGTAAGAAGTTATGATGGCATGTCAAAACACGTGTTTAAATACATCATATATTAATATAGAAATGCAATATGCATAAAAAGCTGTTCAGTTCCTTCCTCTGGAGCAAAGCGGGTGGTGAATGATGTTGATTCATGCTCCTTACCTCAAGTTTGATAACCCACTTCAGCATTTCTTCTAGAGTGGGCGGTCAGACACAGATGAGAGCTGACTCTGTAACAACAGCTAGCGTTCACATTGTTTGGGAAAGCTTTATTAGACTTTCTATGTAGCTACTGGCATTTTTCGACATTTTTCAACAAGTGCAAACTGCTCTAACAACATCATTTGAATGGTGGAGTACATTATTTATTTTGGAAGGAAAGTTTTCAGCAAGGACCTCTCGTAATGAAATATACATGAAGAACAACTAATAAGATTGTCGGAGTTTATTCCATGCTGAGTTGTGAAGGCCGAGCTGTTGCCAGTGGGTGATCTTATTAAAAGTTTCAACTTGGAAAGTGCCCGCTCTCCAATCGCCAGCAATTTCTCCTTCTGATTCATTTATTGCTTCTTTCTTCTTATTGCTGTGATGCAAAGCTGTATTTTCAGCATAATTTCTCCAGTCTTCAATGTCAGATGATCTTTCAGAAATAATTCTAATAAGCTTATTTGTTTCTCAAGAAGCATCTTAATTATTTAAAATAAATCTTAATAAATGTAATCATTTTAAATATATTTGATAATTAATTATTAAATATAATGTAAAAATGACAGTGAAAGTATAGCTACTGCACTAATAAATGTCAAAATACTGTACAGCCTAAAATTCAGCCCAATACATGATTGATGATACATGATGATTTGATGGAAATATCTGTCAAGATTTTTCACAGGTGTTTTACCCTTATTTTGAATTACGCATTGCATTGTGTTGTGTTTTAGGGTTGAAAGAAATGTTCGTAAACTTAACAGAAAAGGCACTGGTAACGTTATGGTATTATATTTTTTCTTCAGTATTTTTCTTAAAGTGTAGACAGAAAAAAAAAATGTAATTCCATGCTAAATTTTCACTCACTTTATTTATTTATTTTTACCGTTCAGGCTTTTGTGTTGTTTTACATGTTAAAAAGTCCATGCTGGCTTGATTTTCATAAAATTTCTCTGTAAAGCATTAAGAAGGAATTTATTCACACGCGGGGAACTTTTTCTTCCATATGTCGGTTGTATTTAGTTTTTGAAGGCATGTTTTCGTTCATGTATCTTTATCTCTACTGCAAATGAAACAGCTTGTGTGACCATCATTTGAATATCCTCCCTGGGGTTCAAGCCAGGTGTGTCTAAACCATTATACTGTGGCGATGACTCCCTCCTGTGTCATTAGCATAGAGAGAGAAGATGCTTCCAAACCTTTGAAGGACGAAAAAAACTGAGAACGCTGGAGAGCTATAAGGTGATGAGATGGACAACACAGAGAGACGGCTGAATTATGAACAAAGCAGAAGTACTGGGCATGGAGGAAATGGGAGATGAAGAGTGAAACCAGATGAAAAGCGAGAAGAAAATATGTATGCTGAATGAGAGCCGAAAATAATGAGACGAGAAAGAGCAGCACACATTTGTCATTATTTGGAAGGACTTTTTTTTACAGGGACTGTTCTGTGGGTTGATTTTTTACACAATTTTGTAGATCTTAAAAATAGCTGTGCAGCAGTGTTCACTTGCCAAGTGCCAAATGAGAGAAAAAAATGACTTTGCCAAATCGTTGGAGTGACTCGCCAGTTGGCCGGAAACTTTATAAGGAAATGCAACATAATACATGGTTTAGGTGATGTAAAGTGTCTTGCGAAAGTGTTCATAGCCCTTAATTGTTCTCACGTTTTATGTTGCTGCTTTATGTTAAAATGCTTTAAATTACTTTTTTCCATCTTTGCAAATAAAAAAAAATAAAAATGTACAAACTTTAATGATTCCATTGCATAAGTACTCATACCCTTATCTGGGACAGTTGGAATTTAGCTCAGGAGCATTCATATTGCTTGTAGGAGTTACTAGACTTTGAGTGAAGGTAACCTGTGGCAAATTCAATTGAAAGGGTATGATTTGGAAAGACACACATGTCTTAATAAAAGGTCCAACAGCTGATAATGCATATCAGAGCAAGAACCAAGCCCTGAGGGGAAAATAATAGTCTGTAGAGCTCAGAAACAGGTTTGCGTCAAGCCACGCATCTGGGGAAGAGTTCAGAAAACAATTCTGCTTCATTGAAGGGTCACAGAAGCATGTAGTCTCTGTTACCCTTAACGGAAGAGGTTTGAAACAACCAGGATTCTTCTTTGAGCTGGTCTCCTGGCCAAACTGAGCAATTGATGGAGAAGGGCTTTGGTTAGAGTGGTGAGGAAGAACATGATGGTCACTCTAGTTGAGCTCCATGATCATATGTGGAGATAGGAGAAATCTACCGAAGGACAAACATCACTGCAACACTCCACCGATCTGGGCTTTATGGCGGTGTGGCCAAACTAAATCCTCTCCTCAGTGAAGACAAAATAAAACACACTTGTAACTTACAAAAAAGCACCTAAAGGACCCTCAGACTCTGAGAAACAAGATTCTCTGGTCTGATGAACCTCAATTATAAGCATCATGTTTGAAGGGAACCAGCTCTGCTCATCACCTGCAGAGTACCATCCCAAAAGTAAAGTGTGCTGGTAGCAGCCTCATGCTGTGGGGCTGTTTTTCAGCGGCAGGGACTGAGGGACTCATCAGAATAGAAGAAAAGCTCACTGCACCAAAATATTGAGATGGCCTTAATGAAAACCCAGTCCAGAGAATTCAGAACTTCAGATTGGGCAGAATGTTTACCTTCCAACAGGACAGTGACCTTAAGCACACAGCAAGAGTGGCTTATAGACAACTCTGTGGATGTCTCTGAGTGGCCCAGCCACAGCCTGGACTTGAACCCCAATCAAATATTTCTGGAGAAACCTAAAAATGTGTGTCTGCCCCCATCCAACCTGACAGCTTGAGAGGTGGAGAGGTGAGGAGACAAATGGCAGATAATTGCCAAATGATGATGAGAAAAGCTTAGCTTGTCGCATCAAACAAAAAAGACTTGAGGGTGTAAAGGTACTTCAGCTAAATATTTAGTTAAGAGTATGAATACTTATGCAATTTACTTATTTTAGTTTTTTATTTTGAATTAATTTACGAAGTTGTGACAATTCTGTTTTTGCTTTGTCAATATGGTGCATGGAGTGTTTAGATTAATTTTTTTGGGGGGGGTGTTCAATAACAATGCCGTTTAACATAAGGCAGCAACGTGAATAAAATGTGAATAGTGAAGGGTTATGAATACATTTCACGCAAGCACACTGAAACTGTATGCAAATCAATACTAAACAAACTATCTATAGGAGGAAACTTGTAAATTATTGCTTGATTATGACATCCTTTATGATATAAATGTTTAAATCTTAATTATTTATCAGCACACCAGTGTAAGAAATAAATTAATACTTATATTCAGCAATGCATTAATATGACAGTAAAGACATTTTTAAGTCACCAAAATATTGTATATAATCAAACATGTGATTTTTTTGTACCAACTCATCGTGTATTTTCGACATGTAGTTTTTTCTTTCACATGTCAGACACAGACTACAAACTAGGGATATGTGTGTAAGTATGTAGAGTGTTATGTCGCTGAATACTAGGATTTAAGATTAGAGTAGGTGATAGCATGATTAGTGATTTTTCCATACATCACTAAACCTAAACACTAAATTTACTGAAAATGCACTGCTTCACTTCAATGGAAATATGCAGATTTGGAAAAAATTTAGTTGCATTCACATTATTACTATGTATAGACTATCCCCATATGCTATAGTACACTCTGCACATTGTCACAGTCTGTAAATATGTACTAAAATCACATCATAAGAATTGGCACTGATACAATAACCAATTCAATATGGCATCAATGCAACATAAGGCACAACAACAGTAAGAAAATCCAAACTTATAGCAAATTAATTGTTGACATCCTTTATGATATATGTGACTTAAATCTTAATTTATTATCATACACCAGTGTAAGAAATAAATTAATACTTCTATTCAGCTATGCATTACATAGTGACAGTAAAGACATTTATAAAGTCACAAAATATTATATATCAAACAAATACATTTTTTCTGTTCCAAATATCACATGTATTTTTTCTTTCCATGTCAGAGTCTTACAAACTAGGGATATGTGTAAGTATAGAGTGTTATGTCATTAATACTAATTTAAGCCGCTTAGGAGTAGGTGATATGATTGTATATACATCACTTAAAAGCAAATTTACTGAAAATGTGCTTCTTCATGGAAACAGATTTGGAAAAATAGCATTCCATCACTATCCTCTGCAGTGAATGGGTGCCATCAGATTGTGAATCAAACAGCTGATAGCACACTTACTATTGCAGAACTAAATAAACACTGAGCAACTGACTGAAGAAGCTAGACAGCTTTATTCTCAAAAGCAGTATTCTTTCCAGAATGTTTACTTCTGTGAGTCGTTTTTTTTCATTTGTACTCTCCTGCACGTTCTATTTTATTGCACAATATATCGTATATTTTATTATTTTTTACTTTTATTTATTTTTTTTATAAAAAAAAATGTCCATACCAATACTTATGTATATTCTCTTGTGTTTGTGTTACATATAATTGCACTGTCCAGTGGCGTGCACAGAGGGGGGGCTCGAGCCCCTACCCCTTTGAGGTCCGACGCTAAAGTGCCCTTGTGGTCCGGTCTGTGCGATATGAGCGAAACTATTTGCAGAGTACGCAATTTGCATAGGGCACCAAGTCCCAGGCGGGCACCACCCCAGTTGCTCAAAAAAATAAATAAAAGACGTGCCGCGCCATTCCCGCGACCGGCGCTCACACCTCATGTTTGCCGCTGAATGCAGATGATCATAATTGATGGACAACTATGCCCCCTCAGCGCCCGCACGTCACTTTCAGGTAGGCTACATTCATAATCAAAGAGGTATTAAGACAATGTTTTTTGTGGTTATAAAAACAGACCTAATAGCCAACAACAGCCTTTAAAATTACTTAAAATGTATTGTATATAAAACTAATGAGGCAACCCAGCTGAAAAAAACACAATAGAACCATCACAGACAAATCATAAATAAATCACAAATTCCATTACAAACCATCAACTTCTAGACATTAAAATATGGTTTTCTGTAGTGTGTTTTGGCACATATTCCATTAGGATGTATTGGTTTTAACAAGCCACCAATAGAAGATGACCAATTAGCAGTAGAGACAACAGAATCCATTACAGTTTAAAAACAATACAAGCCCCATTATAACCAGTAAAACCATTACAAATTTGGTGATGGTGTCTGTTTTATTTATTTTTCTTTCAACATTACATGTTATAAATGCATGTAAAGGGTGCCATAGGACTGATCATTGCTGTTGTTACACCTACAGGATGATAATATCCTTGTTTAATAGGCTATTGACTAAACATTTACCCAAAAATGAAAATTCTGTCATCATTTACTCACCCACAAGTAGTTCCACTTGTATGAATGTTTGAACACAAAGAAAGATATTTTGAAGAAAGATTGTAACCAGACTGTTTTGAGCACCATTGACTTCCATAGTAGGAAAACAAATACTATGGAAGTCAATGGTGCCCCAGAACTGCTCTGTTTCCCACATTCTTCGGAATATCTTCCTTTGTGTTCAGGACAAACACATTCATACAGCTTTGGAAATACTTGAGGGTGAGTAAATGATGACAGAATTTTCATTTTTGGGTGAACTGTCCCTTTAATCTTAATTTTTTTGGCCACCTTTTTGCTATAGATGACACAGCCTCTATAACTTCTTCAACAAAAACACGTGGACATCACAACCCTTACAAACATTAACCATGGTTTTTGTAGTAAAACAGCTTAATTTTCTTTTGTGTGATTTCTGAATGCTTGGGGCCATAAAATCAATCAGACAACTGCATTACGTTTACATTTAACTGTAACTGTCTAGAGCTACTTTATATTTATTTAAAGTTCTATTTTGACCTCTTTGGTAGGAGTTTTTTTTTTTTTACGTGACACATTCACATCAGTAAGAAGATATTTTGAAGAATGTGGGAAACCAAACAGTTGCTGGTCCACATTGACTGATAGTAGGGAACACTGTGGACCAGCAACTGTTTGGTTTTCCCCCTTCTTCAAAATAGCGTTTATGTTTAGCAGAAGTTAACATTATTAACTTTAATGTTAATAAAACACCAATCACAAAGAGAAAAATAACTCACTACTCTTAGTCTTGACTGAAAAACTTGAAAACAGTTTCTTTAATAGGAATCAATCTACATAGTGTTTATTTTTATATTTGTTCATTCAATTAATTTAATGCTCCTGCTAAATACACATATTGTACCTGAAAATAAAACACGGTTTATTTTATTTATATATTATGTGTATTTGTAATGTGTATCTTTGCTCTAATTTTTTTATAACAAATATAAAATAATGACAACTATTTTTATCCTCACCCACTTTGGCCTAAATATCCGCCATACTTTTTAATATTGTGTTACCTTGAAAGGCTTTGTCTTTATAATATGGAAATTAGTTTGGCTGTAATGCTCAACCAGCTTGCAAAATAGAAAAACCAACATTACAAAGAATCGTGATAAAATCGTGATACTCCTAGCCGAGGGGGACCGGGGACCCCCCCGGTCTGCGATTGTGCCCTCGTAACGCCATTTCGCCCCTGCCCCTCCGGAGGCCTGTGCACGCCACTGGCACTGTCCATGGAGCGGACCTGAATCTTGAGCATACGAAGAGTAATAAAACTGCAATATTGAAAATGGCCTGTAGGTGGTAACTATATACCATGACCAGATAATATGCAGAACACCACACAGGTACCCACATAACCCATAAGATGTTTTTTTTTTTTTTACTAATTTAAGACTGTGTTTATGCGGTCACTCAACAAAATGGGCACCTTGACATATTTTTGTGTGTTTTTGTCCATTGAAGCATGAAAGAGAACTCAATGTACCACTGGCGCACTGTCTGAAGCGTTTCTGTACATGTGCATGTGTCGGATGCCTGTGTTCACGAGCCCGGTCTCATCAAAATGCACATCAATAGCACTTTTTTATTTTTTTTTGTATTCTACGTGCTATTTATACACAGAAACTGGGTTCGGCGTGCATACGATATGCATGTGCTTGACATACATACAATACGCAGTTTTTGCGTGCATTTGATATGCACTTTGCTGGTGTGCATGTAATACGTCCCTACCCTACACACATAAACCTACCAATTGTGTTTCATATGCACGCCAAAATACATTGTTGCGTATAAATAGTACGCCAAATAAAAAATAAATGTGTGCCATTGAAACGCACGTTCATGAGATTGGGTTATGTTCACAGAGAGCTGCTTCCCAGACAGAATAATGCCTTGGAACATGTTTGATCAAAATAGGATTCCAGAAATTTATCTGAACACAACATGTTTTGGGCTCTTAAAGTAGATTTAATCAAAGACAGACCCTTGTACTTCACTCTTGATTTGCAGCAATCCTGCACTAGATTAAAATCGTGTTCTGTTTTCCTGTTTTGGCACCATCTGTGAAGGTAAAGTTGAGATCTGAATGCCAGGAACAAAGAAACTGGCATGTCAGCTGCACATTAATCCACTGAAAGGAAGTCTAAACTCACACCAGCGTTCACAATCGGAAGAGCTGTGCACAATGTGAGATATTCCACAAAAGGCTGCCATTTCAATTTCCGCTCCTTTAATAGTTTAATGAATGCAAGAGCCACAATATTATGCACAGCAGATATCATCTCTTATCTGAGACGAGAAGCCAATGGGGACAAAATAACAAAACAGCCTTTAGAGTCATTTTCCTTCCCGCAATCTTTTGCTGTCTCGTTGTGAGGTTTTTCTCATTAATTGCCTTTAACGTTTTCAGAAACATGTCGATTGAGCTTCTAGTCTTTTGATTGGCATTGAAGAGGATTCTTCTTTTCCTTTATGCGTAGTCACCATTTAGTAGTTTGTGAAGCTGCATTAAGGAGCAGCAGTGCATGTAATAAATTATGAAACGGACACATTTTGCATCATTTGATGTCTGTGCAACTCTTAAAAAGCTCCAGCCGCCATTGACCCACAGGTCAAACATCACTCCAAAACAGCTTTATTAGGTCACGCGTGTAATTCTGACGCTTAATAATGAGGGACACGCATTCATTAAGATGAAGGCAGCCGCTTAATTGCACAGTGTCTGATTAAAAACCTGGAGGTGATTAGATTGACTAATGAGAGTAAACACAGAGGCGGCAGATTGGGCCACGGATGTTTCTGTGCTCCCTCATTTCTCTCATCTCTGTTGTCTGTTCTGATGGAGATCACGTCCGCGTTTCTTTTACAAGCGACCATTGAACGTTTTACATTGCTCTTTAGAAAAGTGCTGTAATTCTTTAGACTTTTTTATAGGTTCTCTTAATCACTGCATTGATGGCGCTCTGTGAATGACGAATGTAGTGTTTGTCTCGGTGAGTTCATGTGCTGTCTTTGTTCTTTACACCTCCTTGAGTTCTGTTTCCAGCAGACTTTCTCTGTTTCTGTTGCTCTGTGAAACCACATGTGTCTGTGTTGTAATAAATCTAAAGCTATTATTTCAGCTTTGGGGAATCATTTATTAAAGATTCAATATTGCTTTGATTAAAGTGATATTAATCTTTAACTTATGATTTATACTTTATTAACGACTCGTCCAGCAACTATTAACATCAGTATATCTTTAACAATTTTGTTTATCTTGCTTCGTGGCCAACGATAAGACAAACAAAATTAGTAGCCTACTTTATCAAATTTGAGCTAGGTAATGCAATCGATGGCAAATAGTTTAAAACTTGAAAATCACACAGCACAAGACGCCATTCTTTATAAATAAAACAAGGTTTATTTGCTAACTGTTTTTCTACAATACATGGACTAAACTTAATAAAAACACATATACACAAATAAATATATGCACACACAAACACATACGCACACGCATAAGCAGTTTTGCAGTTAGAAGAAAGTTTAAGTCTAGCACTCTTTTGCTATCTCGTAACTTTAACTAGAGGAAGATCACAGCAGAGACTTTGCCATCTTTTCTGCATACAGATCAATTCATCAGTTCACTAAGAATAGAGATTTGTTCGGTCTACTTGCTTTCAGTTGAGTTGGCCGCAGATCTTTCCTTCAGATGGCTGAGGGAATCCTGGCGGCTGATTGGCTCTTTGCGTGATGTCACTGAGGGAACCCCTCCTGCAATTGGCGTTTGCCTGGTTCTTTGAGAGAGAGGCGACGCTTGAATTTCTTCTCTGAGTTCCTTCCGCGTAGTTTCAGGCTTTCAAGGTTTCTTCAGGAGTTTGACTAAGTATTTGTAGTGTTGTTATATTATCGACCAGATGTTACGGTCCATGGGCGCTTCGAAGCGCAATCAGTGAGCCGAAGCCAAAGTCTTTGCAAGCGCCAGCACGACTAGTGAAGACGAAGCCGAAGCTTCCAGCAAATCAGCGAGCAGCGAATGAGAAGAAAAAGCCCTAAGCTAAAAACTTTTGTTGTCCATTTTAAACGGCTCGATTGGAGTCCTCAATCGGAGTCCCGCCCCACACGGCTTCTTTCCATGAAAGAAATACCTCTAATAACTTATAAAAGTATTCATCATTCGTACGATGCTGAGAATCGACATATAGTTCACACCAAATTGTTGCATTTATCACGACCATTTGTATGAAACTAAATACTAGTTATAACTTTACAGGGAACAGTAATACGTCATAGGTTAATAAAAATACCATAGGTTCCACTACACAGCAAGCTTATACAAGACATAAAATACAACCTTAATATATTTATAGTCTCTTGAGTATGTTGCTACAATAGTAGCAGGAACCATTAACTGTCTTTTAGCATAAAGTCCACAACAGTCTGCTCGTTCCCTGTCTGCACAAGAACGGGAGAGAGAGACTTTTTTCTGGAATGCGACAGAGAAACGGGAGGTGTCCTAAGGTCATGGGAATGTCATTTCCGTGGAGATCTGTTGAGCGTCTGCATCAACGTATATCCCTCGTTGTTGATTAAATCATACATTTAGGCGTTAAACGATCAGGGGATCCCGGGAGTGTCTGTCGCTTTAACATTTTCCAGATGCACCGTTCTTTTGTACTGTTGCTTTACTCTAACGTTATTTATGGTAAGCCAGTCAGGAACAACATTGAAGTTCTGTTTCTAAGTGGATCTGGGAGCAAAGGTCAGTTATTAGCTCGCTCAAGGATGTGGCTCTATAAATCTCTCCCTTCCTGTGTCTTTTAGAGAGATTAGCAAAGGGATCCTCCAGACGGAGCGCACCATTATTGGAGTTGGTTGCCATTTATGACTCGCAAATGATGGGGGGGGGGGGTTTCCTTAAAAATTTGCTCAATCATTCTCAATCAGTCTTCTATCTCGACGAGGCCCTACAGTGTGCAAGTGCAAGTTTTTATTTAATTGCTTCTGTCTATTTTATTCTTCATTTTCATTTTGTTGTCATGACTATACCCTGCATTGATTCAAGTTGTTGTTGTTGTTGTTTTTCCTCCCCTCAAATACACAACTAATTGTAGTAAATTAAATATAATTATTAATTTAAAATACAAAATAATTGTTAAATTCAACTCTACTATATATTCAGAATGGTAAACTATTTGTTTATTTTATGCCCTTTTACTATTTATTTTATTTTTAAGTATTTAACTCTTGTTTTGTTTTTTTATCACAAATATAACAACACGTTTTATGGTGCTATACATTCATGGTGTTAAAAATTCAGGATACAGTATTTAAATGTAAAAATACATTTAAATACTGTCTGTTTTCTATATAAAATCAATTCTACATATTGTAAAGAACAATCTTTGAAAATATAACTGAGGCTAAGATTCTCACATTTTCAGTGATATATGACACATTTATGGGAATATTCCTAAAGTTTTGTAAAACAAGTCTATTTATTATGAAAAATCAGTGAAACTATTGGGGGGACCAAAAGAGCTTAATGTAGCAAGTCACTTCACTAAAATTATTTATATCATTTTTGTAACTTAATTAGTAAAATTACGGTAACACTTATTCACTATTAACTACAACTGTTCCCTCAATAAATTCCTAATTTGCTGCTTATTAATAGTTAGTAAGGTAGTTGTTAAGTTTAGGTATTGGGTAGGAATAGAGATGTAGAATAAGGTCATGTAGAATAAGGCATTAATGTGTTCTTAATTACTACTAATAAATGGCTAATATTCTAGTAATATGCATGCTAATAAGCAACTAGTTAAGACCCTAAAATAAACTGTTACCAAAATTGCCATATAAAATATCAGTAGATAATCTTATTCTGGGCTATTGTGCAACATATGGAGAAAATCTGGGACAACACAAAAAAAAGTTGAAAAAAGTGTTCATGAGTATATATTTATTACAAATAAACAGAGTATTTTTTATAGCTACACAAATTGTTCAGTCAAGAGCCGTGAGTGATTCCCACATTTATGTTATTGTTTGATTAATATTAACAACACAGACACCATCAGCAGCTTTATAATAATAATACACAGATACTGTCACACAACACATAAGACATAAGACATTTTTCCCAATATCTTTTTTTGTAGCTTATTGTGATTAATAGCTCTTTTAACCTCAAGCAAGTCATGCACTTTATATTGTTAAAGAATAAAACCAAATCATCAGACGCAAGTACTTTGCCTCCGAAGGAAACACTTTTTTATTAATATTATTATTAATTTATTTTGTATTTATTTTATTTAGATTTATTAACTTTTTAATTAATTTGTCACATATAGCTGGAAGCAGTTCTGTATGTAGTTGTTACAAAACGTTATATTACCATATTATTAGTACTAAGAGCAGGGCTGTTGTGGTGAAAGAAGATGTATAACCAGAATGACAGCAGGCTTTGAACTGAAATGTCATGAGTTTGCTGCTTTGAACTCAGATTTTTTTTTTTTTTTATTCAGCACCCTGTGCTTGTGGGATAATGTTAGAGATCCCTGCATGTGTGAAAGCCTGACGCATCCATAAACAACACTCTGATGAATATTATATTACAGACACAGGACTGATGCTGTTCTCCTGTGACTCTGATCCTTTCTCAGGTCAGTATGAAGAGTATCTCAATCTATATGATCATATGTGTGTTATATGATCCAGTGCGCTCACCCTGCTGACCCACTTCCAATATGCCATTAAATAACTAAAGCAACATAACACTGCAAAAATCCCTGCTCACCCACCCTTAAAAATAATGAAAAAATAAAAGTCCTGAGTATTTTTCTGATGTGCTTTGAAGCACTGCTCTTTTATTTCTTGCTTGATGTTGTTGTTGCTTTCTTTGAATTAATCCAATCTAAGGCCTTTAGTCTTGAGGTTCCCAGTCTCTAGCAGCTCTCTGGGACTGACACTGTGTGCTCAATGAAATCACATATGAACTAAGAGTGGCTCTGCCATATGGACTATTTTTTTTAAATATAAATACAGATATTTATAATTTGATAAACATATACATCATGTCTGGATTCATTTTCAGCTCAGACAAGCAAACACACTGTTCAAGAACTGCATGAAAGAAAGTATGCAATGATTTTTTCATCCTGAATTTGAAAGTGTTAATATGTCAATCAATCAAACAATCAGTCAGTCAATCAATATTTAAGTTTGAAATAACTTAATATGTTTTCACATTCAAATAGTCAATGTTTTGAAAACTACTTACTGTGAATTACTGTGAAGTAATACCGTTATGTAAAGAATATTGACTAATAATAATATAATATATATATATTTTTTTTATTCATGACATACACCATCCTGTCACCTGAGCAACACTTCAGACACCTTTCATCCTCTCATGTAGCACTTCAAGATAATAAATAGTGATGGTAACGCCGCCAGACTACAATTTTCATTTCGGTTGTTGATAAGATCATCTGCGTGTTTGCTACACACATCTATATATTCATATGAAAACTGTGTGGTCATAAATGCTTTGCTCAAAGCGTCAAGTCTGGATTATCTCATCATTAGCAGATGGACGCCTCATATGTTATCTTTGCACACATTCCCAGCTCCCACGGGATATACATGTGATACATATGTAATGGATGTGAAGCTTGTCGAGTGCTGATGTTGACTCTCAACTTATTCCAGTATCTCTTTCATTGGCTATCTATCTGCATCAGCATCCTTTAACACAAACCACTCTCTCGGCGAAGATTCTTCAGCATAATAGATCAGGGAGCCCTCGAGCAAAGAGTAAACACATCAAGATTTACATCAAACATAAACTGCTTATAAAGAAATAGAGTTAAGCTTGGGACTGCCTTAGAGGAAGAGCGTGCATCCACACAGATTCACAGTCATCTACAACTTGCTGTCCTTTAAGGCCCTGATGCACTTCAAGTGAAATCGAAGACCGAACTGGTGTGATGATCAAGGCTAAACAAGGTTTGTTTGAAACAGATAACCAAAGTGAAGTTTCTAGATAAACTGCTGGTATACACCTCCGATCTACCGTTGATCTGTGGCAGATACATAATACTATAAGTAATAAAACTGCCTTATTCGATGTGGAAATCTTCTCAAATGCATTTATCCTGTTCAGTCTGTCAAGGTGAGACATGAGTAAAAACATGAACACACTGAAGAGCTGCTTTACAGTAGACATTTAATTTGGAATTCTAACTGAAAGCAACACTGACAATGATTTGGTTAATGTTTAATACTTTAAATCCATTTGTTACAAAGCAATATATCATATAATGTTATATATAAAGAAAAGTAACATGACTTGACTGGAGAGCCGAATTGCAGAGCTATGTAATATAGTTTGTGCCACAGAAAATTAAATGAACATGAATAAATAAATAAATGAATGAATGAATAAATAAATAAATATAATCATATAAAAAAAAAAAAATGAAAACAATTTTAAAAAAGAAAACAAATTTTGTACAATTGTGAGTTTATATCTTGCAATTCTGACTTAATAAGGTTTATATCTGGCAATTCTGAGAAAGAAAAAAAAGTCTGAATATAATATAATATAAAAACTATTATATAAACTCGCCATATAAACAATTGTGAGGAAAAACATCAAAATTGTAAGATAAAAAGTTGCAATTACCTTATTTGTGTATGTATTTGTTTAATTAAACCAGCTTCCATACAGCATTCATGCAAACATTATTCAAATCAATCAACCAATCAATCTGTCTCAGTATATTTTCACTTCTGCGATCACTGCAATGAAAATCAATCTCTGTTCATATGTTACTCTTATTACACGTTCATAACCCGCTCCTCTTCCGATGACAAACTTCCATTGCACTCCTGTATTCTGTTTTGTACACAAACAAACCCAGAGAAACATTTCTACACATGAAACGTGAAGGTAATAAACACACGATTTTGACAGCAGGTGATTTGTATGTGATATTAATGTGTTTTGGATGATTTTTATAACAATAAAGGATGTTTACATGATAAATGCTAAGCAGGTATAGTGATCAGCTTATTCTAAAATGCTACAAATAACATAATTCTGCTTCATTTTAGGATTGAAATCCACATTAGATCGAAATAAAAGTTATTAAAACACTTCAATGGTGGTTTAAAGTGAGATTTTAGTAAATACTTAGTATTAATCTCATAAATTGAGCACAAAAATCGCAAACAGAGCACAACAATCCCAAAGACTTACACTGAAGCAGAGACCTGAGCTACATCAATGGCCATGAACACATTGTTAAGTTTCACGAGCGACAACCAAATTTCGATGGGAATGAATCTTCTAAATTATTGTTTTGTGTGTATGGAACTTTCTGCCGTCTCGCGCTTCTGCCTGTAATTTTTGATCAATGTAATATTACACTGACCAAAGCCTCACTATGTTCTTCGATGTTAACTAAACCACTGCTGACAGAGCCAATGTGTTTTGTTTATGTTTGAAAAAAAAGCATCTTCACAGAGTGCACACTTGAAGGGTTGCCATGTCCACATATTATAAGTGGTTTAACAAGTGTCTTTGGGCATGTTGAGCTATCCAGTTTATGGAGATAATAATGTAGGCAGATGCAGGTAGAGATATTTTAGTATGTGGAATATTTCCAAGATAACACATCTGGATTTAAGTTTATTATAGGCTTGTTCTTATTTATCAACGTGATAATACAACAACCAAAGACTCGTTATGCATGACAGTTTTAACTAAACCACCATCAACAGATCTATCGTGTTTTGTTTATGTTTGTAAAGAGAGCGATTGCCATATCCGCCTATTGTAAGCACCACTTATTATTAAGTATATTATGTGTTGTTGTTTGGCCTCGGTTCATATAGTGATCCAGGCTGTGGAGTTGATAATGTAGACAGATGCAGGCCACAATATTTGCCTAATTTCCATAATAACACATTTGGATTTTATATTATTATGTGCATTGTTTAAGGAAGATATGGGAACACTGAGTCAAAATGAACCCTGTGATTTCTTGTGCTGACACTACAAAAAAGACACAAGTCTTGTTAAGCTCGGCTCTGTATACACAGCATATCATTTTTGTAAATGCGGTTGTCACTACCTGAATTTTTCGTGAGTCAGTTCGGTTGTAGAATGCGGTGGTCAATCCTGAACTGTGTGTACAGAACAGCATCAAGCACTAAAAGGAGAACTGACAAGTGAATTGAGCTGCAGTGTGTACATGGGCAATGAGACTATTGACTTGGTCATGTAATTTGACAGCATAGAATACCCTAGCAACCACAAGACAACACCGTGACAAGCACCCACATTGTACTACTTTTGCACAAGCAAGAAAATATAACAGTCGAGCTTGACTTTGTCTTGTTTCTGAATATGTGGGTCGGTCAGTTTCTATGGCGCTGTCTTGGCAACCATCATTAACACCCTTTCCTTCCTGAGAAGCTGCTTTGTTCATCACATAATAACTCCCCACTGATAACACAGTACAGTACATGTGGTCTCAAATGTTTTGATGGTTACCTGGTAACAGAAAGTCAAGCCCAGCATGCAGATGTTGATTTATGTGTCCATCTCTCTCATCCCAAATCATTCACAGTGCCCAGAAGGACTGAGGCCCATGAAGGATGGTTCAGGCTGCTATGATTACTCTCTGGGAACTGACTGTACGGACGGCTTCAACGGAGGCTGTGAGCAGCTGTGTCTTCAGCAGCTGGTTCCTCTTCCTGATAACCCAACGTCCAGCAATGTGCTCATGTTCTGCGGGTGAGAGAAAACACGCATGCAAATATGAATGCAAGGACATAAAGAGCACATACAGTGCTCAGCGTAAATGAGTACACCCCCTTTGAAAAGTAAAATTTTAAACAATATCTCAATGAACACAAAAACCATTTCCAAAATGTTGACAAGACTAAGTTTAATATAACATCTGTTTAACTTATAACATGAAAGTAAGGTTAATAATATAACTCAGATTACACATTTTTCAGTTTTACTCAAATTAGGGTGATGCAAAAATGAGTACACCCCACAACAAAAACTACTAAATCTAGTACTTTGTATGGCCTTGATTTTAATGACAGCACCATGTCTTCTAGGCATGGAATGAACAAGTTGGCGACATTTTGCCAGATCTATCTTTTTCCATTCTTCAAGAATGATCTCTTTTAGAGATTGGATGCTGGATGGAGAGTGATGCTCAACTTGTCTCTTCAGAATTCCCCATAGGTGTTCGATTGGGTTCAGATCAGGAGACATACTTGGCCACTGAATCACTTTCACCCTGTTCTTCTTCAGAAATCCAACAGTGGCCTTAGATGTGTGTTTAGGATCATTGTCATGTTGGAAAAGTGCACGACGACCAAGGCACGAGTGATGGTAGCATCTTCTCTTTCAGTATAGAGCAGTACATTTGTGAATTCATGATGTCATCAATGAAATGCAGCTCCCCGACACCAGCAGCACTCATGCAGCCCCACATAAGGACACTGCCACCACCATGTTTCACTGTAGGCACCATGCATTTTTCTTTGTATTCCTCACCTTTGCGACGCCATACAGTTTTGAAGCCATCAGTTCCAAAAACATTTATCTTGGTCTCATCACTCCAGAGTATAGAGTCCCAGTAGCTTCATCTTTGTCAGCATGGGCCCTGGCATCTAGGCGGGCTTTTTTGTGCCTGGGCTTTAGGAGAGGCTTCTTTCATGGACGGCACCCATGCATGCCATTCCTGCAGTGTACGCCGTATTGTGTCACGGGAAATAGTCACCCAGTTTGGCTTTCTACTTCTTTAGATAACTGCAGTGAACTTGCATGTCGATTTTCTTCAACCCTTCTCATCAGAAGACGCTCCTGTCGAGGTGTTAACTTCCGTGGATGACCTGGACGTCTCTGTGAGATGGTTGCAGTTCCATCTTTTTTAAATGTTTGTACCACTTTTGCTACAGTATTCTGACTGATAAGTAAAGCTTTGCTGATCTTCTTGTAGCGTTCACCTTTCTTGTGTAAAGAAATTATTTTCTTTCTCATTTCTGGTGCCATTGCTGACAGCATGAAATGGGAAGGGGTTTTCTTTAAGTAACACCCGTTTATAGTCAACTGTCACCTGTGTAATGAATTATTAGACTCACCTGTGGTTGAATTCTTGTTAAATTAGACATTTGTAGTCTAAAATTTAGCTTTGCTCCAGAGACTTTCAGTGGGGTGTACTCATTTTTGCATCACCCTAATTTGAGTAAAACTGAAAATTTTGTTCTCTAAGTTATATTATTAACCTTACTTTCATGTTATAAGTTAAACAGATGTTATATAAAACTTAGTCTTGTCAACATTTTGGAAATGTTTTTGTGTTCATTGAGATATTGTTTAAAATGTTACTTTTCAAAGGGGGTGTACTCGATTATGCTGAGCACTCCAGAGAGTGTACGTCCATATATGAAACCCAGAGATAGTGGGTGTACACCAGTCATCCCTTCATATTATGAACATTATTAGAGATATGCAGAGCGCATAATAGACATCTCAATACCACACAGACCAGCGTTAACAATCTGTCCATCACGGACTGCGAGCCTCTAGTTCGAAGACTCGTTCTCGCCCCTACAGTGCAATTCGGCTAGGTATACATCCGCGCAAAATATCAGGGTGAAAGTCATCATAGCTTGCGTATATACCCAGCTCCCAACCCAACTTTGAAATAATTAACGGCGATATTTTTTTTATCGCCGATAAGAGTCTCACGTTAACGCAGCACGTTAACGCCGATAACGCCCACCACTAATATAATATATATATATATATGTGTGTGTGTGTGACCCTCTCTGTGAATCCAGGCTAAAGTCTCAAAAAATCTAATTATGATCTAATAGATCTAATCTAATATCTAATCTTATGATAGACTAATCTAATTGTTATCTAAATTTTTATTTCAATCAAATTTTGTCAATCAATTAAAGATATTTACATTTTCACAGAATGTTCTTTACCCCGTGAATTATGATTTTTTGTAGAAAACAGTAAATCACATTTCTTCAGTGTTGTCACATGAAAATATATAATTAAATATTAACAAAAAATGTTCGGGGTGTACTCCCTTCTGTGAGATTGCAAAAACAGTAATTGCAAAAACAGATAACTCCATTTTTAACAATTCTCAGAACTCATGTTTTTTCATTGTGCAGGACCCCGTTAACCATAAACACCAACATGTGTGTGTGTGTGTGTGTGTGTGTGTGTGTGATCAGGTGTGTGCAGGAATACAAGCTTGCCGCTGACGGCCGCTCCTGTCTTCTTCTGGCTGATAACTGTGCAGGGCCAAAGTGTCCAAAACAAGACTCACGCTTCAACGACACACTCTTCAGCGAGATGCTCCGCGGGTACAATAACAAAACTCAACAGGTGATCCTGGGACAAGTTTTTCAGATGACCTTCAGGTGAGTTTTTGTGGCGCGTGCTTTGTTTTTGGGTTGTTTGGGAAAAGTGTTCCATAAATTATTTTTGTATTTTGAGTGCAACAATATGGCTCTAGAAGTGCATTTACAGAAATAAGACTTTGTGCAGTTACATATGACCCTTTTCAAAATTACAGAGAGCTCAGAGTTTAGTATATGTTGTTACCTGTAAGTGTGCACTTGATGTCAAACATGATTCCATTGGTAAACTATTTTCAAATCGCATTTATTTTTGCATATGAAGCAACTTACAACTATTACCAGCCACTTTTTTTTATTCATTACCACAATGGTCTCCACCAGAGATTACTTAATTACTTTGAGCCAATTAATTTACTCAAATTATCTCTGTATTGATATTAGAGCCACTTTCAAATACATTTTTACATTGTACCCTAACATCTGATTTGATTGTATCAGTCACAATGCTTTATGGTGCACATTTTTTCCCCTCAGATAACTGATTATATATATATAGTTTTGTTGTTGTTGTTGTTTTGACCTTCAAACATTTATTTGCTTAAAATCAAAGTTTGTCATTCTTTGATTCCTCTTGGAGCTTGATGGTTTGGTAATTGGAGCTCTTTAGTGAATACATATTTGGAATCCCTATGGAGAAAATGAATAGAAAACTACTTTTGATGCTCAACTACAACAAAACCAAAAGTACTATAGCTATAGTAATGCTTGCACTCTATAGCAGAATGCTGTGATAATTTCAAGACACACCAGCTATGATTTGCAGTACATTTTTTGGTCTAAAGTGAGAGTAATTTTGTTCAGCAAACACATTTCTCAGAAAAACTCATGTTACAAAGTGAAATTAAATAAATGTACAGCCTACACGACTGCTTTTGTGTCTATTTGCAGCTGTCAAACTCACTCATGTTAGATTGCGTGTTGTGGCACAGCAGTTCTTCGGATGAACGTAAAACACTCCATCTTTATTAACCCATCAGCAGTTTCTTCGGATGAACGTAAAACACTCCATCTTTATTAACCCATCAGTGTTGTGTGTCAGCACCAATTCCAGAACTACACCGCCACTGTCAAACCCTGCAAAACCATTTCACTGACTGAAAATAAAGACAAACCCTTTCTTAGGAAAGACAGCATGGCTGTTGTGCACAAATAATAGCACTGGCCTTATACTAACAATCATAATATTCTGATCATAATCTCTGATCATCTACTTTTGTCTGGAAGTTCTTATAACTCTTTAAATGGAAGTTAATTTCTGTCACATGATAAAACAACAACAACAACAATAATAATAATAATAATAATTGTATTAGTTTGATTTGATTTTCTGTGGTAAAATAAGGCAGAATACAGAAAACCAGTTTGCATTGTTACACTTTCAGATGAACTTAATTTAATATATATACACATATACACATAATAACTAAAATCCACAATGACAATGACCAAGCAAATAAATATAGTAAACAATAGAATAAAAATGACAAATAATTTCCATGACACAAAATTATGTTTTATTACGTACGGAAAACGCATACTGGCTCTCTCCCTCTCTCTCCTTTATAAACACATGTATGTTCAGTTTTCAAGTTTATAGAAGCCTCCTGAAGGCTGTGTAGCTGTGTAGCTGAAACGCATCTACACTTTTAACTGTTTTATTGGCTTAGTAATTAAAGGCTTTTTTATTTTTACTCTATAAGTGCCTCAGAGTATTTCATGTTCTCTGTTTTCAAGTTTGTTCTTGCTTTCAATAATGATGAACTACATTTTCTCCATTTGTTGTTTTGTTGTTGTAGTATGCATGTCTGTCAAAATCCCAGGCCTTTGTTTGACCCTCATTACACTTTTTTTACTTGTTCTCTTGAGGGGTTTAGTAGATGCTTTGAAAATCTCAGGCCTGTTTGACCCTCATTACACTTTTTTTCCCTGTTCTCTTGAGGGGTTTAGTAGATGCTTTGATATGTAGATGCAGCCCTTTACTAACTACACACCCAACAGAATGGCGATGTGACTCAGAACTGATGTGGCCTGAAGGGCTACAGATGCTTTCAATCACATTTTGCTCATGATGATAATGTTCATCAAACATTGTGCCTCATATTAATGATATTTATGCAGCTTTGGCCATACACATCCATGGAAACAGTTTGTGGAAAGGTCAGTTGTAATGAGCAGGCAATTTTTTATTTGTGGAGAATAGAATATGATTTCTAATGATGTTTGCTTTTGGCAAATTAGGGAAAGGGTTGTTTTGTTTGACTTAATATCAAAAGTGACTTTCCTTGGTAACACTTGTAAAAAATGTGACATGTTTTTGTAGCAAGAACATGATCAATGATACGCTCTTACTTCTATATTATGGCGGACTCTGCTGGATTTGGTGTTCGGACTGTCCATTCATTGTCCAGTTTGAATAGGTTCAATACAACCACAACTTGAAGAAAACTATAAGATTTGCACATTTCCATTTTAAAATACTTTGTCTGTTTCCACTAAAAATAGTTAAAAGATATTCACCTTAGCAGGCAAACTGCATGCATTTAATTTGATTTGAATTGTTTAAAACCATTAAAATATAATTTGGCCAGTGTTAAAGAATGTGATCAACTCTATTCTAAAATATTTATCTGATAACTATTTAAACAGTTTTATTTTTATGGATATTTTGATAGTTAACATTACAAGGATATTGGATGATTTTTAGCAATAAAATTAAATGTATGGCACAAATGGCATTTCTAGTCTGCATCTCATATTTCCTTAATGTCTCGTAGCTTTGACGGCTTTAACATGGTGTCACGTGGATGGGAATATGCATCAGTTCACACTTGTTTATCTTATAAAGTATGATATTTCTCTTTTTAAAAGTAAGTGTACTTTTTTCCCATTTTATCCTCATTGAGTCTTTGCTTACTGTATGCTTTCACTGTATGTAAAAGACAATGAAATGGTGTATAAAAGAGCTGTGGGAACATTATTAAAAATCTCTCATAGTGTGTTCCACAGAAAACAGAAAAGCATAGTTTTGAGGGACTTTTTTGTGTGAACTTCTCCTTTAAATGCTTTTATGTGAGTGTGCATGTTGGTGAAGCATTTGAGACTGGCCTTCATGGGGAGATGCTCTGACAGCCAGTGCACTCCTTTCCCAGCATGTCTTTCTCTTCAAGTTCCTCTGAGATCTGCATCAGGATGGCCACAGTCAGTGCCGCCACAGCAACTAATAGATATTGACATGCCAATCTGAGAAAAGAGGCTTAGAGACTCCTCCTGACCCACACGAGCACAGCGTTTCCTTTAAAAGACATTCAGTGTGGGGCAGGAAAGATGAAGAGCATCCATCAGAGATGACAGTGTTTTTTTTTTTTTTTTTTTTTTTTTTTTTGAGAGGGATGGCAATAATATTATGAAAGAGAAAGACTGCATTCGAATACACATACTGACTAATCCTGTTCTTTCTAGAGCTGTGGAAAATGTTTATTTTATAGTAGCCTAAATATTATCAACAATATACATTATGAATAAATAATAAATAATAAAAGAAAGAAAGAAAGAAAGAAAGAAAGAAAGAAAAAGAAAGAAAGAAAGAAAGAAAGAAAGAAAGAAAGAAAGAAAGAAAGAAAGAAAGACTAGTATGGTAAAATATATTTACATTCTGGAAAATAAAGCTTTTTGGTAACACTTTAGATTAAGGAATACATTCACTATTAATAACAAGTTTTCCCTCAGTAAAGTCCTAATTTTCTGCTTATTTATTGTAAGTAAGGTTGTTGTTGAAGTGTGTTTAGGTTTGGGTTAAGGGATCTAGAATATGGTCATGCATTAAAATGTGCTTTATAAGTAGTAAACAACCAATATGTTAGTAATATGTATGCTAATTAGTATCTAATCTAGGGAGAAGCCGATTAGTCACCAGAAGAAACGGACGTCAGCTTGTAAGTGTCTGTAATACTTGTTCATAGATCTGTTGTTTAAAATATTTACTTGCTGCTAGGAAGGAATACTTTGTTTCCTACATATTTTTAGTCTGCATTTTCGTTGAGGTTTATATTTTTGATTGCACTTACTGGTAATTATAATCATTTGCGCCTCCATTGCTCCTTGGGCAAGGTGTTAGTTTCGTCTCGAGCTATTAGCACTCTGTTAGGCTATTGGCTGGGCAAATCATAATTAGACTGTGTATTTATTTGATGTCCGAGCGCTGACGCGGGAAAGCGTCTGCGGAAGCGTTCAGCCTCCTTGTGTGAAGACAGACGAGGGTAAAGACCGACGACTTTTTCCTGCGCGACTTCACCCGGGCAACGACACCGAGCAACACACTTAAGTATCATTTCTATCTTCCCTCACACACTCTCCTTTGCTATCCTCTATCATTCCACCTCTATCATGTGTTTCAAAACCATTACGGTTGTCTCTCGACCACGCTCTAACATCACACGCAGACGGCAACGTAATCCTGCTAACCTACATCTTCTACTACACCTCTTTCTTTCTCCATGGCTCTCTGGAATTGTCAGTCAGCTGTCAACAAAGCAGACTTAATTTCCGCTTTTTCTTTACAATCCACACTCAGCATCTTGGGCTTGACTGAGACCTGGATTCGTCCAGAAGACTCAGCAACCCCAGCTGCCCTCTCTAACAATTTATCTTTCTCTCACAACCCACGTCAAGTTGGCCGGGGTGAGGGCACTGGTCTGCTCATTTCAAATAATTGGAAATACTCAACCCACTCTCCCCAATGCAATTACAACTCATATGAATCTCATGCGATTACTGTAATAGCTCCTATAAAACTCCAGATTGTGGTAATTTACCGTCCACCTGGCCAAATTCTAGCCCCCTTCCTAGAGGAGCTGGACGGGTTGCTGTCCTATTTCATGGAGGATGGCACTCCACTCTTAGTTTTTGGCGATTTCAACATTCATCTAGAAAAGCCTTATGATACAGATTTCCATTCACTCCTAGCTTTATTTGATCTCAAACGCCTTACCACTTCTAGCACTCACAAATCAGGCAACCAACTTGATTTAATTTACACACGCAATTGTACTGCAGATAACATTCTGGTACAACCACTACATATCTCTGACCATTTCTTCATTAAATTTACATTATACTTTGCTACCCGGGTGCCACCAACCCCCTTAGCGGTTACTTTTAGACGAAACCTACGCTCCCTTTCTCCCTCCCATCTTTCCTCTGTAGTATCCTCCTCTCTTCCCTCACCTACCCATTTCTCATCTCTGGATGGGAATGCAGCTACTGACACTTTATGCTCTACCTTAACCTCTTGTCTAGACAATATTTGTCCTCTCTCCTCCAGGCCAGCACAGACTGCCCCTTCTAAACCCTGGTCATCTGATGTTCTTCATGAACATCGGACCAGACTCCGAGCGGCAGAGAGAAAATGGTGAAAATCAAATGATCCGTCTGACCTGAGTATGTATCAATCGTTGCTTTCATCTTTCTCCGCTGAAGTCCACACTGCCAAATCGTCACATTTCCATAACAAGATCAGCAACGCTCTAGATATGCGTAATCTCTTCAGAACATTTAATTCTCCCCTCTGTCCCCCTTCACAACCTCCCACCACTTCTATAACAGCTGATAACTTTGCAACTTATTTTACAGACAAAACTAAAACAATCAGTAGTCAGTTTTCACCTCCTCTCAAACAGGACCTTCAACCAACTAGATCCACTGCTCAAACCCCCATCTTCTCCTTCTGTCCCCTCACTGAGGCGGAAGTATCCAAACTTCTCCTCTCCAGCCATCCTACAACATGTCCTCTAGACCCAATCCCCTCTCACCTTCTCCAAGCAATCTCTCCCACACTCTTACCAGCACTCACACACATTATCAACACATCTCTCCTCACAGGCATCTTCCCAACTGCATTCAAGCAGGCTCGGGTAACCCCACTGCTCAAAAAACTACATTAAACACTTCTCTTTTAGAAAACTACAGACCTGTCTCTCTCCTTCCATTCATAGCCAAAACACTCGAATGAGTTGTCTTCAACCAGGTCTCATTGTTTCTTTCACAGAACAACAAACTGGATGCTAAACAGTCAGGTTTCAGGATTGGCCATTCAACTGAGACTGCACTGCTCTCAGTCACTGAAGCCCTGCGAATTGCAAAAGCCGATTCCAAATCATCAGTCCTCATTCTGCTGGATCTGTCTTCCGCTTTTGACACTGTCAATCATCAGATCCTCCTGTCCACCCTCTCATCACTGGACATCACCGGGATTCCACTTCGCTGGTTTGAATCCTATCTCACTGGTCGGTCTTTCAAGGTGGCCTGGGGAGGGGAGGTATCCAAAGCACATCAATTGGTCACTGGGGTTCCCCAGGGCTCGGTTCTTGGACCCCTCCTTTTCTCCACATACACTACATCACTGGGTCCCATCATACAGGCACATGGCTTCTCCTACCATTTCTACGCTGATGACACACAGCTCTATCTCTCATTTCGACCAGATGATCCAACGATAGCTGCACGGATCTCTGGCAGACATCTCGGCATGGATGAAAGAACATCACTTACAGCTCAACCTGGCAAAGACTGAGCTTCTTGTCTTCCCTGCCACTCCAACATGACTTCACAATTCAGTTAGGTTCATCAACAATTACCCCGTCAGCTTCGGTCAGAAATCTTGGTGTAAACTGGTCACGACTGGTCCCAAAAGAGCCCATGTTACACCTCTCTTTGTCTCCTTGCACTGGCTACCAGTTGCAGCTCGCATCCAGTTCAAGACACTGATGCTTGCATATAGAACAACCACAGGCTCAGCACCCACCTACTTCCACTCACTATTACGAATCTACATCCCCTCCAGAAGTCTGAGATCTGCTAGTTAGCGACGCCTCGTGGTACCATCACAGAGAGGCTCAAAATCACTCTCCAGAACATTCTCGTTCACCATTCCTGGCTGGTGGAATGATCTTCCCACCCCCATCCGGAATGCTGGATCCCTGTCAATCTTCAAGCAACAACTGAAAACTCATCTCTTTCAACTCTACTTGACTTCATAAAAAAAAAAAAAAAAAAAAAAAAAACTTTCTAAATCTTAATATTTCTCTTTATCTTTCTCTCCTTCCCTTGCTAGCTTGTACTTATTTGAACAATGCCTGAGATTTGGTGTTATGGGCACTTCCTCTGTCTGTTTGCCTCTTCAAGATTAATCACTTTATGTATTCCCCAATTGTAAGTCGCTTTGGATAAAAGCGTCTGCAAAATGACTAAATGTAATCAATAGTGAATAGTTTTTCCCAATCTAAAGTGTTACTATCTATTTATGGAGTGCATCAGTGTCAACTTTTTCAGCGGCATTGGATCCAGAAGGTTTTTTTCATAGATTTTTCCCATAGGGACAGAGCTGAATCATAGAGCTGAATCACAACATAACAAACTTTAATGAGGAAAAAACTAAAATCCCATGAAGTATTGCAAATTACATAATTTAATTTAAAATAGATGGTGAAATATAGACCTCTTTATTTTAAAGGGTGACTCCACTTCAAAATAAAAATGTTGTCATTAATCACTTAAAATGACGTTCCAAACCCATAAAAGCTTAGTTTGTCTTTGGAACACAGTTTAAGATATTTTGGATGAAAACCGGGAGGCTTGTGACTGTCCCATTGACTGCCAAGTAAATAACACTGTTAAGGCCCAGAAAAGTATGAAAGACATAGTCAAAATAGTCCATCTGCCATCAGTGGTTCAATATGAATTTTATGAAGCGACGAGAACACATTTTCTGTGCAAAGAAAACAAAAAATAACTTTATTCAACAAATTATCTCCTCCACGTCACCATAGCGCCATTTTTGAGCATAACTGCTGGACGCAAACAGCGTATGCTGTTCTGTGTCAGCCGCACCACGCGGATAGGTTTTCTACATTTATCTATGCTTTGATTTGAACGAAAACCGCGTATCCATGTCTGTTTGTGTCCAGCGGATACTTTCCAAAATGGCGCTACAGTGACGCGGAGGAAACAAATTGTTGAATAAAGTTATTATTTTTGTTTCCTTTGCACAGAAAAAGTGTTCTCGTTGCTTCATTAAATTCAGATTGAACCACTGATGGCAGATGGACTGTTTTGACGATGTCTTTCATACTTTTTACTTGGCAGTCAATGGGACTGTCACAAGCCTCCCGGTTTTCATACAAATATCTTTGTTCCGAAGACGAACAAAGCTTTTACAGGTTTGGAACCACATGGGGGTAAGTGATTAATGACAACATTTTCATTTTGGGGTGGAGTATACCCTTTAAGTTGTTCATTATATCCACATAAACAATATAGTTTACATTTATTGCAAAATATGCATACAAATATTTACTTGGAGAGAGTGAGTGGACCGAATCGATTACATAATTTGCTGTGCCATTGGAGTGGGGGGAGCTAAAGAGCTCTTTTGGTGGGATTTGTGCACTGCAACTCTTTGATTGGCTGAATTTTCTTTACAACATGGATAATGTAGTGTAACAAAAAAAAGTTAAAGTAATGGATTCAACAGATGGATTCAACAAAAGAATATACCATTCATGTTATTTTAAAAAATTGTTCACTATAAGGTTGTTTAGGGAGCCAAAAATGGTTCTTATATAGCATCACTGCGAAAACCCCCATTTTGGAACTTTTCTTTTTAAAAGTAAAGTTGCCAGGAGGGAACGGAGACGTTATGTACTATGTATATGAACATGACATAACTCGTAGTGACCGACAGATAGGGAACTTCTGTTGTCATGTTCTGATAATCCATATACAGCATAATCCAGTGTTCTTCTCGACACTTTACTAATGTCTGTTGTGTGTCAGACATGGATCAATAATATATCATGTCCAGTAGTGATGTGATGAGATTTCGTAGCACAAGATCTCGAGAACGTGACAATATCCTTGCAAAACATTTTGCAGTGTTTACATTAGAGCTGCACCATTAATCGTAAAAAAAATTGAATGACAACGATTCAGCTATGTCTATTAAGACTGTTTCACATTGCGAGTGTCAGTGGAGCGTGAACATCACGCTTCCGATGTGAACGCTGTAAATCACTGATATGGGCGGCTACAAAACACACGCTGCTCAAGCTCCACTGACACTTACTATGTGAAACAGGTGTTAAAGACATTCATATTGGCATTCATTCTGCTGCTGGTCCAGAAAGAGCAACACAGTCTTTTCAACCTCACATCATTATTTTTGTGTTACAGACATTTAAATAACAGAAGTACTAGGGATGCACCGAATGTTCAGCAACCGAAATTGAGGCCGAATAAGCGAGAAGACCGAATAAATTGTAGCAAACAATGACGTGACACGATCAAATAGTGGCGCGCACTAATGCAGCAAATGTGTCTGTGTGGTATTTAAGTGTGGAAGTATTTAAAACTGTCAGAGAAAGATGCAAAACTCATTACAAGCACGAACCGACTGCGAGACTGTTTAGCACTGCATCTCATGTCTCCGATGAGAAGAGGAAGGGTGGATGATGCTGGCTACTGCTACTTTAGTTTGTTTAGTGTTCCTGTGGCTCAGTGGTTAGAGCATTGCGTTAACAGCGCAAAGGTTGTGGGTTCGATTCCCAGGGAACACATGTACTGACAAAAAAATGTATAACCTGAATGCACTGTAAGTCGCTTTGGATAAAAGCATCTGCTAAATGCATAAATGTAAATGTATGATGATTGAAATGGCCTCAAACGATTAGTAAATAAACTGCAGAATGGTACTGTATGTTTTCTAATGCACGCACAAATTGCATGTAAGTTATTCAAACAGCGCTGCACAAGACAAGCTTGCGGCGCCAGGGTTCAAAGTTCAAAGCGCGAGAAAAATATGCGCTAAAACACTTACTCGGCAGTTGCTCAGTAACATTTGTATTCGTTTTTTTAAAGGTATGTGCCAATGCGTTACGTGCGACAAACATCTTCTCAAACTCGTCAGAATCATTTATAAATATGCTGTCAACAAAAAGAAGCACTGAGGTCTTCCTGCGGGTTTCTGCCAAAATAAAATCTCCATCAAATTGAATCCATTCTCCATTGAATCATTAATTCAGGAGATTCCAATAGTGAAAGAAGTCTTTATGAAGTGAGACACTGACTTCTTCATTGATTTTTTTTTTTTCAAATGAATATATATTTTTAAAAGACTTAAGCAATGAACATTTTGTCAGAACCACTAGTAATTACATTATTTTGTTTAGTTTTCTAATCTTTTTTTCCAGAATCGTGAGCGAATCATGATCTCCAATTTATATAAAATAATTGTGGTTCTCAATTTATCCAGAATCGTGCAGCTCTAGTTTACATGTTGTAATTACTGCATATGATTCATTAAAATATAAGTTTAATTTCATATTGTACAAGTTGATTTCAAAATGCACCTACATGTTTTTACATTTTGTGTTTTTTAGTTGAATAAAAGACTATTTTTCCCTATATATTTCATCATTGAGGATTTTAAAAAAAGTAAAAAAATCTCGTCTCATCTCATTCTCGTGAACTCAGTCTCGTGTGATAAGTGTCTCGTCACACCCCTAATGTCCAGCTTTATTACAACTTCCCTCTATTCTCAATATATGATTGTGATCCATACTCAGAATTTGTGCTCTGCATTTAACCCATCCAAGTCCACACACAGTAGTGAACACACACCCAGAGCAGTGGGCATCCAATGCTGCGGCGCCCGGGGAGCAGTTGGGGGTTCGGTGCCTTGGTCAATGGTCTCACCTCAGTCGTGGGTGGAAGAGAGAGTGCTGTATATTCATTCCCCCCACCTACAATCTCTGCTGGACCTGAGACTCGAACCCACGACTTTCGGGTTACAAATCCGAGTCTCTATCCATTAGGCCACGACTGCCCCTGATTTGATGAGAACTTATACGTGATACAGTATATGTACAGCATGTACAACAAAGTAGGTCTATAATTACTGCTTTGTGTTTTGGTTATATATTGTATGCATTTATATTCCTGTGTTGCCACAGAGAATGAGGTACTGAGCACTTTTTTTAGCCCATGTTTTATGAATTTGTTGAATTATTTTTTTTTCTCAGACTTTCCAGTTTTTCAATACAACTTTTGCTTTCTTTACCTTTTTTAATTAAAATACCTTAAAATGACAGGATTAAAATGAAAGGGGGTAATGAGTCGCAGAGCCGTGCACAGACCTTTTAAACAAAAACTAAAACTACCCCGGAGGGGAAAAAACAAGACAGCTGGCAAGGCTTGGCAGGACAGGGCAGGAACAGGATACACTCAACGGTAACATAGATGACGAACTGGCACGGAACTTCTTCTTCTTCTTGGTTTTTAACGGCGGCTGGCAACCAACTTAAATAGGTGCATTACCGCCACCTTCTGCTCCGGAGTGTGGAACAGTGTTTTATATTCTATTTATCAATCCCGTCTCTCTAATAAAATCATAGAAGGCTTTACCTATTTACTTCACTTGCCCATTTTATTAAAACCTTAAAATGTAACTCCTGAATTCTATTTTTCCTTAATTCTTCTATCATTTTTCCTCTTACTTGTTCATACTTCCTACATTCAATAAATACATGAGGTATTGTTTCTTCATCATTATAGTATTCACATAACCCATTTGGATGTTTCCCTAATATTTTAAGTGTGCTATTTAAATTTGAGTGTCCTAATAATATTCTGTTAAAGATGACCTCCTCTTTCCTCGACTTACCTATACACTTTATATTTTGATTTACTTTATTTATTAAACTAAAAAGGAATCTACCCTTTTCCCCATTGTTCCACTTAACTTGCCATTCTTTACTCACTTTATTCCAGATTAAAACCTTATTATTTGATTTACTTAACGGAACTTGTACTGGCACGGGACTGCAAACACAAGGAGATTATAAAGGGAGCAAATGAGGAGGGTATCGAGGGAAGACAGGTGGGGCAAATTAAACAATAATCAGGTAACAAGATGGGTGGGGTCAAGACAGTTGACATGAGAGTACATGGCACACAGAAAACTAAGACAGAAGCCACGTGCTCACACAAAACAAAAACACAAGCACATGGCCAGCAAACAAATCACCAGCCATGTGCAAAACAGGACACTAACACACAGCTAATGAGGCAACTCATAAGTTACATGTTCACACAAGACATGACAACATGAAAGCACGCAGCCAATGAAAAACACAAGCCGCGTGCCACACAGCACAACATGAATGCATGCAGCCAATAAAAACACGAACTGCGTGCAACACCACAAAACACAAGTGGACACGCGAGACCGCACACTCACACAATGAGACCGAACGTGGAGCGCGAGTGTCCGAACCCCGACACGAAACCGAAACTCAAGACATGATTGCCAGGATCCGAACACCACGCTCCAACATGAAACAAGGCACGCAGACGAGAGAGCACACGGCTCGAGCGCGCTCGAAGCTGCACGCTCACGTGAAAACAGGACATGACGGAGTGTCGTGGCTCTGTCACAAAAACATGGATAACACTAGACCAAAGTGACAGAACCCTGACACATATTAACAGCGTAAACATGAACCATGCGACCATATATGATTAACTGTTAATAAATTAAATGTATCAGCAATAATAAATCAAATATTTTTTTTAGAAATATATTTTACCTAGATGATGAGGATCACTCAGTCGCTTTGTGTCAAACTCAAATGCAGTTACAGGGTTTTTGACCAGCGAATGTGTGCAAATACGCATTTTGTCCGTCACTGTATTTACTGTACTGTAAATGCCACAGGCTACTTAAGTGTATTGGCTATGACTAGATGCAAATGCTAGCCCTCTCTCTCCGGTTCCACACGTCTCAGACCTCAAATACATAAAATATGAGCCTTTATAGACATTGTGTTTTTTGCGTAGATAAAACCCTGTACTTATTCAAACAACAATCTTTATTTACCCTTGAAGGACTTTGTTCAGCTTCTGTGGAACTTCAGTTTGAGCGGATCCAACAAGATTTAGTCACAAACTCTTTTAATACCTCTCACTGGCAAAAAATGTGTGTAAATTAAAAACAGGCGACAAACAAAAAAAAAAAACGGACTTACACTTCGGAGTGTAAGGGAAAAAGGGGATGTGCTCTGCACAGGTTGAGCCCTACCTGTGCACGTGCCTGATGAGCTGGGTAAACAGTGTCTATATATAGTGGAATATGTTGTATCAATGACACCTATTGTATTTCAGTTAACAGCAGCAGTTGTGACATCAGTGGATTAACCATAATTTTACTCTCCAAAATGGTGCCTGGGTGATGCAGAGGAGAGGAATTGTTGAATAAAGTTGTTATTTTTGTTTTGTTTGTGCAAAAATATATTCTCGTGGCTACGAAGAATTATGGTTGAACCATTGATGTCACATGAACTATTTCAACAATGTCCTTACTCTGTTTCATGGGTCTGGAAATATTCAGTTATGTCGCTGTATATGCAAGGTCAGAGAGCTTTTTGATTTCATAAAAAATATCTTCATTTGTGTTCCAAAGATGAACTTACAGGTTTGTAACAACATGAGTGTGAGTAATTAATGATATAATTTTCATTTTTGGGTAAACTATATCCCTTTATTAAAAAGCCTATATGTGTAGAATTTGTATCACCAACAGTTCTGAGACTCCTTGTAAATAGACTGTCGGTAGCCAGGCGAAATAATAGAAAATGCCTGAGCCTTGAGGAAGCTCTAAATCAATATGTGACTGAAAAGCTAATGAGAATGCTATGTAAATGAACCGTCATAGGGCAGGAGTGCAGAGGAGTCCTTCTGTAGGTACCAATGATCGTGTGTTCACTAAAAACGGATTTAACCCGTTTTGTTTGAAACATTTTAAAAACTTAATAGATATTTCTTAATTAACTGCTGTTTTGTTAATAACAGATGCATTGCATTGTATAGCTATAGCACATGCCAAAATGGTAACACTTAATTGTTTTATTTTCACAAAAAAAACACTAATTACCCATGTGGAAAAATAAGTGCACTTGAATGTGCACTTGTTATTGTACTTCTATTCTAAATAAATATAAAAAATATATGTAGCAAATTATATTATACAGTAGATGCACTAAACTACAACTTCATTATTACAAATGTATAATTACAAATATATTTAAATACATGACAATAAAGATTTTTTATTTTATTTTATATTTTAGTTTACCATAAATGCTTCTCAGTACATTCAGCAGCGCACTTTTTCATATTTTAAACATGGTATAAGTAATTATGAAATAGCATATACAGATGTCCTTATTCTATTATAACATATCTGCCTGCTAATATAACACACAATATTTGATTCATTCATTCACAGATTCATATTGACTTTGCATTAAAACAGCATCTTAAAAGCAGAAAGAAAAAACCCTGGGGCAATATTTCACCCGTACATCTCACTCATTCTTACTGATCAAGCAGAACAAACACACAGACATCCAACCACTTGAGCAGCGTGTGCATTAGGCTGCCCGACCTAGAAAACTTGTGTTTTGATGCCTTCTGAATGCTGTGTGACACAGGGTTAGTGTTCAGAGCCACTTCACCCAAGCAGCTTTATAAACACATTCATTTGAAGTTCCAGGTTGCGTAACTTCCAGGTCTTCTCTTCTCATAACATCTAATTTCTTACAATATACCTGTCCAAAAGCTTTTATTGTGAGTGGTTGGGTCTCTGCTGAGGCCGTAGAACCTCAAAAATCGACTAAGCAGTGACCCCTTTTGGTGAGACAAAGTAAAAAATGTTTCATGTAACTAAACAGGCAGAGCGACAGTGACAGGAACATGTCAGGCCGTCAGTGCTTTATATCCTTGTTAACTCACGACTCATTATTTAATGATGTGTTTACAAGCTAAAGAGCCGGAGTGCTGCATGCGGCGCGGCACTGTAATGTTTTATAGGCCAGCTGACACATGCTGGTGTGAGGAGCGAGCGGCCACTGTCCGCTCCACTACCCTCCATCTGTGAATGAATGGTCAGATGAAGAGGAAGGAGACAGAGGCAGTCAGGAGAGGAGAGAAAAAATGAGAGAAGCGAGGAGAGGTGAAAGAAAGATGATAGTGTTTTTCTTTAAAATCTTTACTGATTTATAAATTAAACATAAAACATACTTTTATATTGTTTAAATAGTTCAAGATGAACACTTGCTTGGCTGAAGAAACTTATGTTTACTTGATCCATACATCAATTTTTAGGGGAAAAAAAAGTTCAAGTGTATCAGATGAGATTCATCAGGCTTTTGAGGAACATTTATTTGTTTATCTTTCAAACATCATTGTATTGCATGATATTGCAATTGTTTTAAACTAGAGCTTTGATTGTACAGTTAAATATAGTTGATGTTTAACACTTCAGTGAACTTTGTTGAATAAATATTACATTATTTGCATTTAATGTTAAACCAAAATTGTCCAGTTATTTCAATAGTCTCACTACAGCTTTTAGTGCTGCTAAAAAATGCAGTGTGTAATAAAAACTGAAAATTTGGAATACAATTTGTAAAAGTGAAAATAAACTGTGATAACTGACAACAATTCTGAATCTCCACAAAGACTACAACATCAAAATAAACAATCAATAAATCAATCAATCAATCAATCATTAAATCAGTTAGCCAATCAATCCATCAATAATCTCCAAATGGCCAACCAAAATGGTATTTATTTATTTAAAATAAATACTTAATGTTCACATCAATGAATAAAACTAAACCTAAATAATTCTGAAAACTGTACGGTACGTACATTTATGGGGGGAAATGGTTTATAATAAGCAAATTAGATTAAATTTGTAATTTCCCCATAGTCTGCATAGTCTTTTTTTAGTTATTGAATCAATATAATATTTAGTAGCTCAATATTTCCAGTTGCATTGACTATAATCTTCAAATTAATTTTGGGAAATAAGTGCAGGCAACTTCACTTCAACCAAATATATCTAATACTAATTATTATGTTGACATTTTCTATGTCTGTGAAGCTGAGACAAAAAAAAAGTCACCAAGTATGCTTTTATTACACAATCTTCTCCATAGCATTTCTGAGAGTAGCATACTTTTTATTGATCAGTTTTGAACTCTGATATTACACAAGAATCTCAAACACTAGCTGCTAGACATACAAGGTACTGTAGACATGAATGTGAGGGTGATAGTTCATGCATTTGGCTTCATGCCTGCATGGACTCAACACAATGCCCAAGTTGCTTTAGATGTGGTCTGGAAAGTGAATAATGTATAAACTTTAAAGACACTGTTCTACATGTTCTAAATTTAGACTATGAAAATAAGTTCCCCACAAGGGTTTTGTGTGTGCAAATTTCTGTAAAGCTTATTTGAAACAATGTGTATTGAGAAAATACTATACAAATAAATGTGACTTGGCTTAAATATTTGATTGGCTAGAACACGTTACAATTATGCATAATTACAGGCAAGTAACCTTAAAACAAACCCTAATCCTAATCCCAATCCCAACCATATAGTAAATACATGTAGTTAATTCATATTACTCAGTACTTAAATGTATAATTACATTGTAACAATGACACCTTAAAATTAAGTGTATTTGATACGTTGTGCAAGAAAATACTATTTACATTTGTCTACTTCAAAATGTCTTATTTCATTCAAAGTATTGCTTGCTGTTTCTTTGTATGTGGAAACTCACCCTAAAAAAACCCTGCACTGTTCTGCCTTTTTCTCAATCTGTAATTGAGAATGAATTCAATTCATAGATTCATCTCGCGTATGGTTACCAGTCCCTGTCTAACTGACTGAACAGCAGTCAGTCATGGAATGTTTCTCAGTGTGTTTTCATTTGAGAAGCCACTATAGAGATTTTAAAACAAATCCCAGCCATTAAAGCCCAGTGCATAATCAGCATATAATCTGTTTACATTCCCATTCCATTATGCCTCAATAAACAGCAGATTCAAAGCTTCCACACTCTGTAAACAGAGTGCTTTTGTCTGAGCGGCATATAAATTACTGCTCGCGCCTCCAATGTAACTAATAACTCTATAATTTGTAATTTAGTACAGTTTATTTTTTTCTTCTTTTCTTTATGAAGATGATAAAGTGTTGAGTCTGCAGTGCCTGGCTGCTTAGTTGTGCTCCAGGGTGACATTGCTGCTTTATCAATGTTGCCAGCACTCTCTCATTACATATGCATTTAAACAATAGATATTAAAACTATCAAGATTATTACTCACATGCTCATCCTCATAAATTTATGTTTTAAGGACTTTAAGCCTGAAGAAGTACTCTCAAGGGCTGAATGAGACAAATGCTACAGGAGATGCAACAGAACAGGCAGATATTTTGTGTTTTAAAGGGATATTTTACCCCAAAATGAAAATGCTGTCACTAATTACTCACCTTCATGTTGTTCCAAACCCGTAATACCTTCATTCATCTTCGGGATACAAATTAAGATATTTTTATGAAATCTGAGAGCTCTCAGACCCTGCATAGACAGCAACGCAACTGCAATGGACTGATTTTACGATTGTCCTTGCTACGTTTCTGGGACTGGGAACATTTCAGTTGTATTGCTGTCTATGCAGGGCCTGAGAGCTCTCAGATTTCATCAAAAAAATATTAATTTGTTAAATTAATATATTAATATTAATTTCTGGGACTGGGAACATTGCAGTTGTATTGCTGTCTATGCAGGGTCTGACAGCTCTCAGATTTCATAAAAAATATCTTAATTTGTATTCCGAAGATGAACAAAGGTCTTACAGGTTTGGAATGCATGAGGGTGAGTAATTAATGACAGAATTTTCATTTTTGGGTGAACTAACCCTTTAAAGACTGGCAAAACAATAAATACATTATTTTATTTTATTTTGTTAGTTTCACTTTGAAGAAAAACTGAAAACTCGGACCAGAAGACTTGTCTGTCACATTATGCGGTTGCAGGAAGACTCGAGGAAACGTTTAACAGTCTTTAATCAAGAAAACACAGGCGATAATCCGCAATAGGAGATGAGCAAACACACATAGAAACAAGTAGACCCGACAGATATTAACTGAACAGAATGGGGCTTATAAACTCATGATAACAAGGGACAGACAGGTGCAGGGAATCAACTAATTATCAAACTAAACAAGGACAGGAAGGTGACCAAATAAGGCAAAACAGGAATTGAAAAACATGACAAAACGGGTCCAATCCTGACATAGTCAAGTGGTGAACTAATAATTTCAAATAATTTATATTTGACTGCATTAATTTGATTTCTTTGGAATATAATCAAAATTTGCATCAGAAGTTCAGTGAAGTTGGCTACTGAAAATGTTACATTCTAACTCTCAAATTAACAACGTGACTTTTAATAAAGAACAATTAATATTTTCGAACAATGTGCCACCGAGAAGCGATACATACTGGCTTCTCAAGTTGAAAAAATATAGCCCTATAAAGTAATAGTGAATAAAGCCAATAAAATCTCCACACTGTTCTTTTAAAAAATGACACGCCTTGAGGGGGAAGCCCATCTGTTCTGTGCAGCAGCCTGAGGCTCTCAGATGAGCTCAAACACTTCATTCACGACTTGTCTCTGACAATATGGCAGACCAACCTGATATGTCCCTGCCAGTAATTGGCTGTCAAACGATAAAAGGACATGTTGTTTCTTCAGCACCAGTCAAACTGTGAGTGGTGCACGTATGCGACTATTTGGTCTCTGCATGTGAGAAACATTCACAGAACTTCACACATGGACTCATCGTGAGATAATGTTATAAAACAGAAGCTGCACAGACTGCGACAGCTGCTAATGGAAAAATCTCAGTTCAACTGTAGGATTGATTATTACATTTCTTTTCCACAATAAAGAGATGAAATGTTATGTAAAATATGAAATGTGTCTATTATGACACCATGTATAACTATTTATTAGTACACTTTATTATATGCAATGTAGACAATTTTTGTCATTTGTAGATGCTTTTCACAGTCACACTGTTGGTCATTCTTATACCATCTATCCACTGACCCAGGCTCATTGGAAAAACATGCCTGTGGCGGCAGTTCTACAAAATGATATTACATCGCATTTTATTACACCAACATTTCCAAAGTCAAATGTCCAGTGAGTGCAAATGTGAGATAAAAAAGCAAATGTGAGATAAAAAACACATTTACCGAAAACATTTTTTTAGCTCCTTTAAGTTAAGGGAACAAAACTTTGCAAATGCTTTAAGACTGCCAAAATAAACATATTTACACATCTGTAAAAGATACATTTTGCAACATTATCAGTGAACTTGTATTAGTTTAATTAGTTTAATTTGGTAATCTAAAATACTTTTCAGATTTAACTGTAATTTGATTACCATCTATTTAAAATGTAATCATAACGAAATACAGTTACTCGTGTTTTTGTATTTTAAATACATAATGCCGTTACATGTATTTCGTTACTCCCCAGCCCTTTATATATATATATAGAGAGAGAGAGAGAGATTGTTTGTGTAAATAAATATGTACGTTTCGTAAATTCTGACTGTTTTTGAGCAATGATGAGTTATAAAATACTTAAATTGCATTAATTATGATGATTATATGTTCTCACATTTCATAAAATAATACACTATTGTTTGTGTGTGGTTCATGTATTATTTATTTCAAAGAATTGCTCTTTTTTAATAAGTAAAAAATAAGTAAATGCAGTGGTTAATACCATGGTAATGTTACCCCATCAGCTTCGGTCAGAAATCTTGGTGTAATCTTTGATGATCAGCTGACTTCAAAGAGCACATTGCAAAGACTGCTCGATCTTGCAGGTTTGCACTACACAACATCAGAAAGATCAGGCCCTTTCTGACAGAGCATGCTGCACAACTTCTTGTCCAGGCCTTGTCATTTCTAGACTGGACTACTGCAATGCTCTTCTGGCTGGACTTCCATCAAACACAATCAAACCTTACAAATGATTCAGAATGCAGCGGCACGACTGGTCTTCAACGAGCCAAAAGAGCCCATGTTACACCTCTCTTTGTCTCCTTGCACTGGCTACCAGTTGCAGCTCGCATCCAGTTCAAGACACTGATGCTTGCATATAGAACAACCACAGGCTCAGCACCCACCTACTTCCACTCGCTATTACAAATGTACATCCCCTCCAGAAGTCTGAGATCTGCTAGTGAGCGACGCCTCGTGGTACCATCACAGAGAGGCTCAAAATCACTCTCCAGAACATTCTGTTCACTATTCCTGGCTGGTGGAATGATCTTCCTACCCCCATCCAGAATGCTGGATCCCTGTCAATTTTCAAGCAAACAATTGAAAACTCATCTCTTTCAACTCTACTTGACTTCATTATATAAAAAAAAAAAAAATATTTCACTTTTCAAAATCTTCATCTTTCTCTTTCTCTTTCTCTCCTTCCCTTGCTAGCTTGTACTTATTTGAACAATGCCTGAGATTTGGTGTTATGGGCACTTCCTCTGTATGTTTGCCTCTTAAGATGAATCGCTTTATGTATTCCCCATTGTAAGTCGCTTTGGATAAAAGCGTCTGCTAAATGACTAAATGTAAATCTTCAAATATTTTAATTATTTTCACAATCACTTATTATCAATGATAAGCTGCGGATCAGATACAACATAATATGCTCTTACTGTTTTAATAATAAAACCTTTTTTTTCATCCAAATTAACTTGAATGGGAAAATAGCATACAGGTTTGAATGAATTATCGAGGGGGGGTAATGCCTTTTATTTACGATGAAAAAATGCAGTGAATTGCAAAATTTCGTGTGAAGGCATGTTTATTTTATTTTATTCTTATTGAGCCTGGGTTACCATTCACCCATCCATGTAATAAACAGTCGTTTTTGACCCTTTTATCCTAGAGACAAGTGTGCATATTTCAGGAACAATTCCTCAAGATTAAGCTGCCACACCACCATCCATCACTGTTTTGCAAAGCAACTTACAGTATAGTTACAGTGACAATCCTCCTGGAGCAACACGAGGTTAACATTGAGTGGATGATTTCCAAACTAAAAAAAGGTCTCATAAAAATACGTACCTCTGTGCACTTTCTATTCGACACCGTTTACGTACCTCACTGCACCTTTTGCCGCAGTTTCAAAGAGAAATGTCCACTGAGCGACGCGCAAAACCCAGGTTATATACGTGAACACTGGCATGTTTTTATTACGTAGATATAGGTACATATTGCTGTGTTTTATTACGTTGCTACAGAAACATATTGCAGCGGTTCAGATTTCAAATATCCGGGGACCGTCGCTAAAAATGAATGCTCTATCGTGTTGGAAATATGCCCTACACCAAACACAACCCTAAACATACCCGACAGTGTTAACAAATTGCAAAGCTGATATAAAAACTTATTTGTTGATGCAACCGTGTCATTTCAACTTCCTTATATGCAGATGTGAATTGCTTTGTTTAACCGTGATTACACGGGATTCGAACTGGAGCTCCTCGCCTCCTACGTCTCCGTAATCCTTGAGCTACCGAACAAACTTACGTCTATGAAAACCCATATATACGAGGCTGGATATGTGCCATGCTAACATTCAAAAGCATCAGTTTTCAAATCTCCCAGCTTTTTAATATTGTTTTGAAGTCGTAACATGATATTCTTCAAGTTAGTGTGTGAAAATGATGCTTTATTAATCCAAACTCTGTAAATTTGTGTGAAAAGGAGTAAAATGTGTCAGAGTTTTACTGCTCTAGTGTCTTGTGTGAAAAGGAGTAAAAGATGTCTGAGTTTTACTTCCTCTAGTGTTTGTTTCTTTTGGAAACTGCAGTAATATGTAGTTATTGGTATGTATTTCGTGTCTCAATGTCCCTGCCATTAATTGGCTGTCAAAGCGATAAAAGGACATATTGTTTATTCAGCACCAGTCAGAATGTGAGGGGTGCATGTATGCGACTATTTGGTCTCTGCATGTGAGGAACGAGCAATGTCTTCAAGTGCAACAGAGACTCAAACCAGCAATTTTCCAGTTACTAGCTGTCCATGCATTCACTCATACACAAACCCAATGATATGACAGCTTCAGCACAGAATGCATTCGTCTGACATTTACACTATATAATATATGGATGCATTTACATTTATGCATTTGACGGATGCTAAATCTTTTATCAGTTCATGCATTGCCTGGGATTCAATCAAACCCATGACCTTGACTTTGCCAGTAACACTTTTGAACTACACTGGTTCCTTACATTACAGCTATACATCCTATTGGCAGTCTTTTTGATAGTTTGTAAAATTAAGTGGGATGTAATTTTTTATAGACTGAGAGAATGAATGTATCACTTTCTATACACAAAAGGACTAAAGGCTGTTTCTTCATGTATTGCTTTAGTATTGAGTAACTCCCACTGCAGCTCAAAATACAAGAGTGATTCCTGTTGTAGCGCAGTATTAGAATGTGAATATAGCCAGAGAATGCTTCAGAAGCAGGGATGATTCATTTGTCTCAATTTTTCACATATTTTCTCACCATTTTTCTAATCATGTGTAAGCAGGAGGCGAGCAGGCATGGTGGGCAGATTCACAAATTTGTCATTATTTAATGGAGGAGTGAGTTACACTGGATTGTATGCGGAAAAAACAACCACAATTAGGAATATCAGTTAATTGTCTACAGGTTAGTACAGGAATTACATTAGGTCCACAAAACTTTTTGTTTGTGAATGAATGAAATTGCATGAACCAGGCGGACAAACACACAGTATAAAAAGAAACGTAAAAAGTTACAAAGTTTGTTTATATGACTAAACTACTATAAATATATCTGTAAGATGAAAAGTTAAGTTTGCATTTCACTTACTGTAAGTTTTCTTTTATTCTTATTGTTGGTCTAGAATTGTATGTAAAGTTTGTATTGAAGTCATCCGAGTCTCTTCTGAATGAAGTGTCAATCGAGCAGCCGGCTCAGAACAAATGATGGCACCTGCAATTGTCCAGATATGAAATGTCATGCTTATGACATTCTCTACACATCATTGCATTTTATTGCACAATGCAGTATGTGTGTTTGAAGAGTGTATGTCTGGATTGTCATAAAGCCTAATGTTAGTTTTCTAATATTGAACAAGCATACATTTGTAATTTCAATAACAATTATTTATCTTTATTGAAAAACAGCCAAATTCTGATCCGGAAGATGGTTAGAAACTCTGAGAAAAAGGTCTGAAAACACTGGTGGTTGGTTTGTGCAGATAAAGTCATCCCTCTAGTGGTAGATATGAGCATGGACACCATCAGAGAATGTGAAAAATTAGTACAGAATGTTTGTAAGAATCTTCAGCGACATATATTGATTTCTTGAATAGATTCATGGAAATGCAATATATTGGTGTTTAAAAATTAAATGTTTTTCATTTTAATTGTTTAGTTTTGGAATGTTGTTGTATGCATTTGGGCATTTTATTTAATTTCTCAATTTTCTTAAATGTGTTATATATAGTATTTATAGAGTTTTAACTTATAGTTTTAGTTACTTTTTCTTATTTGTAAGTCACTTTGGATAAAAGCGTCTGCTAAATGACTAAAAGTAAAAAAAAAAAATAGATCTCTTCCATCAGAAGATATCAATGTTAATTAATCAGCTGACTAGATGTACAGGGAAAAGTGGATTCTTCAAGGAAGAGCCGTGTTTTGATGGCAACTTTACATTATTGTGAATTTATTAAGACTCATAAAGACTCATATACTGTCTGTACATGGACACAAACTCATTCTTCTGCTCATTCTGGTCACTAACACACAAAGCAACAAATCATAGTTTTTTTGTTTTGATTAGCTTTTTTGTTTGTAAAAAAAAAAAAATCCAAATGTGAATAACAAATATTGTTTTCAAAATTGCACATATTTCACTGTTATAACAGGCATTATGTGTTTTGCCTTACAGTCCTTATACTGTATGTATGCTGAGAATTGTAAAAAAAATATATACACATTTTCTTGATTTAAGGAATGAGCATAAGCTGAATATGTATGGAAGTATACATATGCATATGAATTGCAGTATATATATGTAAATATATAAATACTGCAAGTTTGTAATTTGCAGAATAGAGTTTTCTGTTTATTAGATTAGAATTGGCAGGTTTCTGGCAGGTTGCAAAGCTGCATGTTTCTTCCAGGACACTCAGACTTTTAGACAGTTGTTTTCCTTAAAACATTTCTACTGGACAGCTCACAATTAGAATAGCAAATCCACTGCGGGCCAAACTGTGCAACAGCCAGGAGTATTGCAAACCAGGAGAAGGATGTTCTAATGAAGACTCTTGAGTCCTGAATATAACATGTATTATAGACACATATATTTTTGTACTGTTACGTTTGAGTTGTACCTTGCTGCATCAACAATACTCTGTCTGCCGGACTTGATGTGAGAGTTTTACCACTCCACAGCCTCACAAGACTGACACTTTAGTTATTTTTACATGTGGGGGATTTATTTAGTATAGATCCAAATGGTTTAAAACATCTTATGTTTATTGTTTTTGATTTGGTGAACAAATACCATGTCTTCATGAGATCAACCCATTGCATTTCCCTTCTCTTTACATTCAGAGCATTGTACCTTACTCATTACTAAAAGCACCACATTAATAATCTCCCCCCAGTAATCAAATTTGCCCAGATTGTCTCTACCAAAATGTGATATTCTTGATGCTGTTCTGCTGCACTCCATTATGCACCACTGTGTATGTTATAAGAAAGACAAAAACAGCGCTTGTCAATGTCAAGATGGACAATCAAATCAAAGAAAAGGGCTTTGCTATTCACCAGTGTTTCACTTCAAAATAGCTATTGTAATAATTTTTCCTCCTTAAAGGAATAGTTAACTCAAAAATGAAAATAACATTATTTTTTTGTGAAGCCAAAAGTTGTGTGTTTGTAAGATACAAATCCATCATTGTGATGTTTTTAACTTCAAACCATTGCTTTCCAACTAAACGAATCCATAATGACAAAAGTGAAAAAGTAATCTCGTCTGAATCAGGAGAGAAATAAACACTGATCAAACATAGTACAGATCCGTATACAAGCCAAAACAGTCCGAAACAGCTCTAAACAAATACGAGTTGATTTTGATGTGAGGACTACAGGGAACTGTCTTTTTCACTGGAGAAAGCATTATTGTCGATTATTTATTTTAGCTGCAAGGGGCGGTTTGAAGTGAAAAAAAATGTCTTCATGGATTTGTTTCTTACTTCTTACCATTTGTTTCACTGTTTGGACTCTTATTCTAAAGGCACCTATTCACTGCAAAAGATCCATTGGCGAGCTAGTGGTGTTAAATTTCTCCAAAACTCATCTGCATCTTGGATGGTCTGAGAGTGAGCCAGTTTTCAAAAATAACACTTTGCAAATGTCCATTTCATGGTACAAAGTAAAAAAAAAAAAAAAACTTGGGTTTTGTTACTGTATGATCGAGATCTTGTGATTGATGATTTTCCATGATGTTACTATTAGTTATGATTTCTGGATAAGGATTTATTTTTATAGGATATAAATGATTTGAATTATGTGATTATTTATAATATGGCATTATCTTATAGAATCTTATAAGATCTTATCTTAAGACCATACACAGGGAATTCAGTAGGTGTAAGGCAGTGGAATTCCTTTTATTATTAATCTTAAAGTCTATACTGAGTAGTCAGTCAAAAAAGCAAACAAATAAAAAGATGAGACAATCTTCTAGATTGAGAGCATCAGAAGTTAAAAAGTGTGTTATTGCCTGTGAGTTCATGATGAGATGTATGAGCACTATTATATATATATATATATATACAGTATCTAACAAAAGTGAGTACACCCCTCACATTTCGGCAATAAATTTAGTATATCTTTTCAAGGGACAATACTATAGAAATTATACTTGGATATATTTTAGAGTAGTCAATGTGCAACTTGTATAGCAGTAAAGATGTACTGTCCTCTGAAAATAAACTCAACATACAGCCATTATTGCCAAAAAGCTGCCAATAAAAAACGAGTACACCCTAAGTGATAACAGCTATACATCGTTTAACCATGCAAAGCCACATGTTCATTCATCATGTTCATGTTTTTGCCTGCTTGACAGGACCATACAGATTTGTGTATCTTGTTTTTAGAGCAGTTCAAATTTGGTTCTTTGTGCACGATTCTCTCATTCTGACCACTGGATGTTCAACGTGATACCTCATGGCAAATAACTCTCTGAGTATTTGAGAATTAGTATTTGTTGCTCTCCACAAAGATGACCTAGGCTATAAGAAGTTTGGTAACAGTCTGGAACTGAGGTACAGTACAGTGGCCAGGGTCATACAGGTTAACCAATATGGGTTTCACTCGGAACAGGCCTCGCAAGGGTCGATCAAAGATGTTGAGTCCTTGTGCTTTGCGTCAGGTGCAGAAGCTGGCTTCAAAAAAACAGACGCATGAGTGCTGCCAGCATTGCTTTAGAGGTTGCAGAAGTGGAAGGTCAGCTTGTCAGTGCTCAGACCATACGTCACACAATGCAACATGCCGGTTTGCATGGCCGTCGTCTCAGAAGGAAGCTGGTTCACAAAAAAGCCTGCAAACAGTTTGCTGAAGACAATCTGGCAAGAGCATGACTTACTGGAACCATGTCCTGTGGTCTGATGAGTCTAAGGTAAACTTGTTTGCTCAGATGGTGTCCAGCATGTGTGGTGATGTCCTGGTGAGGAGTACCAAGAAAATTGTGCCTTGCCTACAGTCAAGCATGGTGGTGGTAGCATCATGGTCTGGGCTGCATGACTACTGCTGGTACTGGGAAGCTGCGGTTCATTGAGGGAAACATGGATTCCAACATGTACTGTGACATTCTGAAGCAGAAGATGATGCCCTCCCTTCAGAAACTGTTTTCCAACATAATCACCCCAAACACACCGCCAAGATGACAACTGCTTTGCTGCAGAAGGTGAAGGTGATGGAGTGGCCAATATGTCTCCATACCTGAACCCTATTGAGCACATGTAGGGCATCTTCGAGCGGAAGGAGGAGAATCACCATGTGTCTTAATCTAGCAGCTCCATGATGTTATTATGGACCTCTGTGGAGGAGTGGAAGAGGATTCCAGCAACAAAATGTGCAGCTCTGGTGAATTCCATGCTAAGGAGGATTAAGGCAGTGCTAGATAGCAATGGTGCCCCTTACAAAATGTTGACACTTTGGGACACAGTTTTTACATCACTTAGGGTGTACTCATTGTTGTTGCCAGTTATTTGGACAATAATGGTTTTATGTTGAGTTATATTTAGAGGACAGTAAATGTGTACTTCTATACCAGCTGCACATTGACTACTCTAAAATATATCCAAGTTTCATTTGTGCAGTATTGTCCCTTGATAAAATTATACAAAAATATTTGTTGAAATGTGAGGGGTGTACTCACTTTTGTGAGATACTCTATATATAGTCCATTCTGTTTAAACAGATGAAATACTCAGTAGTGTGTGACTGTTCACAATTAAAAATAAAGGTGTTTAAAAGGTTCTTCACAGCGATGCCATAGAAGACATTTTTGGTTCCACAAAGAACCTTCAGTTAAAGGTTTTTTAAAGAACCTTCTCTTTCTTACTTTTTAGATTCTGAAGAACATTATTTCACCACAAATCTGTTTGTGAAATCAAACATTAAAGGTTCTTTATGGAATCATTTAGACAAAAAAAGGTTATTCTATGACATCGTGCAGCATTTCTAAGAGTGTTGTTGTCTCAGGTTTACAAGCATCTCAGGTATTTTAAAACCTATTTGTCAGACTGAAGAACACCGGAAGAGGAGGAAATCGCTGCACTATATTCCTACATGATTAGTTCCAGTTCGTCTTAATTGTTTGACAGTAATAAGACTAATGAGAATCATCACAGAAAGTAATGAATCACAACAAACAACAAACAAAATTATGAAAAAAGTTTTTTATGAAAAAAACATCAACATATTTGCTTCTGAATAACATTATACTTGACGTAAAATGAAATAATAACAATAAATATGTTATTGAAATTAGCTGTAATTTATTGTTTAGTCCAAATAAAGTGAGCAGATTAGAGATTTTGCCTGCTCATTGAAACCTGTCGCTCTGCACCAGCATTAGAAACTCCGGGCTCCACTTAGTGTGAACAAAATTATTAATAACAAGGCTTACTCTGGCAACAAGGACAGAGTCTTATTTAGGAGAAAAATCCATCCTCTCCAACTTTTATTTGTGAACATTCTTTAAGGTGACTGGCTCTCTGCGGGTCAGACTCATGGTGATTTAATTCAGTAATCAATAGATTTATGTGAGAGCGAGTGAGTAATCTTTATACTGCGGCCTCTCTCTCCTCTTCTCTCTCTCTGTTCTGCCCTTGAGTTTCTCTTCCAGTAATGTGTGTCCTAATGACTCCAGCTGACTCTTGTGGTTTTTACACTTATTCTAATGAAAAACAATTGTGAAGGCAAAAATAGAAAGAAACAGAATGAGACAGAGAGGGAGAGAGACAGAGAGTGAAAAAGATCAAATATAGTTGCAGGTCATCTTAATAATAGTGTGACATCATCTGGTCAGTTGCGTTGCTGTTACTCTATAAATATATCTTTACTCATGAGAAAATAATGAAAAACTTTTTGTTCTTTCTTTTTTTATTCACTTAAATGTCAATTGACGATTTTTCTAGAGTCGAGGGGAAATTATATATGCTAAATGTCAAAGGCTGAAAAATAAAAGTCAATTTCATGCTTTTTAAGAAAAGAAAAAAAATATGCAATTGTAAATCATCTTCTGTAATACAACCATACTTTTTATCGTTTATAACTTGCAGTAACAATTAATCAGTATTTAATTTGTTTCATGTGTGAAGGGTTCCTGAACTATTGATTGTAATGATAAAATATCAAAGGATGGACAGCAGATGCAGCAGTTTGCTTGAAAAGCCAACTGTTTGATTATGCTACATTTAGACGGTCAAGAAAAATAATGAAAAAAGTGACTCTTCTGAACTCTATTCCCTGTTTAAAATGATGTATGTTTTGAAGGATAGCTGCTGTTTGAGCTGGTTTAAGCTGGTCATTGGCTGGTCATGAGCGGTTTAAGATGGTCCTGAGTAGGAGCTAGTTAAACCAGCAACCCAGCAGCCATGCTTCAAAACATACCTAATCAGCACATGCTGGATTATTATATATTTTTTTTCCTCAACAGGGTTGATTGAGGTTTTGCATGTTCCTTGGGACTCTCAGTAGAACAATTCAGTCATTTGTTGTCCAAATCAAGTCAGCACGTTTGCTGGAATAATTTATGATCAAACTGAAGTTTGACATTTCATCCTGGTGGAATCTTTGGGAAAATAACATCATGCTTGGGAATAAGGATTATGACTTTATCCATAATTCAGTCAGATTCAGATAGAAAAAACAAAAGAACAACTGCACCAGTGCAGTGGAGTGAAACAAAACACAGGAGTCTCAAGATGCATTTTGAAAATCTGAGAAGCTTTTAACTTCACAGCATTTTAATTGAATTGATCACAAGTGGACCATGCCAAATGCAGGTGTAAACTGAGTTTTAAAACATGTTGTGCTTGTCTGCTTTCTACCACTTCTAGAGGTTGTTTACCATATATTTTCTGTTATTTTATTTGTTGCCGAACCCTATATTTTTGTGCTCATATTTAACCAATTAATATAACTCAGTTGCTTTTCTCCATTTTGTTGGAGGGTTGTCACGTGATGAACGAACGACTCAAACCCGAAGACTCAAACGGTAAACTATTTCATTTCTCTTTTCCGGCTAAAACTACATTGGTTAAGCTTAGTGTCTCGTGATGAGCGAACGACTCAATCCCGAGGACTCGACAGATGAACTAATCAATTCTCTTTCCGCTCTTACTGCATTAGTCATGTGACGAACGACTCGGAAAAACCCGAAAATTGGAAACAGGTCAATTAATTCCAGAACAGAAACCTATAGGATGGTGCGCATGCGCGACTGAATGATCACTCCCGAGATGACTCGTTCTTCCAGAGTCACATTAAAGATTCGTTCAAAATTAACGAATGTTCAAGAACGACCATCACTACTATTTGCAACGCATGTTCAGCAATGATTCCGAGAGGAGGAAAAAAGCATCAAGTTTTAACACAACAAATCTTTATCTCACTTGAAAGGTCGTCATCACGGCCAAAGCTGTATTAAGGGCTCTTTAAGCAGCCTCCACTGTTGGAACAGTAACGCATTCCAACGTCATATTGCGCGTTCGGGACTTCAGCTGCTACTTTCGTGACGTTCTGTAACCATCTACTACAGGAGAACAGCTGCTTTGCCGTAGTCCTTAGAACGTGACAGCATATGTAGTTAAATGTTGCGTTTTGTGTTAAATACTATTTAATTCCATCAGTATACAATTCTACCTTTAGTCTTTCATCCAATCTGTGTTGATTATGTTTTAAACTTAAGCTAATTTTAACGATTGTTTTTGTTTGTACAAAGATATATCTGCTGTTAGCAACAGCCCCTCATGTAGCACTGAGACTAAAGATATGTGAATAGAACAATGTAATTATTGCCTAAACATCCTCCTCGTAATCCATCATTTGTATTTAAATAAATGACTGAATGCCGCGTTGAACCGTCTTGTTTACGGTTGCTTAAATATTATTATGTTCTCGGCTAAGGTGGTGTAACAGCTTACTTCCGGTCAATGTAGCTGTTCCATTCGCAGCTGTTGCTTAAAGTCCCTAGATATAACTTGCTCATCCTCATGCACTAAAAAGGTTGAATAGATGCATTTATTTATGCATGAAATACTTGAATATACATTTGTTGTTAATGAGTTGTTAATTGCACATAAACCATAGTTCTGTCATAGTTCTGTTGATCGATTTCTGTTCCCTTTCAATATTTCACTCGTACTGTATCGAAGACGTACATGTCCTTCTGGAAATGGACAAGGACATTGTACATGTCCTTCTGAATTTCAAGCCACCTTTGGTGTACATGTGAGCCATATATGAAAGTGTAAAGCTTCTGAAGAACAGCAAAAAAATCTTTAGTCTAAAGAAACCTGCTCTATTCTCCTTAGATATTTCATCAACTGAACATTTCACTTTATTTAACCTCTTTTATTATTTCAGTCTGTATCATTTCTTTTAAAAACTTCAATATTTAATTATGAATCCACTGCTAGTGTATATCAAAAACCCATTCACTTGCAAAATAGCAATGAAGCTATATTTGTTGTTTGCTACCTCAGATTCTTTATAACCACCCTGATAAATATTCTGTGTGGCTCTCAACAGAAGCACAAATAAAAAAAAATGAGTCATCGAGCTATACATTGTCCTTATGCCTAGAATAATAAAAGTTTTCTTCCTCTCGCATGTTTGTGTCTTGGGGAAAGTCTTGTTATGAGGCTGGACTGGTGCCTCAGTTCTGGTTTGAGAAATGTCTGGGAAGAAGCATAAAAAATTGAAATCAATTATGCATTCAGATGCAATTTATGGCCTTGCATTATCATAATAACACACAATTAGCAACAGGTTTTTGAAAACATCTGTAAGTAATGTTACATCAATAATGAAAACAGACAGTACCATCAGCAGATGCGGTATCAGCTCCTGAAGGTTGATGAGCTGATGAGTTTCCATCTAAGCATTTTACTATTAGAAAATAAGTAATACTGAAATAAGTACCAGTAAATCAGTATAGGGGCTTCATTCATTCATTCATTCATTCACTCATTCATTCACTCATTCACTCTCAGAATTTTACTAATAGATCAAATGCTATGAGCTATCTTGAGATGAGTCCCTGTAGTCCAGCCTGACTCTTAATAGATTTGGGAACTTGACAGGTGATTGTATTAAATTTGTTCATACAAAATGCAATTTGATCTTCTTCTTGAAAGATTATGAAACTTTGATAAAATGTTCTTGAATTTTATAATAAAAAAATATATTTCTGATCTGCACAACACAATTGAAATGTGTGTGTGTGTGTGTGTGTGTGTGCGTGTGTGTGTGTGCACATGTGTGTGTGTGTGTGTGTGTGTGTGTGTGTGTGTGTGTGTGTGTGTGTGTGTGTGTGTGTGTGTGTGTGTGTGTGTGTGTGTGTGTGTGTGTGTGTGTGTGTGTGTGTGTGTGTGTGTGTGTGTGTGGTGTGTGTGTGTGTGTGTGTGTGTGTGTGTGTGTGTGCGTGTGTGTGTGTGTGTGTGTGTGTGTGTGTGTGTGTGTGTAGAGAGAGAGAGAATTGTATAGAGTTTCCATAGACTTCTATTACTTTTATATTGACCAAATAATATTGTCTCTCCCCTAAACCTACCCTTTACAGAAAACATGTTTGCGTTGTTACACTTTCAGATAAACATAATTTCATATTTTCTTAATATTTGTATTAATTCATTTTATATATATATATATATTTTACCGCAGGCCGGTCCCTACAATGTAAACAAATCTCAGGATGTACTATCCTTGTGGGGACATTTATGTGTTTTGTGTAGATCAGAAAAACTTAAGATTTTACACTGAAATGCCATTTGTACACTGAAAAAAGATAAAACCCTGAGTTATGTAATTTATAACATTCAGCAAAAGTTATAGATTAAAAGATTAAAAGTTTAAGATTATAGATATATTATAGATTATAATATTTGAAACTGTATCATTCAGCAAAAGAGCTGAAAGACAGTACAAATTGACAAATAAATATACAACTTTCTGGCAGCTCTCTGTTCTTTCTCCCAGCTCTTCTAAAGCATCAGGGAAATGTTAATTTTTCAAATGACAATGCATTTTTCAAAATAAATAATTTAGTGAGTGATAAGAATGTAGAATGCTAGGGGCTCACCGGGGGCCAATCAGTTTTCAGGAGGGCCAGTGACTCTGCATTTTACAGTGGCTATGGGATTTTTGAGAATGATACAATAAAAGCCTTTTACAGACTGACGCTAATGAAAGTATTGTTTGCTATTGATGTTTCATAGTGAGAAAGCTCAATTAAAGAGATGAAGTGTTTGAAGAGGGATTTTAATTGGTGGCTAATTACACTTCATTAGATTGCCAAGAACGTGGAAATCACAGCACAATCACAAGACACTTTTAAAAACGTCTCTCAGTTATACAGTCTGAGTAAAGAGTGTATAATATAACTACAATAAGACAAGCACAGAGACATTGTTTAAATACCATTACAGGAGGATAACAATATGCTGACATTTACTCAGCTGCCATTTTAATTTGAATCAACAATAATTAGTTTTATCTGCTGTTTCTCCTTTTTTATCACTTCTCACACACACACGCACACACGCACGCACGCACACACACACACACACACACACACACACACACACACGCACACACACACACACACACACACACACACACACACACCACACACACACACACACACCACACACACACACACACACACACACACACACACACACACACACACACACACACACACACACACACACACACACACACACACACACACACACACCACACACACACATGCTCTCTAGAATAGTTGTTAAATAGTTAATTAAAAATACGGAAGAGCTCTTCTACAGTATATATTCCATGCCAACTTGATGCTTTAATAAGAAATATGTATCATCATTCCAAACTCAAATGCAACACAACTATCTAATATCTATCTGATGTTTTATCCTCATTTATATTTGAATTTCAGGGATAATAACTTCATCAAGGATTTTCCGCAGCTGGCCGACGGGTTAATGGTGATTCCTCTGCCGGTGGAGGAGCAGTGCCGAGGAGTTCTGTCAGAGCCTCTGCCCAACCTGCAGCTTCTCTCAGGTAAATCTTACATAAATGGTTCAACAGGACAACCGGGGTAAATGTCACATTTGATTGTATTTTCCTCTAAACTACTAGATGGCACAAAAACTCTCAGCAGCACTTTCCCCAACAGCATTTCATTATGCACATTGAAATGTGGCTTGAATGTGAAGTGGGTTCAGCTCTAATTTGATAAGGCAATGTTCTTGTTAGAACATTTGTTAAAACAATTTTCAGTTTTGTTCAAGGTAATTTAAACAAATACATAAAGAACTGAATACTATGTGAAGGTGTGATATTTGAGTTAAGAATTGTCCCTGCTGTTGGTGCTAAAAGGCCAATAATTAACATCATAATCAATAACTGGTTAGATTCAGATGGTTAATGTAATATATTAAATTGGGTGTCCACCTTTAGTGATAGTAATTATGTTTATAATGAACCCATCATATTTTAAAATATGATATTAATTATATTATTTAATAAAATATCATACTTATAGTTACTACTGTAAAGCCATATTATTATGGGATCTCCTTCAAAGCTATCAGAATTGTATTATGTTTCTGTATTTTTTAAATGAACAAGTATACCCCTTGAAAAAAAGGTTATCAAAATAAACAGAAAATAGTAAAAACACTGTTGAAGTGATTGTTTTGAACAAGTATTAAGTTAAGTATTATGCAAAACAGTACTTCAGTATTTGTATCAATACTAAAAGGCTCCCCTAGTAGCTCTCATACATGTGATTTTTTAAACAAAAGAAAACCGCCTTTAATTATACACTACGGAAATAATGAAAACATTTTCCTTAAGGTGTGCCTTTAGTGAACTGTCATCTCATTTTCTCTTGTCCTCTGAGGGTTTTTGCTTTAAAGGCGTTCTATTTACACGTTCACAGTCTTTTCCCTTAGGTCCACTTATAATGTTAGAAGCTAGTTAATTTTTATAAACAATGTTTGAGATGCAATTATTAACAGAAGATGTCTGTGACTCCTTGTGATTGAATTAGGCCTACTGATTCATACAGGGTTGGCACAGGTATGTCTAGATATTATGAAGATGGATGGTAAAAACAAGCAAGCCTTATATATGTGATTAATTATATGAATCTAAAATAGACAGTTTGAGTCCTGGCTTCTGGTTTGTTGTCATTTATTCACCACTGATTTGCACCAAATGGGAAAAGAGCTCAAACACACAGATGTGACAGTGGTGGGAGAGACGTGGGCAAGGTTTATTTTGTCCTTCTCTCACACACTTTACAATTTCGCTAGGTTCAAAAGAAAAACGCCTGTTTTTCATGACAAATCCCCTTTAAAACCCATAAGAACCCACGGTGACACGCATGTCACAACACTGGTGATTATCTGGAATTTCTTTTTAAAGCATTATCCCTCACTTTCAACTCAGGAAGTCCCTAAGTGACATACAATGAACACCCAGGTTCAGTCATGTGACAATGTGGTGCATTTTTGTTGCCATGGCAATATTTCCGAAAAGGTGTCCTGCCTGGTTAACACATACTGCAGTGTCCAGCAATTTTTTAAAGGCTTGTTTTTGTTACTAAAGGTATGTTTCACCATGAAACCATTTTTTCAATGTAAAAAAAAAAAAAATTCTGGTTAAACCATATACCTGAAAAGGTAGAATTTTGATATGTTACAAAATAGTTTTTGTAAAATGTAATGGTCACAGTTATGTGGTTTTTAAATATGTTGTGGCAAAGCAAATAAAATGCAAAAACTGTATTAGGCTACTTCTGAAAAGGTTTTTTGTTTTATTTTCCAAGAAAATAATAATTTTGATATATGTTGTGGAAAAGCAAATAAACAGAAAAAAACTTTTATTTAGCAAAACAATCATACAATTTATTTTGTTTTTTAATTGAGAAATAAACGCCCAATGTCATATACATGCAACATTACATATTTTCACAAGGAGGGGTTGTATTTCAAAAACAACTGCAGAAACATGTTATAAGTGGTCAATTTGTTCTGTTTTATATGCCCCATCATTTTCCTATAAGGAGAAATTGGCCTGGGTTCTTATAGGTTAAAATAGAACATGACATGAGGAACTGACAGCAATCGTAGCATCAGCTCAGTGGACGGCCGCCCTCAGTGTCAATGACACAGAAACAGAGAAACCAGCAGAGCAGAAAGCGTTCATTTCTCCCTTGTGTTGCTTTTGATCACAGCTCCAATTCAGAGCTGTCTTTTCATTTATTTATTTTCACTCTAATATGGACTCCACACAAATGTGGGCTCCAATGACAAGTGGCTAATTCAATAACAGCTTGTATTTTTTTTTTCAGGAGTGAGAGTGGAGAGTTGTTAACACTGATTACGGCTCTCAGTTTTTGCTGCAGCAGTTCAAATGAGATTTAAACCATTAGTGCATCTGTCAGCATGAGAAGAAAAAAGCATGATATGGCTGATGTGATGTTTTGAGGGGGCTGCTGTCATCTCACTCCATACAAATAGGATAAGCAGAAGTTGATTTTGAAAACAGGCAGGGCTAGGCTTTGTTACCTATTGGTCCAAAGTGGTCTGTAACACAGAAGATGAGAACTACAGTTCTAACTATAAGTAATTTATTTTAACGGCTGTTAGTTGAACTTTAGTATAACTTTTTTTTTTACTCACTTAAGTAGGACTTAAGTAGCCTACAACCTTATACAGTATGTAATTTCATTATTACATCTGTTGTCCTCGCTGAACATATACTGACAAGCATTTACAGTAAACTAAGATATACTTTAATGTAATTTGTAATGAAACTTGGATGTCATGGTTTTAAACTATTTACTGTAAATTTCTAGAATTTCTGAATACAAATTTGTGATGATGAAGTTGCAATTTATTACATTTTAAATATATTACCTTTAGGGTAGAGTGGGGGGAAATGCCCCCCCTTAAGGATTGTGCAAGTTTTCTCTGTGAAACAAAAGTTAAATGTGTTCAGAAAAGTAATCATTGTTTTAGTGACAATGAAATTAATTATAAACCAGGTATGAAAAATGACCAGAGTTTTCATGTTATTAGATTTTTTACAAAAAAATAAATTTGTTGTACCCCATACCCCACCTATGGAAAATAAAATGCCCCCCTGTCTGACAAAGTAATTTGCTTTAAACCTTCACAGCAAAATCAGAGCAAAGGCAGCTTTAGCTTAAAATAAAAAACAAATCTGATCAATAATTATGAATTACAAAATTATAATAACCTATTTGAAAAAATGTTAGCTAATGCTAATAAGCTACCTGATGCTAACTTAAGGTAATTTTTAAATATAAAGTCTTAATATTTTTAGTCAACCAACTATTTAGAATATATTTAATGGAAAAACAAAGGATTTGATGTTCAGAACAGAATAACTACAGTAATTGCCCAATGCCCCATGGGGCGTTTTGCCCCACCTGCCAGGGGGCGTTTTACCCCACTGACTGTTTGAGAAAAAAAAATGTCATTCTGAAAATATAATTATATTTTTTATTAAATAACACATACTCCCTATCTACAGGCCCCACTGTTCTCATATCATATATAACTGATGTTCTACAAAACAACAAGCTTTAAAACACTTTTTTTCTCACTGCTGAAAATCAGATAATTTACTGTGAAATCGGTTTTCTCTCCGGTACATCACCAGTGTAAGCTTCATGGTGAAAACTCCTACATCACTCTTGTCAATGTAGTCCATAGTTACAATGAAAAAATAATCTTGACATAATCTTGTGATTATTTTGGGAAAAAGCATTTTCCCCCACTCTACCCTAAATGTAATGTCAAATAACACACTGCAGTATGTTAGTCAACACATCAAAATAAGTGTACATTCTTTTATTTTTTTATATACAGAAAAGTAGTTAATACACAATCCATCAAGGATAACAAAGTAAAACAAAAGTGTTTCCATAACTCCTGGTAACAGGTACACTGGCATTGCATTATAAATACAAAGATTACGAAAAGTTTACAATCACAAATAACCACGCATGTAATAGAGATTCATCAACAAAACCTGCCTAAGAGCCAACTTTTAGCTTTTAAACTAAAACTAACCATATTTGAATTACCTTTAGTATCCAGAGGTACCTTGTTCTACACTTAAGACCTGTGACCATACGCGGTTTTAAAACAACAATGCCATATCCTTAAGACTTTGCTTAGTTTTATAACAATTTTGCTCAATTACCCTAGAGAAAAGTGCATTAAAATATGATGGTGCACTATTATTGATAATCTTTTACCATTTGTGACACTTTAAAGCACAACAAAAGATGATTACCATTTGATTAATCTTAAACTTTTAATATGACATAAAATTCACTTTTTTAAAGTATGTTAAGAATCAGTCATTAAAATGTCTCTTTTTAAAATACACTTAAGTTACGTTTTATTTTATTTAATATTATATTATCCACAAGTACATTTTTAAATATACTTTTAAAATTTGAAGTACACTATTCAATGCCCATTCAATGCAGTCAAGAACACTTATTTTACACTATTCAATGCCCATTCAATGCAGTCAAGAACACTTATTTTCCCAAAAAAAGGGCTCAGTGGAGGATTCCGGTTTTTATTTAGGCCAATAAGCACCTCCTTGAGAAAGACCTCTTTGTGTCTCATGGGAAGATGTTAATGTCTGAAATGTAGATATTAATACATTTGCAGAAGTGGGTCATTAATGTGTGTCTGTGTTACAGAAGATGCTCAGTTCAGTGAAGCCACAGGATATCCCATGATGCAACAGTGGAAAGTGCGGAGTAACCTGTATAGAGTGAAACTCAGTGCCATCACCCTGTCCACAGGTACCATGAGAAACACACAAACAAACCCATGAATACTCCTTCTTGTGTGCATGTTCAGTACATTTATATTTCAAAACTATAAATTACTATTAAATTACATTTAATGGTTAATTCGCTCAAAAAGTGAAACATTTGTCTTTCCAAACCCATATGATTTTTCTGCTATGTAACTTTAAAAACGAGATTTTCATTCATTTTCACTTGAGATATTCAACTCAAGATAATATTGTACACTAGCAAAAATACATTTGGTTCCTTAATAGTGTTAAACTATTACAAATACACTTAAAATAAAAATAAATAAAAAAGTATCCTAGTTCATGTCTTATCCTTCTTATTTTTAAACTGGGAACTATTTTCTATGAACGTGTGAGAGTTTCATTAGTTGTTATAGGTAAATAAATAAAATAATAATGCTATTTGTGCTACAAGGTGTGTGATTAATTACGCCAAAAAAAAAAAAATATATATATATATATACTGTATGCACTCACCGGCCACTTTATTAGGTACACCTAGATGTGGTGAAGACAACTTGCTGAAGTTCAAACCGAGCAACAGAATGGGGAAGAAAGGGGATTTAAGTGATTCTGAACGTGGAATGGTTCTTGGTGCCAGATGGGCTGGTCTGAATATTTTAAAAACCGCTGATCTACTGGGATTTTCACACACAACCATCTGTAGGGTTTACAGAGAGTGGTCCGAAAAAGAGAAAATATCCAGTGAGCGGCAGTTGTGTGGACGAAAATGCCACACCGGGTGCCGTTCCTGTCAGCTAAGACCAGGAAACGGAGTCTACAATTTGCACAGGCTCACCAAAACTGGACAATAGAAGATTGGGAAAACTTTGCCTGGTCTGATGAGTCTCAATTTCTGCTGCAACATTCAGATGGTAGGGTCCGAATTTGGCTTAAAGAACATGAAAGCATGAATCCATCCTGCCTTGTCTCAACGGTTCAGGCTGGTGGTGGTGGTGTAATGGTGTGGGGGATATTTTATTGGCACACTTTGGGCCCCTTAGTACCAATTGAGCATCGTTTAAACGCCACAGCCTACCTGAGTATTGTTGCTGACCATGTCCATCCCTTTATGACTACAGTGTACCCATCTTCTGATGGCTACTTCCAGCAGGGTAATGCACCATATCACAAAGCTCAAATCATCTCAGACTGGTTTCTTGAACATGACAATGAGTTCACTTTACTCAAATGGCCTCCACAGTCACCAGATCTTAATCCAATAGAGCACCTTTGGGATGTGATGGAACGGGAGATTTGCATCATGGATGCACAGCAAAAATATGTTGGGAGGTTTGTCACCATGGGTGTTAAAATTATCACTTTCCGGGTGAACACACAGGTCCATCTTTGCTAGTGTTAAAACAACACTGACAAAAGTGTTTATTATACAAACACTGTGTTAGTGTTTCATTTTAATCACTCAGGGTGTTAAGAAATTATTACTCGCAAGTATACACATTTAACACTTTATGGTGATTAATCCTACTCACCCAGTGTATTTATTTAATGTTGATTTAATGTAAATATTGTAAATACTTATTTAAAAATGGTAATGCAGATTAAAACATAAACCTAAAATAGTTTTTTTTTACTCTTTAAAAAGTGAATTTAACTCCCTCAACTGGTGAACACTGCACCAATGTTCAGGTAAAAACATGCAAATATAAACCCACAAAACAATACACATTTACAATTATTAACTTTTAATTGAAACATTGTAAATATTTTTCCCTGCACGAAAACGTTTTCACATTCAGAGTTTTCAATGCATTTAAAGAACATCATAATGTCAAAGCAAATCAGTGCAAAGGCACAACATACATATTCTTATTTGGTCCATGTGTACACTTAATGTCATAAGGTTTATAATGATTACATTTATCAGCTTAAACAACAGCATCCCATTAATTAGCATCCAGGCAGAATGCATGTTAATGCTCACTGAACAAAGTCTCTACTAATGGTGTTTAGACCTCCTTGGAGTAGTTTTCAGCAAGACAAGATGTGTTTCTCTGCAGTTTTCAGCCAAGCAAGATTCCCAACTCCCACTTGCAGTATCACAAAGGTGCTCTTGTAAAATAGGAGAAAAAAAAACCAAAAATGATTATTTCACATCCATTTATGAGGTGAAATGTCAGGGACAAGTATCAATTACAATGTAAGAAGTGTTAACCCAATACTGAAAGTGTGCTGTCATCATTTATTTATACTCATGTGGTTCCACACCTGTAGGACCTTCTGTCTTCTGAGGAACATAGAAATATATATATTTTGAATAATATACAGAAGAATCTGTCATACTTGGCATCTGTGGAAAGGCATGAGTATAAGTAAACATTTACTGTTCACTTATGTTTGGACTCCTACCAAAATGAATGCACATAAATGGGACAGCACATAAATAAATGGCAATGCGAGCATACCAAAAATGTACATTTGATGCATTTTTAAGAAACATTTTTAGAAGGAGATCAGACTCTTTATTATTATTGTTTAATAATCAGAAAATTAAGCACGGCAATCAATAATCTTAAAATATGCAATTGTGGCTTACCCGTGTCTCTGGTATATGTCCTAACAAAACTCTTCTCATCCCACTTAATGTATTGGTGGCTTCATACTCTTCAAGCACATCATCTCCTTTCGATTTCTCTGTCAAGCCAACATGAACCATCTGTGTAACAATATTAAAGGAACAGTTCATTTAAAATTGTAATTCCAAACCTATACGATTCACATTTGCTGAACAAAAAACACATGTTCATGCTTTAAAAAAAAAGATAAAGTGTCTAAAGTAGTTTATGCGACTCGTGCATATCCCAAGACTTTTGAGGGCACATAATCACTTTGAATGACGAACAATTTAACTCACTCAGTTTTTTCCTTGAGAAGACGAACTTCTCCGTCTGCTCCGCATTGAGAGTGAAAGAAAATGTCTCTCTGAGAAAGGTTTAGGAGAGCACAACACATAAATATCGCTATTAATCAATATGTGAGGTTAAAAAATAGACATTTTAAATAAGTAAAATACTTACGTCTTATGTTTCCCCTGTTAAAAGCGACTTCCGCGTCAATGTATAGCCATTCAAATGCATCTGTTAGAAACGTTTAGGCTCTTTTAGGCGCGCACAGCATATAAATATTGTCATAAAATAATATTATTTTATAAAATACAAAATGTAAATGAGGTTAAACACTTACTGTCTGCGTTTTCCATGATAAAAAAACAACAATTTTACCGTTTTCTCCGCATCATGAGTGAAGGAAAATATCTCTCTGAGAAAAGGTTTAGGAGAACACATCACAAATATTGCTATAAATCAATATGACGTTGTGAAATACATATGATAAATTAGATAAAACACTTAACTTTCGGCGTTTCCCTTTTAAAAAGAAACGTCCTCGTCTGGTCCGCCTCACGAGTTGAAAAAATGTGTTTAAAAAACGTTTAGGCGCACACAGCTCATAAAATATCTCTATAAAACGTCTCGGGTTACTCGCGTAACCCTTGTTCTCTAAATAGGGAACGAGATGCTGCGTTGACGCTTTGGGAATGCCTTCTGCGTGACCAATGTCTGAAGCCCTTATAGAATCACGCCAATTTTTGGCTGGTGGTGCGCGCCGTCTCTGACGCAATGACGTCGTCAGCTCATACTGGCGAACGCGCCATCCACTCCTCAGATTTCTCTGCCGAAAAGAACCCTGTCGGCAGCGTGAGGAGCTTGGCAGCATACGCAGCGTCTCGTTCCCTATTCAGAGAACAAGGGTTACGCGGAGTAACCCGAGACGTTCTCTATCATAGGTAACTCAACGCTGCGTTGATGCTTTGGGAACGATATACAAACACGCCAAGCTGAAAAACGCTGCCTATCTGGTCCAATAATGAACCAACAACCTACAGTCGGTTCAAACAGACAAGATCAGAGAACCTGGAGCCGTATCAATGTCAAGGTTGTAGAACTTGACAAAGGTGTGCGGAGAGGACCACCCTGCCGCAACACAAATATCCTCTAGGGGTACCCCTCTAAAAAGAGCTTGAGAGGAGGCTACGCCCCTAGTAGAATGCGCCTGGAGACTAAGAGGTGAAGGGAGGTTCCGCGCCTCATAAGCCAGCGAAATGGCGTCTCTCACCCAGTGAGAAATTCTCTGTTTCGATGTGGCAAGCCCGCGGCGGCCAGCACCAAAACAGACCAACAACTGGGGGGATTTTCTCCAATCCTTGGAGCGATCCACATACAGCTTCAATGCCCTAACCGGGCAGAGCATGTGGAGTCTCTCGTCCTCACTTGAGGCAAAGGGAGGAGGATGGAAAGAGTGAAGCGTGACCACCTGAGATCGAAACGATGTGGACAAGACCTTGGGGATGTAACCCGGCCTAGGCCGCAGGGTCACTTTGACTAGACCCGGGGCAAAGTCCATACACGTCTCACTAACAGAGAAGGCCTGCAAATCTCCAACTCTTTTTAGTGACGTAAGCGCCAACAAAAGAGTCACCTTAAGAATCAGTGTCCGATCCGAAGCTGACTCCAAGGGCTCAAAAGGGGCCGTCACTAGACCTTCGAGGACGACTGACAAGTCCCAAGAAGGAACTGCCGTGGGGCGAACCGGCCTAAGCCGTCTGACCCCACGCATAAAGGTGGAGACCATCCGATGTCTCCTCAGGGGGATCTCATCCAGCTCTCTCCGAGCTGCAATGGCCGCTACATAAACCCTAAGGGTGGTAGCAGCTGCCCCCGCTGTCAGCCTCTCTTGCAAAAATTCCAGCACTGGACCAACAGGGCAGTTAACTGGGTCAATTGCACGAGCCGAACACCAGGATTCAAAGACGCCCCACTTGGAAGAGTATAGCTTCCTAGTAGCAGGGGCTCTGGCACTGGCTATGGTTTCCTGGACTTCAACAGGCAAATCATTTGTCACAGCCCTTGGCCCTGTATGGGCCATACCCACAACTTCCAGAGCTCTGGTTGAGGATGCCAGATCTTGCCCTGAAGCTGGGACAACAAGTCCCGCCTGATCGGAATCTCCCACGGAGACCGATACAAGAGGGGAGTTAACTCCGAGAACCATGTCTGGGAGGGCCAGAATGGGGCTATGAGAAGGAGACGGGCACTGCTCACCTTTACTCTGCATTGTACTGCCGGAATCAGCTTTGTTGCGGAAACGCG
>CM049797.1:4167254-4499784 GCA_027422405.1 Ptychobarbus kaznakovi | reverse complement strand
CTTTGTGTCTTATTCTTCGTAATCCAGAATGGCAATACAGCTGAAAGGTTTGTTCTCACTGTGCTGTTCTCTCTACATACAGACACTGCTACTTTTAGATTTCCGTCAGCCTGAGGCTTAAATTCACTTTTGATGTGAAAAGCTTTTTTAATTATACCAACAATATAACTTGTTAATATTAAAAAACAAACAATCAAGCCCAGCCCAGATGAATAAAAGTAACGCAAACGTATTGTGCACATTACTTTTCATAAAACACAATATTTACTTTTATGGGAGTAACAGGCTATTGTTAAATGCATTACTTCTTTAAAATAACTTTCCGCAACACTTCCTCAAAACAATTCACAACAGAGAGTCTTGACCACTTCTAAACAACGTCAAAAACAACTTAATAATAAAGCCCCAAAATTTAGTATTTACTCACTATTTACTTCAAAAAACCTTGTTCTTCCTCACCTTACTAATCTACAAGTTTGTTCTAGAAAATTAGACAAAAAAATATGAGCAGATTGGCAAAATTTGCTGAAGTCAGTGGAAAACAGCTATACAACTATCTGCTGAAACTCAAGATCTCAACATGTCTAAATCCAACATGCTGAGATTTGTTCAAATAAACAACTAAATTTAATGGCTGAACGAATTTGGTGCTAGAAATCAAAACACCAAGAGCCTTTAAAAGCCAAACATGCAGGAGTAACGTCTCGGTTACGTATGTAACCCTCGTTCCCTGAAGGAGGGAACGGAGACGTCACGTCGGAGGACCGACGAATTGGGATATCGCTTAGAGAGACCAATCCACTTCGAGTGTAAACTAAACGAGCCAATGCACATTGGCATGCGATTATTGCATCCAGCTGCCGCTGATCACAGCGTGAGTATATAGTAGGCAGCAGGTGCGGCGCATATTCAGGTTTTCGCTGAGGAGCCGAGCCGGGGCCCGGCCGCTCAGCGGTGGTACAGGAGCCGTGGCGACGGGACGTGACGTCTCCGTTCCCTCCTTCAGGGAACGAGGGTTACATACGTAACCGAGACGTTCCCTATCAGTCGGTCACTCTCGACGTCACGTCGGAGGACCGACGAATTGGGATCCCTACCAAAAGCCACGGATACTGCCCCTTCCAGTGTCCCGTGGAGGCCTCCTGTGCCGTTATTTTTTGGCGCAGGTAGGTCCCCCATAGGAAGATCCGTTACTGTTGTTATGGCACTACCCACTCAGTAGGACTGGATAACACTGGGAAAACGTACCCGTTCAGCTCAGAACAGGAACGCTGCGGAAGCCCTTACCTTCCCGAGGGAGGTTCAGAGGCAGTTACACATATGGACAATAGTCAGATGCATATGGAAGATTGGAGGTGATTGTAACCTCTTGGAGTGGCAGGAAGTCTGCCGGGAAACACGGCTCTAAGGCTAACCGTGGAAATACACATATGGGATCCGAACGGTCTCTACATATGGAACCCAGCCCTCTACCGGTTCTCAGGGATTCATCGAGTGAGGGCCTGGCGCCGGGACGCTCCGCCACGTCCAGCTGCCGAGGGGATGGAGGAGCTCGTCAGGGTCTACAGTGGACTCTCTGGAGCAGTTTTTAGCAAGCCGACCCGAAACCGGGGCCCCTCAGTGCTTCTACCCATTTGAGGTGAGAACACAGGAGGAAACCGGTTCCACACGAAGGCTATAGAATCTAGCGAATGTGTTAGGGGTCGCCCAGCCCGCAGCCCTACAAATATCTGTCAGTGAGGCGCCACGAGCCAGCGCCCAGGAGGACGCTACACTTCTCGTAGAGTGAGCTCTCAACCTGAACGGGCAAGGCACAACCCTGTGCCTGATAAGCCAGGGTGATGGCATCCACTATCCAGTGGGCCATCCTCTGCTTGGAGACGGCATTCCCTTTCTGCGCCGCCTCCGTGACAGACAAAGAGCTGGTCTGAGGTTCCTGAAGCTTTGCGTCCTGTCAACGTAGTGCTCAATGCTTGGACAAGCAAAGCCAGGGCTGGGTCTGCCTCCTCCGGGGGCAGCGCTTGCAGGCTCACCACTTGGTCTCTAAATGGAGTAGTGGGAACCTTGGGCACGTAGCCGGGCCGGGCCTCAGGATTATCTGGGAATCCGCCGGTCCAAACTGTAGGCACGAATCGTCGACCGAAAAATGTGTGCAGGTCCCCAACCCTCTTAATGGAGGCCAGTGCAAGCAGGAGCAGAGTTTTCATTGAAAGAAACTTGGGCTCGACTGTCTGCAAGGCTCAAACGGGCCCTGTTGTAGTGCTCTAAGCACTAAGGACAGGTCCCCAGAGGGTATAGAGGGGGGGGCGTGGAGGATTCAGCCTTCTAGCCCCCCTAAGGAACCTGACGACCCAGTCATGCTTCCCCACCGACTTCCTTTCCACAGGGTCGTGGTTGGCAGCAATCGCGGCCACGTAGACCTTGAGGGTGGAGGGAGACAGCCTTCGCTCCAACCCTTGCTGCAAGAAGGATAGCACGACTCTGATCGGGCATCTCCGGGGGTCTCTCTGTGAGAAGAGCACCATTCGACGAACAGGTTCCACTTCAAGGCGTAAGCGTGTCTCGTAGACGGTGCTCTCGCCGAAGTGATGGTGTCAACTACCTCTTGGGGTAGGTCACCTAGAACCTCCGCGTCCCATCTAGGGACCAGACATGAAGTTTCCAGAGGTCTGGACGCGGGTGCCATAAGGTGCCCCGTCTCTGAGTCAGTAGATCCTTCCTCAGAGGAATCTGCCAGGAGGGCTGTCACAAGGAGCATCAGCTCTGGGAACCAAGTCCGGGTGGGCCAGTATGGCGCCACGAGCAGGATCTGCTCCTCTTCCTCCTGACCTTGCACAGTGTCTGTGCGAGAAGGCTCACTGGGGAAATGCATACTTGCGAAGGCCCCGCGGTCAGCTGCCGTCTGGGGATGGAGTTTCCACTCTCCTGGGACCAAAGCTCGTGACAGCTCGTCGGCTGTCCGGTTGAGCAAGCCCAGAATATGAATGGCGCGAAGCGACCTCAGATGCTTCCGACTCCAGAGGAGGAGGTGGCGGGCGGGAGCGTAGACCACCTTGTCGGTTGATGTACGCAACGGTCGCAGTGCTGTCCGTACGGACCAGTACGTGCTCGCCTCGTAAGCGTCTCTTGAGACGGTTCAAGGCCAGGCGTACTGCCAGCAACTCTAGGCAGTTGATATGCCAGTGCAGTTGGGGACCCGTCCAAACCCCCGACACTGCAAGCCCGTTGAACGTGGCCCCCCCAGCCCTTGGCGGAGGCGTCCGTGTAAACCACATCATGCCTGGAGACCTGTTCCAGGGGCATTCCTGCCCGAAGGAACGAAAGGTCTGACCACGGGGTGAAGGTTTGGCGGCAGGCTGGAGTGACTTGGACCCGCAGCGTGCCGCTCTGCCACGCCCACCTCTGGACTCGGCCATGGCGCCAGTGTTGAAGCGGTCTCATATGGAGCAGCCCCAGCGGCGTGACCGCCGCCGCAGCCGCCATATGCCCCAGGAGCCTCTGAAACTGTTTCAGTGGTGCCGCCGTCCTGTTCTTGAACGTATTCAAGCAGTTCAACACCGGCTGAGCGCGTTCCTGCGTGAGGCGCGCTGTCTGATTGACCGAATCCAAACCGAGAAAAGAGATCCTCTGCGTTGGCAAGAGTTTGCTCTTTTCCCAGTTGACCCGAAGGCCCAACTGGCTGAGGTGCGAGAGCACCAAATCCCTGTGTTCGCATAACTGATCCTGAGACTGAGCCAGTATGAGTCAGTCGTTGAGGTAGTTGAGAATGCGCACGCCCTGTTCTCTCAAGGGAACAAGGGCTGCCTCCGCTACTTTCGTGAAGACACGGGGCGATGGGGACAGCCCGAAGGGCAGGACCTTGTACTGATATGCTCGTCCTTCGAACGCAAGCCGCAGGAATGGCCTGTGGCGCGGAAGGATCGGCACATGGAAGTACGGGTCTTCAGGTCAAATGCTGCAGACCGAACTTGGGGACGGATGCATCCGAAGACGCGGTTCTGCATGAGCATCTTGAAAGGAGGTTTATGAAAGGCCCAGTTCAAGATGCGCAGACCCAAGATTGGTCATAACCCACCGCTTTTCTTGGGCACAATGATGTAAGGGCTGAAAAACCCTGCCTTCATATCGGCTGGAGGGACCGGTTCCATCACGTCCTTCGCCAGTAGGACAGTGATTCCTCTCACAAGACACGGGCATCGGCTGCCTTCACTGCTGTGAGGTGGATGGCCCTGAAACCGGGAGGGAGGAACGCTGCCAGCGAGACGGCTGGGCAGCTCCCGGCACCCGACACCGTACAAGCGGGACCATCGGGACCACCGACGTACCCGCGGTAGGGCAGCGAGGTGGAATGCAGGGACCTGGCCCGTGGCGGACCGAGAAGGGGTCTGAGTGTGCGGTGCACGTTTTACCTGCTTCCATAATTTGGCAGAGGGTGCGTGAGTAGCCTTTGATGACGCTCTCGAACCGCCCACTGCTGCCTGCTGGCGAGAGGGAGGATGAGTGTGGTCCGAAGTTGATTCGTCCATGACTCTCCAAGCCCTCTTGGGACCCAGAGACAGAGACAACCGCTTCCTGTCGAGATTTTTGAAAAAAAAAACAGATTATCCACCCGCCCTCCTCCGGGGGAGGGAGAGATGCACTTACCTCTCCCGAAGCAGTTCCCTCTCTCTCTGGGTCGCCCGTCCCGAGGCCTCTTGCTCCTCTGCTTACCGCCAGTAGACGGGGGCCAGGACGGGCGGGGCGGCCTGCCTACACCTAGCTCTACGGCACCGCTTTTGGAGGCTGCTGCGGATGCGGGAGCAGGGGTGGATGCAGGGGGCCGCCCTCGGCGACGAGCAGGCTGGGCGCTGCAACCGGCGGACGGGTGGAGGCAGCAGCTGCCCGCCGAGGCAGGAAGTGTTAGATCGCCTCAGTCTGCTCCTGTGCAGCCGGGAACTGCTGGGCCAGTTACCGGCTGCGTCGCCGAAGAGGCCAGTCTGGGATACAGGAACCTTGAGGAACCGACTTTGTCGGCGTCCCTATGTCAACCAGACACAGCCAGAGGTGGCGCTCCTGGACCACAAGTGTGGACATCGCACGACCCAGAGACCGTGCCATAACCTTCGTCGCTCGTGGCGCGAGGTCAGGTGCGGTACGGAGCTCTTCTCAGAACTTCCGGATCGTAACCACCCCCGTGCATGTCCTCAGTGCTTTTAGCCTGAAAGAACCTGCAGTAACGCCGTAGCATTAGGGGAGGCAGCATCTCCACAGGCCACATAAGCCTCGCCGGATGAGACCAGACGAGTACCTACAGGCCCGGAAGAGGAGGCACGGTTTGCCCTGCCAGGTGGAGACAGTATAGGGACACACTTGCATCGCAACTGACCCGCTCCACCGGGGGACCCCCGTAACCCCTAGCTGCACCACCGAGGGTGGTGAGGGAGGAGGAGTTAGCAGGTCGGTTTCTGGCAGTAAAAGGTGCCGTCCACGACCTGTAAGCCCCTCATGCACGTCCGGGAGAGAGGCACCCGGGGCAGGGCGCTGAGAACCAGCACAAGCTACCCCGAGAAACCAGTCGTCCAACCTCGAGGTTCGGGACACGGTGGCTTTCTCCACTCGAGCCCTACCCTTTCGTGGCCCGGGAAAGCATAGCCGTCACTTCCAGATCCGACTCAGGCATTGCTACCGCCGGAGCGGCAACGCAGCCGAATCTTCCTCTCCAGAAGCTCCGGCTCACCCTCCGATGCAGCGATCGACATCTGGTCGTTGGGAGGAGTGCCAAGGATACTGCTGGTACGCTCCTTTAGAGGGCCCAGCACGTTCCATTGGCAGCTCAATGGTTGCGGAGCGCAAGAGGAGCGATGGTCCCCTGAGGGTTTGCCACCGCTGTAATCCTCAGACCAGCCGTGCTACCGCCTGAAGTAGACCTCGCCTGTCTGCAGCCAGGACGAGAACTAGATCGAGACGGAGGCAACAGCTCCGCCCCTTTGTCGAGGTAACGGAGCCTGGCCGCAACTCCGAGATGAGCATCCACAGTGAGAAGATGACTCATCCACGAACGCCACCTCAGCGTGCTGCCCCCAGGCACGTGAGCAGCGATCGTGACCATTCAATTCAACCCAGCCGGCAACGACCGCATCCAGAAACGCAAACGGGTGACACGTTGTCTAAGCAAGACCCAACTCGTCTTTATAAAGACGCAACGTCAAGTTTGCCAGATGCAACGTCGTCTTTAAAAAGACCGCACCCGTGAATGCTCTTTTAGGGAAAAAACTCTTTTAGCGTGCTGAAGCACACAGGGGGATGGTCATCTGCAACACAAACAGGGGTAGTGCAGCTGATGTGTGCAGTCCACTCGACACGGGAAGAACCACCACCGCTGTAGAGCCGTCCGCCAGCACGAGAGTCTTCCGAAGAGCGTTGCTGAACTCGTTGAATTCACTCGTCAGCAGAATCAGGAGCAGAACGATGTAACCGCTCGCACCGAACGAAAAGCTGAATATGCGCTGCACCTGCTGCCTACTTAAACTCACGCTGTGATCAGCGGCAGCTGGATGCAATAATCGCAGCCAAGTGCATTGGCTCGTTATTAGTTTACACTCGAAGTGGATTGGTCTCTCTAAGCGATTATCCCAATTCGTCGTCCTCCGACGTGACGTCGAGAGTGAACGACGATAGGGAACCAAAGAATGGTGAAGCTGACGTGAGAAAAATGAGAGATGCACAACTTTCAGCCAGGCAGGGAAAAAAGAGAGAAAGAAGAGGGGAATCATTCCTGGGGGGCAAAGGAGAATGTGTGTTTTGCCGGCGTGTTTTGGGCATTCCCAGCGATGAGCCAGACCACTTAGCCTTTGTTCTCCTGGGTGATCTTTATCATTGCCAATTGTTTGCAGAGGTCCTCAAACTTGGAGTTGGAATTAAATGACATGTGACATCCAGAGAGAGAAGCAAAGATAATAAACATGCAGTATTGTAAAGTAAACTAAGAAAACAACATCAGAGTTCCTCTTAAAAATAATGATTCTTTATTGGCTTTGATGGTTCCAAGAATAACCTTTAACATCTATTCAACCTTTTCATTTCACAAAAGTCTATTTATAGTAAAAAGGTTATTTAGACTATTAAAACGATCTTCACATTGAGAAAAACTAAGATTCTTTTAAGAACTGTCCATTAAAAGATTATTTGGGGAACCAAACATTTTTTCTTTTATGGCATCGTTGTGAAAACCTGTTTTTGGAACCTTTATTTTCATGAGGACAAATTGCATGAGAGCTAATTCAGTACAATGTGTAATGACACTGCTTTCTGTTTGTGACGAGTGGGGCGGGGCCAAGAGCCGTGGGAACGGAGAGAGGCCAGTGGAGTAAATAATAATGAACGACACCTGTGCCACTCACCGGTCTAGAGTCCCACGGAGGAGCTTCGGAAGGATAAAAGGAGGAGTGACGACAGTGAAAGAAGAGAGGACCAGGCCTGGATTTTAGTTTGTTTTTTGTGTGCGGCAATCGTCCGTGAGGGGCTGCTGCTTTTATTTTGTGTTTGTTTATTTTATTATTAAAGTGTTTAAATGTTCGCCGGTTCCCGCTTCCTTCTTCCCGATCTACGAACTGTGTTACATTGGTGCCGAAACCCGGGAGGAAGGAGGGACACACTGTCAGAGAGCGCTCGCTGCTGAGGGGGATCTCAGTGCTGAGGAGATCGGGCAGCAGGAAATTGCGGAGACCGCCAGTGGCTGCCCGAGGCGGTGGTGCTGGAGCAATAGAAGAACGGGTGGGACGGAAGGCTCGCTGCCGCTCTCCTGGGTCGAGGAGTGGTGGCTGCTGTCCGAGAGGGGGCGGAGGAGTCGGCACCGAAGCCTGCTGCCGTCCGCCATGTCTGGAGAGGAGCAGGGAACGGGGGAATCGCTGCCGGCTGCCCTCGACCGGAGGAGCCATCGCTGTCCGCCAGAGGATCGTCGGGCCGTCCACCAAAGATGTCCAGTACCACCGCATGGACCGCGAGTGTGAGATGCCCCCCCACAGATCACGATCACCCCGAGGGGGGGGTGAGTAGAGCGCAGTCTCGAGGGTACCCCCCAGCCTGCGAGGGGTGATGGGAGTATGTGACGAGTGGGGCGTGGGAACGGAGTGAGGCCGGTGGAGTAAATGATAATGAATGACACCTGCGCCACTCACCGGTCTCGAGTCCTGCGGAAGAGCTTCGGAAGGATAAAAGGAGGAGTGACGACAGTGAAAGGAGAGAGGACCAGCCTCGATTTTAGTTTGTGTTTTGTGTGCGGCAGTCGTCCGTGAGGGGCTGCCGCTTTTATTTTGTGTTTGTTTATTTTTTTTATTAAAGTGTTTAAATGTTCGCGGTTCCCGCCTCCTTCTTCCTGATCTACGAACTGCATTACACTGTTCATCTGAAATTGTTTATGAATTCAAAAATAGCTATTGCTGAATCGCTCAAACATAGCTTTCAGAAATGCTAACAATGCACTCAGAACAACGTACAGCAATGACCAACACCACCAACACTATAGCCACTGTATAGCAAAACGCTGTTTTGCACAAGCAAGCTTCTTCTTCAGAAAATGTCAAAGACTCATTCTCTCTGTAATTGTGACATCTCAGTTTTATGGTATGAACTGTTCACTGAAAAGTTATATGGGGAATCAAAAATTCTGCTTCTGTGGCATCACAGCGAAACCTCTTTTTGGAACCTTTATTAGGCCTACTTAAGCGCATAAGAGTGGGAGATAATTCAGAGCATGTAAACACAAAAAGTACGCTTGGCATATTTGCAAGACCTTAAACGACCCAAAACAGCAACTATTTCAGAGTTCCCAGTCTGAAGTCCTTAAACCAAACAACAAATTGTCTGATTTAAAAAAAAAACACTCTACTGGGCGACCGTGCAACCACATAATTTAAACAATGTGATTGTTTGAGCCAGTGTTGTTTTTGTTGATGAGATTGGCAGCGGATGGTGGCCAGCCTGCATATGGGGTGATGTCTCTTGGTGAGGTTTAGCAAAGGAATGCCACACTCCTTCGATGAATAACAAGATCAGGCAATCTATGCGAGCCATGTATAAACAGACCGTATTTCAAACAAAACAATCATCTGGTGGTTATTTAAATATGGATTTCCAAACAAAGGTAGAGTCAAAGTGTCAAAACCGTGCCGGGTAAAGAAACTTATCCTTGGAAGTAAGGAAAATACATTTCTGGAATCCTTCCTTTGTCTTATGGGTAGTCAGAGAGCACATCCATTTCATCAAATTCATCAGATTCATCTCATGGCAGTGCTGCCTGTTATAAAACAAAGCTGGAATGAAGAAATGTCTGCTCTGACTGGAAATTTGGGGTTGGATGCATGCAATGTTGGTTTACGGTATGACTGCACAACAGCATTTCTCGTAATGAAGGAATTTAATAATTCTTCAAAATGTTAATTTCAATTTAATCTGATACTGGCACACTGCATATAAATTTGGATCTAATCTACTTAATTCATGGTTATAGTAAACTTGACGTACCATACAGCTGTACCAAGATTTAGAGTATACTGTTACTGATGTTATGAGCGACATTTAACTACTTTATTATTTAAGCCATGACATATGAGAGGCTACTTTGAATATAGTCATTGCAAATGGTCATAATTTTTGTTCCACCTTTATCTTGGACTGTACATTTACATTTATGCATTTAGCAGACGCCTTTATCCAAAGCGGCGTAAAGTGCATACAGGCTATACATTTTTTGTCAGTATGTGTTCCTGGAATTGAACCCACAACCTTTTGCGCTGCTAACACAATGCTCTACCACAGGAACACTGTGTTGGACACTGCAGGAACTGTATTGACTGTATTGACAATACAGCATGGCTTTGAGTACTCCCATTGTTATACAACAAAAACAACCCACAATGAGTTTTGTGCAGCAACATATTTCTGTAACATAGCAACACATGTTTCTGTAACATAGCTATTACTCCATAATATAGCCGAAAGCATGTGGAAACCCATTTCTAATTAATGGGTTTGGGTAATCGCGTAATTTAAAAAATTGTGTGCTTTCAGCTTTGTTGCAACAGCTTGGGAAGGTTGACAATAATACAACCCAAATTCCGGGTTCCATTAAATGTTTGGGCGTTTTTTGAATTTAAATAAAATGAAAACTAAAAGACTTTCAAATAACATGAGCCAATATTTTCTTCACAAGTCAAATCACCTATATTCATATAGTGCTTTAAACAATACAAATTGTAGCCAAGCAACTGCACAATATCAAAATAGGAAAATAGTGTGTCAATAATGTAAAATGACAAGATTTAACACTTAATTTTTAGTTGAAGGCATTTCATTATTGCATTTAGTGATGGCATCGTCCAGCTCAGTTCAGTTTAAATAGTATTTGTGCAAGTCGATGATATCGCTGGAAATGACATCAGAACATAGAGAACATAACAAATGTTTAAAGAAAGAAATGTTACACTTTTATCCACTAAATGAGCTCCTTTCAAATTTGATGCCTGCTACAGGTCTCAAAAAAGTTGGCATGGGGGCAACAAAGCAAGACATTTTGAGAAGATTCAGCTGGGAGAACATCTAGCAACTAATTAAGTTTATTGAAATCATGTCTGTAACATAAGCTAGGATGTAACAAGGGATGTCTTAGAGAGGCAGAGTCTCTCAGAAGTAAATATGGGCAGAGGCTCTCCAATCTGTGAAAGAGTGTGTAAAAAGATTGTAGAATACTTAAAAAAATTACGCTCCTCAACATCAATTTGCAAAGGCTTTGCAAATCTCATCATCTACAGTGCATAACATAATAAAAAATTCAGAGCAAGTGGAGAAATATCTGTGTGCAAGGGACAAGGCAAAATACCTTTATTGGATGCCCGTGGTCTTCGGGCCCTCAGACGGCACTGCATCACTCATCGGCATGATTCTGTAATTTACGTTACTAAATGGGCCCAGGAATACTTCCAGAAACCACTGTCGGTGAAAACAATCCACCGTACCATCTGCAGATGCCAACTAAAGCTCTATCATGCAAAAGGAAGACATATGTGAACATGGTCCAGAAGCGCTGTTGTGTCCTGTGGGCCAAGGCTCATGTTTGACTGTTTCAAAGTGGAAAAGTGTACTATGGTCAGACGAGTCCAAATGTAACATTCTTGTTGGAAATCACGGCCGCCATATCCTCCGAGCTAAAGAGGAAGGAGACCTTCCAGTCTGTTATCAGCGTTCAGTTCAAAAGCCATTATCTCTGATGGTATGGGGGTAAATAAGTGCATACAGTATGGGCAGCTTGCATGTTTTGGAAGGCACTATGAATGTTGAAAGGTATATGAAGGCTTTAGAGCAACATATTCTCCCCACTAGATGACATCTAATTCAGGGAAGGCCTTGTGTATTTCAGAAGGACAATACAAAACCACATACTAAAGCTATTACAACAGCATGGCTTCGTAGAAAGAGTCTGGGTGTTGAATTGGCCTGAACAGTCCAGGGGTCTCATTTATAAAAATGTTGTATGCACAAAATGGGCATATAATTTGTGTAAGCAATTTTCCACGCACCTATCCGGATTTATAAAAACAAAAACTTAGCGTAAATATGTACTCACCGTACAGACATTCTAGACTATGCGTACAAACACTTTTGGAGTGAGAAGTAATGAAGTAAACAATTTTAACCTGTTTTAATTTCGATATGCATTTACAATAAATACTCCCATTAATATTAACTCTCATTAATGGAGATAAGCACTTAAATTACAAAATGTCAATACGCAGAAGTTAAATAAAATAAAATGTAGACATATACTGGATGCATTTGATCACTTTTCATGTGGCATCCTATGTTTTAATGACTTTGAAGAGTGCTATAGGCGCACAATAATTCATTTTTTAAATAAACTACAGATCTCATGTTATGAGGATTTTTTTTTCTTTTTTATGTTATTTCTCAGGTTACATATGTAACCATGGTTCCCCGAGTGGGGGACGCAGTGTAGGGGTCGCTATGGGGAACGCCGTCAGCGTGACCCGTGTCTGAAGCATACATACAAAAACACAACCTGTTGGTTGTCTATGACAGCCTATGACGTCACTACCACCGGCGCGACCACAGTACAAAGGGTGCCGGGAGAATACATCATGCACTTCTTCATCTGAAGCTTGCGTCCGAAACATGGCACACAGCCTAGGGGACGCAGTGTCTCGTTCCCCACTCGGGGAACCATGGTTACATATGTAACCTGAGACGTTTCCCTTCATGGGAACTTCGAACTACGTCCCCTGGGGGTCGCTATGGGGAACGATATACCCACGCCACCATGCTGAGGGGAGCGCAAGCCCATTTCATGCAAAAGGCGAGCACTAAGCCAACTCTACCAGGCTAAGGGAGTTGTCCCTGGGACGGTTGATGGCTGTCAGTGACATTATCCCCTTCCACCAAAGACCCGAGCTGCATCCCCTAAAACTTTACCTGTTAGGTGCCGGGACAACTGGACCCAGGGTAGAGCTCAAAGGCTTGAAATCAGAGAAAGATACCTTTAAGGGGATATGGCCAAGTGCCTAGTGGTAGTAACTAGGTCCTTGCCGGTCACCAAGGGGCTACCGCTTGCTCTGCACGAGCTCGCTGAGGGAACTGTCTCAACAGAACCTTTGGTTGTGACACACTGTTCAAACCCAAAATATTGGGACAAAAAGGTGGAGTGGGGCCCAAGGCACAAATCGGGGCCTGACCAACTCAAAGAAAGGGCACAAAGCTACAGCGCGTAACCTACCGTACAAGTTTTTAGAAAGAACGCAGAACACTTGATGTGCAATCTTTCCACCGGGTGTATTTTAGAAATTGCACAGAGCCTTAGCATGTGATTTGGATTTGGTGACATGGATTTGACAACGTTCTATGACAGCTCTGGAGAGTGGAAAAACTACTCATTCCTCAGAATGATAGGGAACTCAGATGCTCAGAAGGGAGCGGCATGCTCATAGGTGACCCTCTAAGGTGAGGGAAGCAAGGCTAGCTCGACCAACAAGGAGCTCTGTAGAGCGGATAACTCATTCCTCATTATGAGAGGGAACTCAGACTCTCAGAAGGGAGCGGCATACTCATAGGTGACCCTCTAAGGTGAGGGGCGCAATGCTAGCTCTACTAACAAGGAGAGCAACCTAACAGGGAGGCATAAAGAGGCCTAGCAACCTGAGGCTGCTGAATGACAGCTCTGGAGAGGGGATACTCAACTCAGATGCTCAGAAGGGAGCAGCACGCTCATAGGTGACCCTCTGAGGTGAGGGCAGCAATGCTAGCTCTACCAACAACGGTCAGAAGGAGCGGCATGCTCATAGGAGGGAGAACTCAACTCAGATGCTCAGAAGGGAGCGGCACGCTCATAGGTGACCCTCTGAGGTGAGGAGAACAATGCTAGCTCTACCAACAAGGAGCTCTGAAGAGCGGATAACTCATTCCTCAGAATGAGAGGGAACTCAGATGCTCAGAAGGGAGCGGCATGCTCATAGGTGACCCTCTATGGTGAAGAGAGCAATGCTAGCTCGATCAACAAGGAGAGCAATCTATCACGGAGCTCTGGGGAGCGGAGAACTCATTTCTCAGAATGAGAGGGAACTCAGATGCTCAGAAGGGAGCGGCATGCTCATAGGGGACCCTCTAAGGTGAGGGGAGCAATGCTAGCTTTACCAACAAGGAGAGTAACCTAACAGCTAGGCATGAAGAGGCACAGCAACCTGAGGCTGCTGAAGGGCAGCTCTGGAGAGCAGAGAACTCATTCCTCAGAACGAGAGGGAACTCAGACCTTTAGAAGGGAGTGGCATACTCATAGGTGACCCTCTGAGGTGAGGGGAGCAATGCTAGCTCTACCAACAAGGAGAGCAACCTAACAGGGAGGCATGAAGAGGCCTAACAACCTGAGGCTGCTGAATGACAGCTCTGGAGAGCGGAGAACTCAACTCAGACGCTCAGAAGGGAGCGGCATGCTCATAGGTGACCCTCTAAGGTGAGGGAGCAATGCTAGCTCTACCAACAAGGAGCTCTGAAGAGCGGATAATTCATCTCTCAGAATTAGAGAGAACTCAGACGCTCAGAAGGGAGCGGCATGCTCATAGGTGACCCTCATTGGTGAGGGGAGCAATGCTAGATCAACCAACAAGGAGAGTGCATATCACAGAGCTCTGGGGAGCGGAGAACTCAATCCTCAGAATGAGAGGGAACTCAGACGCTCAGATTGGAGCGACATGCTCATAGGTGACCCTCTATAGTGAGTGGAGCAATGCTAGCTCTACCACTGTGCCCTGATGACCAAGGAGGCTCTCACAGAGATCTACGACTTGGCCATATGATCCTGGGGTAGAGGTCGTTGGAACAAGGCTCTCATCCTAGCCTGGATCTAGTATCGACGAGTGAGGTAATCAATGCTATAGCCGATAGCCTTTCGAAATGGATTGTACTCATCCATTGGTTCCTGCACATGAGATTAGTCCCGGAGCGAAGTCTGAAGAGTCAGGTCCGGACCGTCAGTAAGGTAGTTTCTAGGAAACATAGAGCTTAACCTAAAACATCATCAGTCCAGTATGGAGACTTCAATGTTAAGCGCAGCTAGTTTCCACCTAACCTCGGTCAGGTGGAGTTAACGGTGGTTGCAGGGGAATTAGAGGGGAAGATGAGGGCAGATGCTCCCGAGGGAAATAAGTAGATGTTCTTACTTTGGTCCGGACGAGAGTATTGTTTAGGACGCTTCGTCTCAGGTCTTGCCTCTCTCTGACCCGCGCTTCCCTCTAGCCTTACCCGCAGGCGGGGGAGGGGCACGAATCGAGAGACTAGCCTTCTGTGCCCATCTCTGATCCCCAGACCGAGATGGACTAGGACCCCTGCGTTGTTCGGGCTCAGACCTGCACTTTATTGGAAACCCATATCCAGGTCTTTTAGCTGATCAGCCTTGTACGCCAGAAGCACTGCCATAGTGTGCAACGAAGCGATGGTCTGACCTGCTGCTGCATATGCCCTGCCATTTAAGCGAGATTGGGAGGGAGCCTTGAGAGAGGATGTCTCGCCCACAGAGAGAAAGCTGGCTATCGTCTCTTCCACAGGGGCCATTCCCTCATAGCCATTTCCACGCATCCCTTCAATGTCAGCATAACTAGTATGCTGAAACCTATGAATGTGAGAAAAAAATTGCTTTTTCCTCTCCTTCTCAACCTCTGCATGGGGATTAGGAAGAAAAGGAAGGCTCACTCGACCTGGGGGGTTTATGTCCAGAAAGATTTTTGACGCTACATAACCTCCAATAACTCGTCATATGCAGGGCAGGAGGATTGAGAGGGTTCAGTCTCAACTTCCTCGCCCTCAACATCTCCTGCTCTTCCTGGGCATAACCCGGCAGAGCACTTGCTGCTGAATCAGATGATGTCAGAAAGATCGCATCATCACAATCCAGCAGCTCGCCCTCGTTCTCGGCCGACGCGTGCGAAAGGAAAGCTCCCTTTCTAACTCATCGACCAGATCCAACTGTGAACCCTACGATTTCATTCTCCTCTGTGCCTCGGCAGCGGTGGGTCCCGAATCGCCGGAAGCAGACGGCTGCCCCTCTTTCCTCAGAAAACTTGTTATGTTATCTATGTTCTAATAAAATATTGGCTCATGTGATATTAAATTCTTTTAGTTTTCATGTTATTCAAAATTAAAAAAGCGTCCCAACATTTCTGGAATCCAGGTTGTATTTTAACTGTATTTATGTAATTTTTAAAAAACGCTTTAGAAAACTGAGTTGGGGCTCAGTACCAAAACAAACTTGCAGCCAATCAGTAGTAAGGGGCTTGTCTACTCAAGATGTGGAGGAGAGAGTGTTCAGTGAACAACCGAGCCAAGCGACAGAAAGATAGAGATGGCAGATAAAAAACAAAAGAGAAAAACATGTGCGGAACAATAAGGCAAGCAGTAGGACCCATGTAAATATCGGATCAGCTTTCCAGCGATGGAGATATCTCAAGGTGCGGAAGGCCTATGATTGGATGCCGAGGTTACTTTGTTTCCTCTCGATGGGTTAGTAACACTGTGTCTACAACGCCACAGCAGCTAGTAAGCCTACACTGGACGCAATAAAGCGACCGTTGAAAATCATTTGAAATTTGTGTCAGCACGTCATAAATAGAACGCGGCAGCAGTTTTGCTTTGTTTAAAAAAACTAATCATTGCCTGGGTTTTGTAGGTTACGTATGTGTAGGCGGAGCAATCAAAATAGGGGCGAGACACTTTAGGGGTAGGGGCGTGTTTGTTTTGGTGATTTAAAATATCAACACTGGCTTCCATAAATCGCTAACCCCACCTTTAAGGGCCAAGCACTACAGGGGAAAAATAACCAAACATGGCAATGAGGATCAGAACAACTGCAAAAATGAGTAAATAAAGACATTTGAAAATTATTTTAAGTAAAATGGTTGAAAACCCATAATTACAATCACTTTCAGTGTGCCTTAAATGCTTATTACTTTTGAACAATATGTGGCGCTGACACCAAATTTGTCTGGTGTGATCAATGTTGGGTGACAATGACACATATAACATACAAACCCGATTCCAAAAAAGTTGGGACACTGTACAAATTGTGAATAAAAACAGAATGCAATGATGTGGAAGTTTCAAATTTCAATATTTTATTCAGAATACAACATAGATGACATATCAAATGTTTAAACTGAGAAAATTTATAATTTTAAGGGAAAAATAAGTTGATTTTAAATTTCATGGCATCAACACATCTCAAAAAAGTTGGGACAAGGCCATGTTTACCACTGTGTGGCATCCCTTCTTCTTTTTATAACAGTCTGCAAACGTCTGGGGACTGAGGAGACAAGTTGCTCAAGTTTAGGAATAGGAATGTTGTCCCATTCTTGTCTAATACAGGCTTCTAGTTGCTCAACTGTCTTAGGTCTTCTTTGTCGCATCTTCCTCTATATGATACGCCAAATGTTTTCTATGGGTGAAAGATCTGGACTGCAGGTTGGCCATTTCAGTACCCGGATCCTTCTTCTACGCAGCCATGATGTTGTAATTGATGCAGTATGTGGTCTGGCATTGTCATGTTGGAAAATGCAAGGTCTTCCCTGAAAGAGACGACGTCTGGATGGGAGCATATGTTGTTCTAGAACTTGGATATACCTTTCAGCATTGATGGTGCCTTTCCAGATGTGTAAGCTGCCCATGCCACACGCACTCATGCAACCCCATACCATCAGAGATGCAGGCTTCTGAACTGAGCGCTGATAACAATTTGGGTTGTCCTTGTCCTCTTTAGTCCGGATGACATGGCATCCCAGTTTTCCAAAAAGAACTTAAAATTTTGATTCGTCTGACCACAGAACAGTTTTCCACTTTGCCACAGTCCATTTTAAATGAGCCTTGGCCCAGAGAAAACGCCTGCGCTTCTGGATCATGTTTAGATATGGCTTCTTTTTTGACCTATAGAGTTTTAGCTGGCAACGGCGAATGGCACGGTGGATTGTGTTCACCGACAATGTTTTCTGGAAGTATTCCTGAGCCCATGTTGTGATTTCCATTACAGTAGCATTCCTGTATGTGATGCAGTGCCGTCTAAGGCCCGAAGATCACGGCATCCAGTATGTTTTCCGCCTTGACCCTTACGCACAGAGATTGTTCCAGATTCTCTGAATCTTGGATGATATTATGCACTGTAGATGATGATAACTTCAAACTCTTTGCAATTTTTCTCTGAGAAACTCCTACTTCCTGATATTGCTCCACTATTTTTCGCCGCAGCATTGGGGAATTGGTGATCCTCTTCCCATCTTGACTTCTGAGAGACACTGCCACTCTGAGAGGCTCTTTGTATACCCAATCATGTTGCCAATTGACCTAATAAGTTGCAAATTGGTCCTCCACTGTTCCTTATATTACATTTAACTTTTCCGGCCTCTTATTGCTACCTGTCCCAACTTTTTTGGAATGTGTAGCTCTCATGAAATCCAAAATGAGCCAATATTTGGCATGACATTTCAAAATGTCTCACTTTCACATTTGATATGTTATCTATATTCTATTGTGAATAAATATAAGTTTATGAGATATTTGTAAATTATTGCATTCCTTTTTTATTCACAATTTGTACAGTGTCCCAACTTTTTTGGAATCGGGTTTGTACAAAGCTTTGCAGAGATACAGCCTCAAATGCAGTTTGGCATCACACTTTCAAATTCATTGTTGTGGTAAACGAAAACAGTTTTGCCTGTCAATGTGAAATCCATAATATTTTGCAGCCATGCACTGAAGTTTTAATTGGTGAAAATGTGCACCTTTGGTCTAGTAGGAGTTTAAAAAAAGTAGGTTTTTAAAATCAAAATGGCAGAGAGGACTATGAAATATTTGGTATCTATGTTCTCGGCATGACCCTAGAGAAGTGATTCTCAAACTTTTTTGCTCGAGCCCCCCTTTAAACCTATACAAATATGTGCTGTCCGCTAAGGCATAGGACACACACAGGCCTTTCCTCCTCCTCACCAACGTCATATAAAACCCTGTCTACATTGGATGCGAGCATAGTGTTGCGCCGCGACTAAATTCAGTAGATCCCATTATTATTATCAGTGATGCTGTCTACACTAGATGCGGCGCGGCATGATGCAAAACAACAAATCCCCGACATTAAACTGATGCCTCATTCTATATGTAACATGCTGACACAAAGTTAAAATGATCTGTAACGGTCGCTTTGTCACATGCGCCCAGTGTAGATAGCCTCTAGCTGTTGCGGCGCAACATGACAAATGTAGCATCTCGTGTAGACACGGTGAGTGAAGCCGAGAGCAAGATATGCCTCGTTATGTTTTCTACATTTAGCTTTTGATTGGCCAGCACCTGCGTGGGTCTGTGCGACTTCATCTATGGCTTTTCTCTTCCCTTTCACAAACGATCCATCTCCCATTCTAAGTTATGTCCGTTGGCTGTTTACTGTTTTATTTATTTTCTTTTTCCGCTGATGGCCAACGCCCCCCGCAGTACTCCTGCACCCCACACTTTGAGAACCACTGACCTAGACTAAGACCAGCCTCGTGAAAGTAATAACAATTAATCCAAATGTATTAGTATGCATTAAGATTTCAAAACTTTATTGAGTACCTTTAGGACATGACGACGATGACACATTTTGAGTTTTGTTGTAATTTGTTAATGTGTTCGGAGAATACAGCATTTTATGACAAAGTTCAAAATTTTTGATGCACAAAATGGCCGAAATGGGGAAATTGGGTGCTGTTCAAATCAGTATGTTGCACCAAAACTAAAGAGGCCAGTCTTCTGATTTTTGGCCTAACCATTCAGATTATTTATTTATTCATTCATTCATTCATTCTTTTTTTTTTGTTTGTTTTTTTTCTAGAACTTGCTGTTTGTGCCATTTTTAACATATCCTTGTCATTAGGTGGTGCTGTGCCGAAACTGTGTAACAGTTCTCATGACACACACCACCTTTGGTCTGAATACGGTCTAGGAGGAGTTTACAATTTTGTTTGTTGTTTTTTGTTTATTTTGGTCGTCATCAAGAACTAGTGTTTCAAGAGTCACTAAGAGCAAACTAACTAACACGATGTGACAGTTGCACTGGAGTAAGACAACATTTCATAACCCCACCCCCATCACATGTGGAGAGGGTAAAGTAGCAAATGATTGATCGATGAGCTCAATAATATTTAGGCCTGGCTTCAACCTATACATTTGGTGTGCATGTCCCTGAACAGTTTCCATGCCATACATGTTTAAATAGACTATATCTTATCAATAGTGCCTCATGAATTAAGTCAAGTCAAGTCACCTTTTTATATAGCGCTTTTAACAATACAAATTGTAACAAAGCACTGCACAATATCAAAATAGGAAAATTGTGTCAATAATGTAAAATGACAGGATTTAACACTCAATTTTCAGCTGAATGCATTTCTTTATTGCATTTAGTGATGGCATTGTCCAGCTCTGTTCAGTTTAAATAATATCTTTGCAATGAAGTCAATGATTTTGCTGGAAATGAAGTGTCCCCAACTAAGCATGCCAGAGGCGACAGCGGCAAGGAACCAAAACTCCATCGGTGACTGAATGGAGAAAAAAAACCTTGGGAGAAACCAGGCTCAGTCGGGGGGCCAGTTACCCTCTGGCCAGACGAACCAGTAAATTGTTCCAACTTTATCAAAGTCAGACTTTTAAGTGGTCCACTGTTTCCAGTGGTCTTTCCCCGATGGATGTCTAGGTGACGAGTTCCTCACTGGAGATCTGTCTCTGGGGCTCATCTATGTGTCCTAGACTCCACTGACGTTCAGGGCTGTAAGGCTGTAGAGTTGTCTCTAGGTGCTGATCCACCATTTATGGCAAAATTTGGTCAATTCAGTATAATCGCTGATGGTTGGCTTCCTCTGAGGTCCTCCGAGGGGTTGTCATCATCTCTTCTCAGGTGTTCAGTCATCTCAGATCGTTTAAGGGTTGGATCCAGACTGAAGCTTGTGTAATTCCTGGCTACCACGGGATGTTAATGTGGCAGAAACAGAGAAACAATAAAGACAATTAGCGTAGCAGTTGTTCCATCCAGGAATAACCCTGGATGAAATTATCAGTTTAACCCAAGCTAAAGCATAATAATGTGCATTTGTTCAGATAGACTGGCAGTACAAGATTGTGATATGCATTATATGAATGTGTGGCTAAAGAGATGTGTCTTTAATCTAGATTTAAACAGATATTTAAATTACTCCATACTTTACTGTTGATAATTGAGATGCCTCCCTGTTTAAATAAACAAAGTGGTAGCGATCGGACAGGTAGGATCTAAACCATCTTAAAGCCTGCCCTTGAATACCTGTATAGTTTTGTAATTAGTGCAATACAATTATTTTCTTATAAAAATGTGTGCACTTAATATTGTTCTTAAATGTATAACTATGGATGAGCCAGACAAATCCTTCTCCCTTTTATCATATATCAGCTTAGAAAAGCATTTACTTAAAATATCATTTTGTGGAAATAAGTTATTTGAGGTAATAGGCCTAGGTTAGGGTAATTAAATGCGGCCGGTGTCCTTGTGTTTGTGCATTGGCTGGCAGTTTGGGAAAGGTGTAGGGGTGTGCTTTAGGGATAGAAACAAGTAAAGTCCAAATAAGACAGTATTTACTTATGATTTTAATAAATATACACAGAGTATTTTGTTGTTATTATTGCATACTGTTTGTGTATTATGTTACCTACTGCAATCCGTTGAGGTGCAAATAGCATCTTCCACTATTTACACTTACGGAAAAAAATATTAAAAGCTTGCACCAGCACTAACCGTCGTTTGGAATTAAAATAGTACTGTCAGGATTTACTAAGGATGCGCAGTAAAGAATTAGCTCTAAAAAGGGGTGCGCCTGACCTTATTGGATATGCATTTGTAGGAGTTTCCCTTTCCAATGTAAAATTTATGGGAAGAGAGTATGGGAAGAATGACCCACGCAACGCGATTTACTAATATTTGCACTTGTCAAATTACTGGTATTTGCACCATTATTTAACACACTAGTCAAATTAATTGTATTTGCGCCATATATTTATTTTGCTTTGAACACATCCAACTAAACCAACAATATTTAAATCTCTCTCTTGCCTTTCAATGCTCAGTTGTTTGCCTGAGGGACCGTGGCATTGAAACACAGACAACACTATAAATACAATATAGTTAGATCTAAATTCCGATGTATCACTCGTATCATCGTTTTATGTTGTCTTATTGCCAAAGCTCTGAAACTTGCTCTATGGAACAGCACTAATGCATTAAAGACATAATAGTATGATGTCCTGTAAAGCTGCTTTGAATCAAGCCTTATACGAATAAATCTGACTTGATTATTTACATTTAGTTATATATATAAGTGTAACTTAGTTACACTTAATTAAAATTATAGACTTCGTGCAAATAGCCTCTGCCTAATAATAATAACTAGACAGAGCCTGTTATACTACACATAGACAGTCAAAAATAGGGATCGGTCTCCTCAATGACCCGAGTGTTCATGCCAGCTGATGGTGGGCCATTTCTCCCTGTGATTAGCAGCGGAGCCAGAGCTGTTTAGCGCACGTTGTGCTGGGTGGTCTAAGAAAATGCTGAGCAGCAGCTTTAATGTGTTTTGTATTTGCTAAACGGAACTCCGTCATTAGAGGAAGTGGGAGTCCCATTTAAGCTGCTATTAGCTGTAATGACTGTTTTGTTTTGTTTTTTCTTGTCGTGCACGCAATTTTTCTAACATAACAGAATCCACTGGAATCCCTGCGGACTCCTGCCTGCATGTTTTAGTGGTCTGAGGCTCATAAACAAGAACTACAGAAACACTCTTTCAGGGACACCTTTCGGTTTTAATGGTTTTGTCGCACGACGTCATGTTTATGTTGACTAAACCCATTTTGTTTTTCAGTTACAAAGGAGCTTAAAAACAGAGACTAGGACACACATTGAAACAGACTTTTTCTCACGTCCACCCTTTCCTCTGTTTTAGGTTCACTCTGTATGCCGTGGACAGCCGTGGTAGTCGGTCGGATGCAAGTTTTGTGACTGTCCGCACGTCATGTCCGATGGTGGATGACAGCAAAGCAGAAGGTACATTGCCATTCTCCTTCACTCTATTCACACGTGAGAATGAACAGAGTGAGCGGCGCACCAGTGAAATGTCATCTTCACACCCCTCTGAGGTGGCAGCTCTTCATGTTCTGCCTGCTTACAATTACGTCATCCATAGCGGCTAGACCATTTTACTCGAACAGAATTCACAGGTCTGGCAGCAGTATGAATCACAGGGAATACAGCACTCAAAATCCATGTCAAAGTAAAAGTAAGATTACAGAAAGTTCACTCGAAGAAAGGAAAAGTGGGACCTACCATACAAATCATAATGTGATGTGATAAGAAACATAAAAACATGACAAACATTAAAACATGTTAGCAAATCTGATCTTTGGTTCACATTCTCTTTTGAAAAAGAAGTGTGCTAATTATATTGAATGTGCACTTACAATGTACTTTAAATCCTAAAAGTAGGAGACAAAAACAGGCAGTCATTTGTCAGCCATTAAAATGAGAAAAAACATCTGAAAATACAAGATTTTATTAAAAAAGCTTGTTCTTTAAAAACAGACAGTTCAGATTTCAGATGTCAGATCTACTTTCTCCTCAAACAGAGATCGCTGACAAAGTGTACAACCTCTATAATGGCTACACCAGCGGAAAGGAGCAACAGACGGCCTACAACACCCTGATGGAGATTTCACCCCCACTGCTGTATCGTGTACAGCATCACTACAATTCCCACTACGAGAAGTTTGGAGACTTTGTGTGGAGGAGTGAGGATGAGCTTGGCCCCAGGTGAGGAAGACAATGACCAAACAAAGCAATGCTCATGAGGATAACGCTGAAGTACTTTGTCAGTCATTTGCTTTCTTTCTTTCACACCTTTTACTTATTTCTTTACTAAGAACTATCTAATAAGAATTTTAATCAAATAGAAACAAAACAGTCTTCATTTTTATCTCTTTCCCTGACAGTATCTTGGTTATTTTGTTGGCATTTTTGATCACTTTCACACAATTTTCATGGCCCCCAGTTTTATGGATATCTGAACATGCAATGTGTCAAAAGAATAAACAGAGCCTCTGCTTTTAACCAAAAACAAACAAACAAACTTGCATGCATACATACATACATGCATACATATTCTAGCTTCATGCATTCTTGTTTAACCAACACTTGAATGAGGGAAATGTTTGAAGATAAAGCAGAGAAAATTTTGTTTTGGACTAGACTACATCCAGATCAGATTCAGAATGATGATCAAAATACAGATGGAGCGAATCGCTTCCATCAACACCCCCAAAGCATGCAAAGCTTAAACTACTTCCTTTATTTCAATAACATTAGGCAGTTTTGTTTTTTATGCCGTTTTTTACATTTATTTACATATGCTCACATTGCAATCTTGTTTCTTTTTCTTCACTTTTGATCCAGAGATTCATTCTTTCAAAAATGTGTAATACCCAACCTCCCATCCCATATAACAATGAAAACCAAAAAGTAAAATTCTCAATGTGGGGAGATTTCAAAGACAAATGACATACAGTAATGTTATGATAAACCAATTTCAAGCCAAGCATAAAAAAATATATATGTTTGGTACTGTAGATTTAATTAAAATAAATTCAGAAATTAAAATAAATTCACCCTAGAATCTTGAAGTGATCATGATACACTATATCAGTGGTACTCAAACCTCTCCATGAAGTACCCCCAGCACTGCACATTTTGTATGTCTCCCTATATCTGACACACCCATTTCAGGTCTTCCAGTCTCCACTAATGAGCTGATAAGTTGAATCAGGCTGAGAGTACTCCAGGACAGGTCTGAGAACCATAGCACTATATGGACAAAAGTACTGGGAGACGTGACCATTACATCAACAGGGACTTTAATGACATGCATTTTGAATACATATACATTCATATGGAATTGGTCCCCCCTTTTCCAACCCCTGAAAAAAGCCACATACCATTATCCCTCCTCCAACAAACTTTGGCACAATGCAGTTAGACAGGTAACATTCTCCTGATATCCGCCAAACCCGGACTTGTGCATCAGACTGACCCATCAAACAGAGAAGCGTGATTCATCACTTCACAGAACAGGTTTCCACTACTCCAGAGTCCAGTATCCTTTTCCTTTATTCCACTCCATCCCATGCTTGGCATTGTACTTGGTGATGTGAGGCTTGCATGTAGTTGCTTGGCCATGGGAAACAATTTCATGAAGCTTCTTCCTGCTGATATTAATGTCAGTGGAAGTTTGGACATCTTCAGCTATGGAATCAGCAGAGCGCTAGTCTGGCGACTTTTATCCATCATGCGTCTCAGCACTCGGTGACCCGCTCTGTAATTTTATGTGGTCTTCTGTTAATTGGCTGACCTGCTGCTTTTTCTAAAGTGTTATTTTCCAATAATACCACTTACAGTTCACATTATTGTATAGTTGTCTTATTGTAAAGGTGACATCCTATCACAGTGCCATACTTAAATTCACTGAGCTCTTCAGAACCACCTTTTTTTCCACAAGTGTTTGTAAATACAGACTGCATGGTCTGATTGAAACACCTGAATTCGATAATTAAGATGTAGTCCCAATGCTTTTGTCCATATGGTGTAAATGTTGCTTTCAAAACCAACTGAGAGAAAAAAAACAAATATGTACACTGTTTACACTTTCATCCAATTAACAGTTGTTGTTTTTCAACCCAATCAAGTAGGACTTGTACACTGTACAAGTATTTAAATGAAAAGAAATTAAAGACTGTAAAGACATTCACAGTGTTACCCTACTTAAAATGTAATATGTACTGTAACTTTTCAATTACTTTATTAAAGTAATGTAACTTATTACATTTGATTGCTTTTTTAATTTCTAATGTTTTCAACTGTTAATCATTTTCAAACATGGAAAGCATGCAGGGTTTAACCTTACAGTAGTACTCAACACTGATTTCTGTCAGACTTTCAAAATCTTTTATCACTTGAATATATGATATTGATTATAATATTTTGATTATAATATTTAAATTTTAAAGGAGACATTGGATGCAAAATATCCTAATTTGCATATAAATGTGTCTTAGCAGTGTGTGGACACAACCACCCTACAATGATAAAAATTAATTCATTTTTTAATCCCCCAAAAACCTAAACCATCTCAATTAATCAAGCCATTTTGATTTTGGAGTGAATGTACAGCACTCTTTTCCGCCCTCAATACCTCAACTGAGGTGAGACCCTTGAGCAAACATACTCCCAACTGCTCCCCGGGCGCTGCAGTAATATGTATGTTTGTGTTCACTGCTGTGTGTGTGCATTTGGATGGGTTAAATGCAGAGCTCAAATTCCGAGTATGGGTCACCATATCTGGCCTTATTACACTTTACTTCACTTTCACTAAATTTGTTTATGTCTGGCTATGCAAATCATTTTACTCCAGACTGCTTTCTGAATGAGGGACAATTCAAGGCAGGTTTTGTTAAAAAGTTAAAACTCAAAGTTGGATCAGTAAAGTTCATGATCCAGCTGCACCTCCAGAAGAAGTAAGTCCCACACTTTATATTTTTCATTCAATGTCCCCTTTGAAGCACAGGCAGCACAAAATCAGACTTACTTTAAAAACATTCTTAAAATCATAACAATAAATAGTTAATAGTTATGATACTGTTTTTTTAAATCAAATATTTGCATAGCTATGACAGGAAATACTGGAATCTAACGAAAAACACTGGAATCTAAAAAAATAAAGCACATACATAAACCAATATAGAAATACATATAAGAGTTATCGGATAAGCATGTTATAAACTTATTAAATATTGTTGTTTCTTATTTTAGAGCATTCACTGCAATTTATGAAAGAAATCAATTAAATCTGTAAGTGGGAGTGTGTGAAAAAAATCTGATGTAACCCCCTTTGTAATCCTTAACATTTTCAAGTAGAGTAACTGTAAATTAAAAACAGTTTTACTTAGTAACTGTAACTAATTACAATTACTTTTATTTTTATTCCGTTACATGCAACTAGTTACTCCCGAAAACTGTATATATTTTAGGCATAACACAAAGAGGAAGTGTGCACAGACTCTTCCACTGGCCTCTGGTTTAGCTCTGCTTGGCTGGGGCCATTAGAAGGTTGCCATCCTAAACTCTCTGTGAATGTTTGTGTAATCTACTTTCTAGCAGAACTAGCAGGGAAATTAAGCAGAGACCACCAATTACAGTTAATTTTCCCTTTTTGGAAGTAACCAATAATCTTTATGAATATCAACACAGGCTTTGATTAGGATTAAATAGCATATTTTTGGAGCAGTAAGTCATTTTTGTCTTAAAACAGGGCATGATTTTTAAAACAAATGATCTGGACAAGGCTCACAAGTGGTTGATGCACTGCATTAAAAACTACCAATAGAGGCTCACTGGAAATACATGACTTTGCCAACATTCTGCAAAACCAACATATCAGTGTTGCGCAACCTGACTAACAGATTTTAAGTTTTGCAGAAATGTAGGCAGTCACGTATTTGCGCCTCAATACACAGCACGCTTTTATCGTCCACGCTAACAGCTCTCTTTCTGGTCACAACAGGAAGGCCCATTTGATCCTTAGACGAATGGATCGGATCAGTCTGTTCTGTCGCTCGCTGCTCCGCAGTGGCTTCATCCAAAGCCGAACAGAGAGTGTGCCGTACATGCTGTGTCGCAGTGATGACACGAGACCGGGAGGCACTTTATGGCACAGTTCACTTCACGAAACCCGGCTTGCCTGCCTGGAGAAAGTCATATCAGTGCAACGCAACATATACGGAAAGTCAAAATTACGATGAGACAGGAGATGTTTGGACTCGACCTTCTCTCTTTATGGTCTCCAGCTTGGTTGTTCTTTTCTAAATCCAAATTACTTTTTGAGACTGTGATGGGAGATTTTGTTGTTTCTTTCTCATTTTGTTTTCTTTTTGCTTCTTTTCCAAATACAGAGAGCCTCGGATAGAAAAAACTACTTTTTATTATTAATATTACTATTATTATTTTTCTTATGTTTCTATTTTAAGGAAATCAGTTTTGGTCTAAATACTATTTACGAATGTAAGAATTTCACTGTATGGTGCTGCAGAACTCCAAACCAGGTTCCCTGATACTCATTTTGCAAAGATATCTCTTGGAATACCTAGACAAGGACATGATCTCTCTTTGGTTTTCCTTCTTTTCTATTCAACCCTTTTTGACATCAATTCTAACCATCTTTTTTATAGTTTTGCCACATTTAATTGAGGAAACTATCTAAGAAAATTGTCAGGGTCACAGTAAATGCTTTTGAGAACAAATATAGTCATGTCACGCATATAATCTTCAGCCAAAAGAATGTTCCTTTACAGTGTCCAAAGAAATTAAAGGGGTTATTGCTGGCCAATGAAACCAATAGATTTCATCAAAGTGAATAATCTAATGTATTTGGCAAAGGATTGTGGTAAAAAAGAATGCATTGTGCAGAACCCTTCTGTAAATGATTGTCTGGGAACAAAGTGCTTTTAAATGCAGTTGGAATGGAAAAAACGGTAAGAACTTAGCCTCAACACATTTTCAGTCAGTAAGTTACTATATTCCATGCTATATTCATTGTGATAGTTAACTATGCTATTGTAAATACAATTCTAAATGCAGTATGAAATAAGTGAATATGATTTTTTGTGTCTGTGGGGGGAGGGGGTCTATTAAATATGTATATAGAATCTCAAGACGCTTTCTCTGATTTATCTGAAAATATGTGAAAACTAATTAAATTGAGGAAACTCCTGTTATACTACATTACTGGCAATCTCTATGTTATAGAATGATGTTGTGCTCATCACACACCTGTTGCAAAACTGTAAGATGCTCAGAATTTAAAAAAGTAAGTCAACATATGTTGGGGTTAGGGTTATAGGGCTTAGGGTTGTACTTGATCTGCAATATTGTCTGTTTGCTCCTTGAGCCCTGATGACTTAACATGCAAAACATAATGGTCTGTTAATACACATGAGTTTCAGATTCATGCGTTTAATCATTTATACATATCTCAGTGAGACTAATAGTCAAATTTCAACACCTGCAGCATACATACACTGAACAAAATTATAAACGCAACACTTTTGTTTTTGCTCCCATTTTTCATGAGCTGAACTCAAAGATCTAAGAATTTTCTATGTACACAAAAGGCATATTTCTCTCTAATATTGTTCACAAATCTGTCTAAATCTGTGTTAGTGAGTACTTCTCCTTTGCCGAGATAATCCATCCACCTCACAGGTGTGGCATATCAAGATGCTGATTAGACAGCATTATTACTGCACAGGTGTGCCTTAGGCTGGCCACAATAAAAGGCCACTCTAAAATGTGCAGTTTTATTGTATTGGGGGGGGTCCGAAAACCAGTCAGTATCTGGTGTGACCACCATTTGCATCACGCAGTGCAACACATCTCCTTCACATAGAGTTGATTAGGTTTTTGATTCTGGAATGTTGATCCACTCCTCTTCAATGGCTGTGCGAAGTTGCTGGATATTGGCAGGAACTGGAACACGCTGTCGTATTTGCCGATCCAGAGCATCCCAAAAATGCTCAATGGGTGACATGTCCGGTGAGTATGCTGGCCATGCAAGAACTGGGATGTTTTCAGCTTCCAGGAATTGTGTACAGATCCTTGCAACATGGGGCTGTGCATTATCATGAGGTGATAGTCGTGGATGAATGGCTCAACAATGGGCCTCAGGATCTCGACACGATAACTCTGTGCATTCAAAATGCCATCAATAAAATGCAGCTGTGTTCATTGTCCATAACATACGCCTGCCCATACCATAACCCCACCGTCACCATTGGCCACTCGAACCACAGCGTTGACATCAGCAAACCGCTCACCCACATGACGCCATACACACTGTCTGCCATCTGCCCTGTACAGTGAAAACCGGGATTCATCCGTGAAGGGAACACCTCTCCAAAGTGTCAGACGCCATCTAATGTGAGCATTTGCTCACTCAAGTCAGTTACGACGACGAACTGCAGTCAGGTCGAGACCCCGATGAGGACAACGAGCATGCAGATGAGCTTCCCTGAGACGGTTTCTGACAGTTTGTGCAAAAATTCTTTGGTTATGCAAACCGATTGTTGCAGCAGCTGTCCAGGTGGCTGGTCTCAGCCAATCTTGGAGGTCAAGATGCTGGATGTGGAGGTCCTGGGCTGGTGTGGTTACACGTGGTCTGCGGTTGTGAGGCCGGTTGGATGTACTACCAAATTCTCTGAAACGCCTTTGGAGACGGCTTATGGTAGAGAAATGCACATTCAATTCACGGGCAACAGCTCTGGTGGACATTCCTGCAGTCAGTATGCCAATTGCATGCTCCCTCAAAACTTGCGACATCTGTGGCATTGTGCTGTGTGATAAAACTGCACATTTTAGAGAGGCCTTTTATTGTGGCCAGCCTAAGGCACACCTGTGCAATGATCATGCTGTCCAATCAGCATCTTGATATGCTACACCTGTGAGATGGATGGATTATCTCGGCAAAGGAGAAGTGCTCATTAACACAGATTTAGACATATTTGTGAACAATATTTGAGAGAAATAAGACTTTTGTGTACATAGAAAAAGTCTTAAATCTTTGAGTTCAGCTCATGAAAAACGGGGGCAAAAACAATAGTGTTGCGTTTATAATTTTGTTAATTTTAATAATAAACATCAGAGAGTTCAGGGATATTTTCCCTTCTGTGAATGGTGTGCTGAAACCACCAGGGTCCTGTTTATTTAAACAAATCCAATTGACCTATTGGTAAGCCCCTCCCCTCAAACGCAGACTAGCCAATGTCAGTCGAGTATCAGTAGCACGGGGAGCGGAACTCGGACATCTTTAGGTTTCAGCGCAATAGAGAAACATTGGAAGATCCGAAGCTCACATCGATTTTATGGGGTTTATACTTAAAAACTAGAAAAAACGATGTGCCTGTGGAAACACTGATTCCAGGTATCCTGAGAGGATATGAAATATATTTTATTATATTTTCTAAACCCAAACAGATCAGAGCAAAATATTCCTAAGCATTCAACCCCAATCCCAATGAAGATGAAAACTTTAAATTTTCTTGTCGTCATACTCTCATTAAGTTACAATTTTCATCTGCTCAAGCAGAACATTATTGCCATCTTGCATTTCAGCATGGTAACTCTGGCTAAAACAAGCTAACGTTAAAGTTAGGGAGTACGTCCTAACGTACAAACCTAAATAGCGAACTGTTCTCGCATCTTGTACAGTGTAGGGCAAAAAACATAAACGAAGGTCTACATTTCACTGTTTAGGCTTGGAATCGCTGCTTCTCCGCATCAAAAGGAGCTAGGTGGTGCAAGCATCTGGTCAGGATGTTTCCCGTATACCTTCATGTGGAAGAGTTTCAGGTTTGTCCAACTAGGAAGAGATCCTGGAGGAAAACCCAGGATGTGCAGGAGGGAATATATCTCCCATGTGGTCAGAATGCTGCAAAATAGGTAGCATCATCCCGTCTGAAAGAAATCTAAAGACTGGGATATAAATCTCTGTGTGCAAATTCCAACCAGGAGTAGGACAGTCCTGTGCTGGAGAAGATGAGAGTGATGAGGAAAATGTGTGATGGTCTCTCCTTCCGCATGGCCACAGGGATAGTTTTGGCTCCCCAAAGCAAGCAAAGGAGTGTAGCTCCTCAAAGACCGCAGAAGTAATTTCCATCTGTTTATAATTTGGCCTACCGATCGACTGAATCCTTCAAATTGTTTTGACATAGTCTTTGATATAGACTTTTTTTGTTTTAATATAGTAAATCAATATATTAAATAGTCTCCTTGTGTCCACTAAGTACTGCATATGTACTATGACAAACCAGTTTGGGCTGAACACACGAGTATGTTATAGTAAAGGAGGACCATTAATAAGCATTGAGTTGATGTGGCTTTCAACTAGTACTGCAGAGAGATGCAGCCATGTACATATGACATTCAAATGACAGTAGGACTGAAAATTGTTTGAAAATAATGTTCAGATGCTGTCTGGATGTTTCAGTCTGCCTACAAGCAACTACTTCATCTGTAAGTAATTCTGGATGAAGAAAAAAAAAGCCAAATGAATAAATGCTCACAAGCATGTGGGAAAGCATTGGATTGCTGTCGTTCCATTAGAAACGAAAACCTGATGAAACCTGAATTTATTATATCAGTATCCAAAACAAAAAACTGAATCCAAACCCAAAAAGCTGGAATGGTCAAAAAGTAGATGACACACCTGAGCAGCTACCAGTGCTTTATTTATACACAAAACATGATGGAGAAATAACCTTACTCTTTCAGCATTTTTTTATTTATTTTAATTGATACATCAGGTATGCTATAATTTAAAACACCAAAGTATGCAAACAACAGTAAAATTATGCAACTATGCAAAAGATAAATGCAAGATTCAATTCGTTAACATTAGTACATTATACAACAGTGTTTATTAATCTAGGATAATGTTAATTTATATAGTGCTATTCATTTGGTTCATAATACTGACTTATACTACTGTAAATGTAAAAATGTATTATTATATAGATACATTTATATAAACCTAAATTAATATATTCTGTATAACTATGAATCATCGTTTCATGTTAGCTATTGCATTGTGAACTAATGCTAAATTAATGAAACATTACTGCAAAGTGTTACCAAAAAAACATAAGCATGTCACAGAATATATAAAACAACATTTGGCACGTGCACAAAAATGCATCTCTTTTCTTGAATAGAGAGATCAGATAGACCGACTGACCGGTTGAAACAAATATAAATAAATTCAAAACTAAATTTTTGCTGGAAAGACGACATCAACTCTATCCACACTTGAGGAATCCAGTTATATATGATATGTATGAATCAAGCAGAGGTCAGAATTTTGCTTAGAATTTATTAGCAATGTGAAGAGCAGACATGGCCAGCATCACCAAACACAAATGGGTTTTAATAACAGGCACAAAAATGTCAGTTTCAAGATAATTTAGAACACTGACTCAAATTAAAGGACACTTGAAATCCAACTCTTGATGCTGATGTAACTGCAATGCTGATGACTGGGGTGCATTTCTCAAATTTAAATAACTTCCATAAACGTATAATTGTGTTTATACTCTTTAAATATACAACGTATTGTACTGGTACACGTTTTCAAATCACTATTTACAACCAGCCAAAACATTCATATTAACCTGTAATAAAGCTCTTCCATTAGTTTTTCTTACATTTTCCCACCATCTGACCAAAATTGAAAATAAATATAATTCGAATTTGAGGACTCCCAATAGTGAGCACTAGTCAGGGGAGAAACTCTGACTCATCGGACACTGATGTTTTGCTGTGCCCGTCCAAATTGTGACACCTGGACAAACATATTGGTAGACCAAAAACAGCAATGTGTTTTCTTCACCTGTCAAATGCTGATGCATGTGAGCTCTGAATTGTATGGCTTTGAAGACACATTCAAAATGTTTGGTACAAACTGGGAAGAAGTTTATGAATTTCATTTTTAAAACTCTGATTTCTCATATTACAATATATACCATGATCACATTCTCCTCTCATGGGGACTGCCATAGAATACATGCACTGTATTAACAAACAATTACATACATATATTACATTATTATAACATTTAGTTACACTCATGTCCCAACTGCATTAATGGCAGTATTTCCATAGCATGGAAAACTGTGAGGTGTGACTTAATGACATTCTGTCATTGAATGGCAATTTATATAGAGAGAGATGTAGAGATATTTGTATTTGTTCTTCAACTGGAGCAATGGATAAAATAATAAACAGAAAATAAAAATAATATAAGAGCCCCAATAATCAAATTTTACACGTATAAGACCATTTTTTCAAATAATTTACATAAACAATAAAAAATATAACTTTCAACAAAAGTATAACACTAAATAATAGATGTACACTATTATATGTTGCTAATAGACGCAAATCACTAAAATATGAAAATATGGAAGCAGCAAACATTACAGGCATGAGGTACAGCAAGATATCATATGGTGCTTACAGTAGTGTGTGTCAAACAGCCCAATGGCAACTTCATTTAACAAGCCAACAAACACTCTTCAGACCTGTATGCTTTGAGGGATTACTAAAAACTAAAGCAAAAGATGATTTGGTGCTACTCTGGAATTGGCGACATGGTTATAATAAGTCTGAGAAGAGTGATTCAAAAAGTTTTGCCAGTACATTTCTGTCTATCTTGGTATAGTGGCAATAATGTCTGTGCTATGCTGACTTTTGCTGTCTAATGTGCCTATGTTATCTTGAGTACAGTTACATAATTTCAGGTAATAGTAACTTAATACACTTGTTCTCCCAAAAATATATAGCAAACAAAATCTTTATACATTATTATTATGATTAGAATTCTTGTACTCTCGTGCCTCATATAGGTTTTTGTTTTTCCTTTGGGTCTTGTAGTTCCTTCAAAATAATAATAATAATAATACATAATTCAATCTAACTCACAAGATTGCTAATTAATAATAAAAAACATCAACAACATCAGAACAAACATACATATATACATACAGGTGCATCTCAATAAATTAGAATGTCGTGGAAAAGTTCATTTATTTCAGTAATTCAACTCAAATTGTGAAACTCGTGTATTAAATAAATTCAATGCACACAGACTGAAGTAGTTTAAGTCTTTGGTTCTTTTAATTGTGATGAATTTGGCTCACATTTAACAAAACCACACCAATTCACTATCTCAACAAATTAGAATATGGTGACATGCCAATCAGCTAATCAACTCAAAACACCTGCAAAGGTTTCCTGAGCCTTCAAGATGGTCTCTCAGTTTGGTTCACTAGGCTACACAATCATGGGAAAGACTGCTGATCTGACATTTTTCCAGAAGACAATCATTGACACCCTCCACAAGGAAGGTAAGCCACAAACATGCATTGCCAAAGAAGCTGGCTGTTCACAGAGTGCTGTCTCCAAGCATGTTAACAGAAAGTTGAGTGGAAGGAAAAAGTGTGGAAGAAAATCATTTGGGTGAACTTCACAAGGAATGGACTGAGTCTGGGGTCAAGGCATCAAGAGCCACCACACACAGACGTGTCAAGGAATTTTGCTATAGTTGTCGTCAGAGGCGTCTTACCTGGGCTAAGGAGAAGAAGAACTGGACTGTTGCCCAGTGGTCCAACGTCCTCTTTTCAGATGAGAGCAAGTTTTGTATTTAATTTGGGAACCAAGGTCCTAGAGTCTGTAGGAAGGGTGGATAAGCTCATAGCCCAAGTTGCTTGAAGTCCAGTGCTAAGTTTCCACAGTCTGTGATGATATGGGGTGCAATGTCATCTGCTGGTGTTGATCCATTGTGTTTTTTGAAAACCAATGTCACTGCACACATTTACCAAGAAAGTTTGGAGCACTTAATGCTTTCTTCTGCTGACCAGCTTTTTAAAGATGCTGATTTCATTTTCCAGCAGGATGTGGCACCTGCCCACACTGCCAAAAGCACCAAAAGTTGGTTAAATGACCAACTGTTGACCAACTGACCAAAAAAGGCAGATGAGCTGAAGCCCATTGTCAAAGAAACCTGGGCTTCCATACCACCTCAGCAGTGCCACAAACTGATCACCTCCATGCCACGCCGAATTGAGGCAGTAATTAAAGCAAAAGGAGCCCCTACCAAGTATTGAGTACATATACAGTAAATTAACATACTTTTTCCAGAAGGCCAACAATTCACAAAAAAAAATATTGGTCTTATGACATATTCTAATTTGTTGAGATAGTGAATTGGTGGATTTTTTGTTAAATGTGAGCCAAAATCATCACAATTAAAATAAACTTAAAACTTAAACTACTTCAGTCTGTGTGCATTGAAGTTATTTAATAGACTAGTTTCACAATATGAGTTGAATTACTGAAATAAATGAACTTTTCCACAACATTCTAATTTATTGAGATGTACCTGTACATATAATGACCCATTTAAAGTCTTAATTTTCTAACTTTCTGAAACATAAATATTAAAGCCAGTTTTCCATGATCCCAAAAGGTTTGACAGGGCATGTCAATCCAATAACATGTTTCCACATGTCACACTGCTCTGCTGTTTACGACAAAACCAGACGTGAAGCAAGTGGAAACACAATAATCATAAGTATCCACAGAGGGATATGATAATATCATACAGTAAAAGGAAAATCAAACATTACTAATTTCACCACAAACACATATTCCCTGCCAAATTGTCCTGCCTAAAAATAGCAGCGATTTTAGACGTTTTAACTTTCGTTCGACGGGCTACCGAAAAAAGTGCAGCAACTAAGGTCATCAATACAAACACTGGTATATGAGATTATTATTTATTACTTTTTTATTTTATCCTTTCTTCAGAAATATAAATTACTGTACTTGTGACACTACAAGCACAATAAAATTAAATATTGACTTCGGAATCTGATCATGAAGTCTTTGTGCCACATAAATGAGGACTCAACACTAAACAAAAACAAACAAACAAAAACACACAATATGGTTGTCTGACTTTCTTCCAGATGCTGTTTCTTTTTTTTTCCTTAATCATAAATGTCATAGTTACTATACTTTAACTATCATATATCTACAATTGCACAAAATGATGCCAATTATTAAATTATCAGGCAACATACTCTTTAATGCTTTAGCATGTTTTCCATGCCAATAAAACAGCCGATGTTCAAGGAACCATTATCCTTAGCCTTGGCCCAATCGCACTAAATTAATAACTTCAAGGAGAAGAAGACAAACCTTATATGAAATGTTTTGTGATCAATTTGTCTGCATAAGTGTGAATTTTTGCACCTGGCAAACTCTCCGGCAGGTGAGTACCACAGTAACACATTATACTTATTTATTTACCATGTGCTTCAGTATTATGGCATGTGGAATTTTCAATAAACAGCCAAATATAAGTGGACATCACTCTAGACCAAGGGGGTTAAATTCAGCTCTTCCAAAAGAGTTTAACTACAATGCTGATTAAACACACCTGAACCCAGCCAGTCAATGTCTTTAGGCAGATGTTTTGGAGTAGGGCTGCAACTACAGTTTTCAGGACGATGGCACTCCAGAAGCAGGTTTGACACACCTGATACAGAGAGTCAAACCTGGAGATTCAGTCATTAGTCAGAAACTAGTTAAAACATTTTTAAGACCATAAGGGGAAGATGTTTGCTTGAAGAAGTTCACAGTTGGAAGCCAAATATTTCACAAAAGAACAGATAAATTAAACATATTTAGAGGCTGCTTAAGTTACATTTTTTATTTATTAAAGCAGGGCAGTCCAAACTCAGTCTTGGAGGGCCAGTATCCTGCAGAGTTTAGCTCCAACCCTAATTAAACACACCTGAAGCAGCTATTCAAGCTCTTACCAGGCATACTAGAAACTTCCATGCAGGTGTGTTGAGGCAAGTTGGAGCTAAACTCTGCAGGACACCGGCCCTCAGGACCGAGTTTGGACAGCCCTGCATTAAAGTAATAGCGCTGCGTGCTTGTAAGAAACAAATCCATCATTAAGACGTTTTAACTTTTTACCATTGCTTCTGGTTAAAACAAGTCCAAAATCCATAACTGGCTGCCTGTATCAGTCTACAAAACATAATAATGCTTCCTCCAGTGAAAAGTCCATCACCTGTTGTGATGGGAAGATCTACCCACATTTTAGTGCTGTTTTGGACTTGTTCAGTTGTAAACAGTGCACAAGTGCAACAGTGCAACTTAATCTGTGCACATTTCTCACCTTATTCAGACCAGATGATTTTTATGTTTTTAATTTTTTTTAGCAAAGACATAAGTTTTATATTTTAGATGAAACCAATGGTTTGAAGTCAAAAATATCTTAATGAGCTGTTATTCACTACACAAATGTTATTTGATATACTGGAGTGGTGTGGTTTACTTGTGGATTGTTGTGATGTTTTATCTGCTGTTTGGACATTCTGACGGCACTCATTCAGTGCAGAGGATCCATTGGTGAGCAAGTGATGGACTGCTACATTTCTTCAAATCTGATAAAGAAGCAAATTCATCTACATCTTTGATGGCCTGAGGGTGAGTACATTTTCAGCACATTTTCATTTTTGGGTAAACTATCCCTTAATCATTAAAGTGATTTTCCCTTTCTCTCTTTTTCTCTCTGATTTTGAAATCTGATTACGATTTTGCATATATAAAGTAATTCAGATTACCATGAAGCTTTTCTTTTTTGGCAAAAATACATACAAGTGGTTAAAAAGTTGGCACAAGTTACCTTTGAAACGTTTTTGACTGGCAGAAGATTCACTGAGATTAAAAAACGTGTGTAAGAGTCTCCATTTGTCGTCATCATTCATATTATACAATCATGGTCAATTTAATAATGCAAAGCACCGCAGAAGTACCACAAAAGTAGTCCATAGTATTCATGCAGTCTTCTGAAGCTGATGGGTTTGGGTGAGGAACAGACCAAAGGTTAATCTGTTTTTAGTTGCTGGAAATGTTCCCCTCCATCAGAGCTCACAAATACATTCCATGTTTGCGGTCAGACTGAAATATGGCACATTTGGACATCACACCATGCTTTGATGTCATTGGTTCTCAAGTGTGTTGAAACCAGAGAGTGTATAATGACATGAGAGATCTGCAGCAGACGGAAAGATTTTCGGCAAATATCCAATTCAATTTAAATCTCTTCATCACACAAGACCACCTATATGGCTTCAGAAGACTCGTACGGAATACTTTCATGGTGAGTACTGTACATGTTAGAATCTTCAGATTTTGGGTGAACTAAGCATTTCCGTGAAATAAAAGGTTTATGACAATGGCCTCTACATTCAGGATTGTGTGTCTATTTTGCATTCGGACCGGACGAGTTTCAATTCAGCACTGGCCTGGAGCTATAATGGGAGGTCTTAGGTCATGGATGGTTATATTGATCAGAGTTAAGTATTAAGGCAGACTGATGACACACTAAATCATGGCCTGCATATTCCTGTTGTCTGATGTTTGACTAATTAGCAGCAATCATAGCAGCAACAACAGCAGCCATGCTAAAGAAACCAATTAATTCTCACCGCATTTATGCACGGATCTATTGGTGTGCATTTTAAAGAAACCTCGATTCACAATTATTTCATAACAAAACATAAATGTGTGCGACAAGACCTGCAGCACTTCCCCATTGCGCATTTATATTTGATCGATTTTCAGGAACATTAAAATAATAACTGATTAGTCTTTAAAAACAACCCACGATCATGCGATTGCTGTCCAGCTAACCGTACACTCCTTGTTTTGGGACCCAGTCTGCTTCTGTAGGGACACACGACACGGGCGAGGGCAAAAATGCCATGCACCACCTTCCTCCTTTGACTGAGGTCACGTCCAAGACAAACCAAAACAAATAAAGTCCCCTAAACAATTTTGAGAGTGTGTTTTTTTCTTTTTCTGACTTTGGTCTAATCAGTATGTTCCCTTGAGATGACTTGCTTTAAATTTTAAAAGGGGTTGTGAGTGATCTACAGATGGCATACACAAACCAGCTTTGGTCCTTTCCCAAACATAGTGTAAGAGATAACGGGTAGACTCGGACTTGGAAATGATAAACAGCTATAAGAGGAGAGGTACGACTGTGAAGCAGCAGCATTTCTGGGAAGAAGATCTCATCTTGTCCCAGTCTGCGCACCGGCTTGGTGGAGCGTGTTAACCAAGTGAGTGCAAGTGCTCTCTCTTTCGGTTCTCCAAGGAGTTGGGATCCCGGCAAGAGCACTCTCTTCGAATGTCACAAGACATGGGGAACGGAATCACCTTGAAGGAGAAAAGAAGCACATGTTAAAACATACAAGCCAAAAGGTTCAGAGTATACTCTTAAAATAAAGATCCCAAAAGGTGTTTTCACAGTTATGCCATTGAAACAGGGGTGTCCAGTTTCATGTCCACTGACTTGCAGAGTTCAGCTTCAACCCTAATTAAAAACACACGAATGAGCCAATTAAGGCCTTCAGACTTAATAGAATCTTCCAGGCAAGTGTGTTGGCGCTAGTTGAATCTAAACTCTGCAGGATATTGGCTCCCCAGACACCCGTTTCATAGTTCCCCAAAGAACAGTCCAATTGACATTTCTTAATAGAATTATGTAATTTTTTCTTCATGTGAAGAACATTTTAATAATCTGAAGAACTTTTTTCCTCTATTTGTGGGATGGAAAAGTTAATGGATGTCAAAGGCTCTGGAACTATTGATGCAAACAAATCTCCTTTATTTTTAAGAGTGTAATGACAACTTGCATCATTGGTCAAGACGTCTCGACTTGGAACTGACTTGAAAAATGTATGAGCATTGAGGGATTGAAAATAGAATTTGAATGTTGTTTGGCATTTCACGTCACAATTGAATGTTAGCAGTGCGTCACTGACACCAGCTGCTGCATTGCGGCCTCCCTCGGGACAGGCGTCAGCTGCTTTTCTGGATAAAATGCATCTCCAGTCACTCAAAACTAGGACCATATGTGCAGTTCACATTTGCGCATTCACGGAACCATTTGTCTTAGCCTCAGCGGCTGAACAGACTGATTTGTTCATGACATGAATTCATATGTGAATTTATCTTGGTGCACAACAAAGTGGACTTTCTAATTCATAGCATCAATTATGGAATAATATCCTGCCTTTTTGTACCTAAAAACAGATGAGGGTTTGAGTCAAGGCCAAAGCGGAGGCACATCATCACTACATTTGACAAATGGAAAATGGTGCTGTTTGCATTTTTATGAAACAAGAGAGAGAATGTCTCTAGTGTGGTACGAGAGACTTAAAACTATCACCGGTTTCAGTTACCTGGAGGAGTGAACTGATATACAGTTTTTACTTGGACGACAGTGAATATTAGACTATTATAATCAGAATAAATTATTCCAGAGAGCTGCATAATAATGTACTATTTAAAAACAGAAACAACAACATCTATGTTACCCAATTAATTTTTTTTAAAATAAATGAACAAACAAACACAACTCGTACCGTGGTTATATTATATAATTGAATTCATATTTAGAAGAGTTTTATCAGTAATTTTTTTCTTGTTTTTTAGAAAAATTACAAATTTAAATAATAATAATAATAACATCCCTAAAGCAAGGCAGATTTACTTAATCTTTAAACTAGTAGCAACTAATTTTTAAAGAACATATCTTGGATTAAATGTAGGCACACATCTAACAAAGTAGTCTTCTTAATTGGTATTAATTTCGTATACTTTATATACTCTCATAATATCAAATAATATTTTAATAAGCTTTTCTTAATCTTTTTTCTTTTATATTTTCAGTTGTATTTTAACTAATTTATGTTAATTTTCAGTTATTTTATGCTTCTGTATTTTTTATATTCCTATATACCTTTCATTCATTCATTTATATATTTATGTACTGAAACTTTATTTCAGTTAGTTCAAAAGGCAGCATTTCTCTTTTAAAGTATACATTTTTCATATATTATTTAAATGTTATTAATTTATTATTATTTCATTTAGGGCTGTGCCATTAATTTAATTTAATTATCATGCGCATCTCATCAGTAAAGCCAGTTCAGTGATTGGCTGTAAATCGCATATTTAGCTAGGCAATATCGCGTTCATAATCGAAGGCGATTCATCTGCGATTATGAACGTGATATTGCACAGCTTGTCAGTGAACTATGGCTCTGTGTAGTAATTGCCACTCCATTTGAAAGCAGGTGATGGCGATTTACAGCCAATCACTGAACCGGCTTTACTGACGAGATGCACATGATAATCGAATTCGATTGCACAACCCTAATTTCATTGTTAATGGTAACAAACCTAGGCTTATTCTCCCACACAGTTTGCGCTTCTAAATCAAATGTAAGGATGTTTAGATATGTTGCTTACTGCCTAATGAGAACAATACTGATGAAGAACAAGCTTTTTGTAGTGTGAGAGTGCAGTTTTCCAGACGGAAATGGCATGTATTTTGAAGTAATTAAAACAAAACATGTTTGTGTGAGCAACACTTATTCTTTACAGAGTCAGTTACCTGTGAAGCTTTTACAAGCATGAACCGGACACATATCAAAACCAGCCGTCATTGCCCTGCATGGCATTTCCTGTCCAACCTTATGCCTTCCCTCTTGTCTGAACACATTACGTTTTCTGGCTTTTGCTAACCTTGCTGAAAAAAATCACCCTATGGTGGTTTACTGACCAGGATGTTTTTTTTCCATCCTAACCAGCTAGTAAGCACCCCTAAACCCTCTAAAACCATCAAACAGACCAACCTAACCAGCTCTTTAAGACTGAGATGTCAACTAAGGCTGCTTTTTTTCAGGCAATTGTTATTGACTTCCCCATGAAGGTGCACACTTCCATTTTTTCCTCTATACTTTACTTAACCATTTCTCAAATGTCCCCTTTCCTTTTCTCCAATCTCATGACATGCAGACTTTAACAGTTCAGGTTCTTGCACTCTCTCCTTATCTCACCATCGGACTAAGATGTGGGTGGCAAATTTGACATGGTTTCCTCTGCCCTTGACCCTTAGGGTGGCTGAACCAGCTGCCACATCTGGGGCTCATCGATGGTGGCTGGGAATGTCAGCATGGGGCAGAGGCCAGTCCACAACACACACACACACACACACACACACACACACACACACACACACACACACACACACACACACACACACACACACACACACACACACACACACACACACACACACACACACACACACACACACACACACACTTTCCCTGACAGACCATGTACGTCACGCCAAACGACCCCCCAGCTCTGCAGAGTACATGCATGTGTCAGTTTGCAGTTGAAGGGGAAAAGTATCAGGGGGCTGGAGATTGGGGCATAGATATAGTGCTTCAAAACTCAACACAGCATATTGCGGGTCTGCACTGAGGTTCAGATGCATACATCATGTCAAAACGTCCATTTATTTAAACGTTGTTTATTTACTGTTTGAGGAGTTGTTTTACGATTATTTCTCTATAAAATAAGAAATAAGAATTTAATTTGGTTTGCACTACAAACTCAAGTTGAGTACACTCAAATACTTTAAATATATTCACATAGTAATTTGCATATATGCTATGTGCATATATATATTTATATATGCACATAGTAATTAATGCTAGAAACAATATTTACAACATTAAGAGCCATATTTACTAAATATGGCAAATTAGCATGAGAGCACAATCCCATAAAAGCACCGATGGGGGTGGGACGTTCTGTGCTTTATCTACTGACAGTGCACACATTAAATAAGACAGACGCAGCCAGATCATTTCCAAATGACCAACACAATCTACCAAGAGCAGCACAATATAAAGTCGGGTTTAAGACATGCTTTTTTGGGAGGTAAAATATGGCGCCGTCACCGGTAAATTGACTACTGCAAACCTAATGAGATCATGTTGCATTTCACTTAAATACTCTTCTTTCATAAAATTTTGCACCTGAAAGGGACTATCCTACAAATGCATATGCAATAATGTCAGCCACAAAAATAACTGTGGCCAAGCATTTTCACCACTAATATTTCACTGTGTGTCTTTAGGAAACCCTGACAGTAGTTTTTTAATGTCAAAAGAGGGTTTTGGTTGGCCCTATATATAGCTAAAATCACTGCAAATTCTAAATTACAAATATTTACAAATACCATAAGCTATATGCTTTGGACTCACTGGTTTTCAAATCTTTCAATGGTTGCCAGGTCTGCAAAACAAAACCAGCCCAATTGCTTCTCAAATTTAGTCCAAAACTAGCCCAATCATGTGTTTACCGCAACTGAAATTTAGTTTCAGGGAGATAGATTTAGCCCACAGCAACAGTGTAAGAGTAGCCCAATTCCACACTAAAACTGCTTACTTGGCAACACTGACTGTCATTACTTCTTTTATTATTCTGAAGCTCCTCCATGTGACTCCACACTGGTATTGTATGTGATTTGACTTGATTGCATGTAAATGGTTGCATATATGGGTTGTGTTAATTTAAAAATAAAATAAAAGGGCTCACTCAGTACTTTCTTGGATACTACACTGTAGAACAGTAGTTTTCAAATGTGTTTAAGAGCGAAAACGTTTGAAAACCACTGTTATACAGTGTATTACCCAAGAAAGTACTGAGTGATATAAGGTAGTGGCATGGATTTGAGTTAAGGTTAGGTTTCAGTCAGTACCTAGTTATTACCTAGTTATTGTTATTACTGCAGTAATGACATAGTATGTAGATACAAAAAAAAAACTTACAAAAACTAATGTGCTACCATAGTAAGCAGTAGTCTTATAAGTATGAACATTCATGTTTATAAAATGCTGCTTCCTCTACTTTTCAGATCATTATTATGCCCCTGCAATTTACTGATCAGTGGCCACATATTCTCTATTAATTTTATTATTAAGTTGCTGCATACCTTGTAAAATAGACATTAGTAATACAAATTTCTTATTCTGATTATTAATATTGGTCTTGATGATGTAGCCATGACATTTGCATACTTTCCTTCAGCCCAAACTGCACTCATGTGCACAGGCCATTAAACATGTGGAAAGTGGAGTCATGGGAGGCAGAGACTTCAGTTTCAGCCTTGATAGGTTAAACATTGTTTTGAAAGTCTCGAAAAACTCTCTCACCCTCATTTTTTTTTGCTGCAGAAACAGCAATCTTGCCCCAATCTTGCACGGTTGGCACTTCATTGCCACTTTTCCCTAAAACAGCCAAGATTAAAGGAAAGAATTTGGGAAACTGAAAAGCTCATTTGGAGATGTGGTTTCATAGCCATAAACTTTGTAGGGCAAAACCAACATGCGTTGATAATTACGTCTTATAAAAACGTAAGAGACACACATTTGCTACTGCCACAATTGCGGGTCGGCCCCCGAAGGAGTTCCCCCCTTCAATTTATTACCTTGGCATGGTATTGGGTGTTGAGAATGCTAACAAGAGCCTACTGAAAGGCTGCATACTTGGATGAGGTAGAGAGACTCACATCATGGTGCCAGGACAACTGTCTCTCTCTGAACGTGAGCAAAACTAAAGAGCTGATCGTGGACTTCAGGAAGAGACAGCAGCGGCCCTACACTCCTCTTATGATCAGTGGGACCCCTGTGGAGAGGGTGAGTAGCTTCAAGTACCTCAGTGTAAACATCTCCGAGGACCTGACTTGGACTACACACATTCAGACTCAGGTTAAGAAAGCCAGGCAAAGACTGTACCATCTGCGACAGCTGAGGAAATTCAGGGTCTCACCAACAATCCTGAAAACTTTCTATTCAGGGGCCATAGAAAGTGTACTGACTCAGTGCATCTCAGTGTGGTATGGTAATTCCTCAAACCAGGACTGCAAAGCTCTACAGAGAGTCGTGCGCTTAGCTGAGTGCATCTCAGGGTCTGCTCTCCCCTCTCTGCAGGACATCTACCTCAAACGCTGCAAAAGCAGAGCTGCTAAAATCCTCAAAGACTCAAACCACCCCGGTAACCATCTTTTCTGTTTACTGCCATCTGGCAAGCGCTTCAGGAGCATGATGGCAAAAACTGAGAGACTGAGGAGGAGCTTCTTCCCTCAGGCCATCAGGCTCCTTAACACAAACTCAGTTTCATAATCATTTACAAGACTCATTATTAACTGTAAAACATTCATATTCTCATCATCCGTATTGCTGCTATGTGTACATGCCCGGTACAACCCGTTTGCACATCCCTCTTGGTCATATTACTATTTATTAAGTCCCAGTATACTGTTTTTGCACATCTTATTTGTTTTGCACTTTTTATTCTATTGCACATTTTACTCGTTATTTCTCTTTTTTTACCTATATATATATATGCTCTTGTGTTGTGTTACTTTTATTTAATTTTTATTTTTATTCTTTTGCACTGTCCACTGAGCGGACCTGATTTGATTTACATTTCACTTCTGATTATACCCTGTATAATGTATTATGTGACGAATAAAGAAACCTTGACCTTGACCTTGAATTTGGATTGTCCCCTCAGATTTCTTAAAAGGCCACTGAGACTCTGAATTTGGTGGTTTGATTATTTTATTGACACTGGTTCTGCTATTTAAATGTAAGAGATGTCTTTTACATACAGAAGGGTCTAAAGACTCCAATGAACGTCTGGGATCTGCTCATTTAAACCTAGAGATCAACAGAAAACGTTAGGACTTGTAAAACAAATGTGAAGATTTTAACAAACCAAACCAAGCCAATACAATACAAGCCAATTTGTAAAAAAAAAAAGGACACATTTGAAACTTTCAAACCAATTCTAATGGACTACACTTTTACCTTCTAGACTTCATGTCTTCAGTTAAAAAAATGACCAGTACACATAGTAATATACAAGCGGCAAGATAAATGGCTTCATAGCTTTTTAGTCTTGTTAGGTTGTTTTAGGTCATTTGTTCATTAAAAGGTTTAGTTCTCTACAAAAACAACTCTATTGTGTTACAAAACAAATTATTTCAAATTAGACTATAAAACTGAAGAACCTTTCTACTTATTCTCATTAAAGCTTTAAACAGAATAGTGCTGAAGAAAAACAACACACAGCATCCATCTAGATATTTACCTAGTCGTTCTGAATTGTTCTTCTCCTTGAATACAGTAAGTATGCTAACATTTCCTTAACAGTTCTTGACTTTTTGAAGTCACTAGCAATTGCAACTTGTAGATCTGAAGCAACGCGTAATTGATGGTTCAAAAACAAATGGCTGAAGTGCATTACTGTTGGGACTTGTTTTTATTTTAAAACAGTTTTGGAGAATAATTACATTTCTACACCTGTGTAAATGATGTAGTAATCACAGTTCAGTGTCCAGTGTTCGCAGATAAAAGGAAACTATATTGCGCTGCATATCACAACAGCCAAAAAAAAGAGAGAAAAAAAGCATTACAAGCTATGTGGCAAAGATATAGGATTTGTTGAAATCTCTAACCCTCCATATGATCAAAAGTAAAAGTCATCAGTGAGGTTAAACTGATGAGCTAACCAGTTTAGTCTTTCTACATCACTGACCTTGTGAGCTTAAAACTTACTAAATCCTCTGCCAGAAATGAATTTATTGTAAAGAAAACCGAAGAATCTCTCTTTCTTTGCCCTAATATGCCCACTGGCCTCCTTCCTCATGCCAACAGCTTGTAGTGATTAGTAAAGCATCCTGCGGTGACCTGAGATGCAGTTTGACTCGCACCTTCAAAGTCCCTGAAAGGAATAATACACAGCCAGTCATCCAGAACATCTTAATACGTAAACCTTTCAGAGAACATGACGACAGCCGGGATAAAGGGAGCACGACAGGGTGCGATAAGGAAGGGAAACAAACACAAAAGCAGCAGCGAAGTGCCTTGGTTTCCTTTGCCTTGGGCTCATCATGGCCGATGAGAGGATCACCCAAAGAGAGACAGACCTCACTGCAGGCATTGCTGGCAACACTTTTGCTGGCAACAAGAACATGACCTTTCTGAGTCAACAACAACACATAAGATAAAATTATTGTTCTGAATTTGTCTTTTTTTAAATGTCCTTTTGTATGTTTATTTATCTCGAGCTGCAGCACCATTCAACCAAAATCAACACAGCACCATTGTAGTGTAATTAATGAACAAATTGCTCATTTTCACTCAGTTTACTGGTTTGAATCAGTCTAATGAATCCTTCATTGAATGAACTCACTGAATCGGTCAGGTGTTGAAATGATAGAGGTTTGACCATGTTAGTACAGTTTCATTGTGATGCCAAGTCTGATTCATTTCCACAAACTGTTTCTGTCAGACAGTTAGATTCAATGAACCGGTTTAAAAAAAGCATTTAATCGATCCCTTACATCATCAAACAATGATATGACTTATTTCTTTTTTTAACAACTTAGTATCATATCAATGAGACGTTCAAATAAAGTTATTTGTGAAAATACTTATTGCTGATTATTGCCTTTCATTCACGTTAATGATATCTGTGGTCACAATTTCATTCACTGATCTTTCATGTCAGATACGACTGACAAATATTAAGTAGTATACATAGCTATGGTTCAATTTGAGTCAGATATGACTGAAAAGCTGACTTTCAACTTTGCATTTCAACTCGCTGACTGCCTGCAACGAATATCATCAAGTTAAATTGACAACTTTAGCCTAAATATTCATAATGTTATTTTTTTTAATAAAAGAAAAAGTGGAGAAATTTGAATTTATATTTTGGTCTGAAACAAAGTTAAAGTTATTGAAGCAAAGCAAGGCACTTTGAAGAAACCGGACCAAGCAAAGCAAAATGCAAACTAATGTATTTTCAGGCACAAGATGATCCACATTAAATTTTAGACGGCACCTACAAAAAAACAAAACAAAAAAAACACCCAACTTACTCAAGCAAGGCAACCTAATTCAGATAACTCAGTCCCAGTCTGTGGTGACACTGCTGGGACTGCAGCCTCAGTTCAACCTATACCCAGATCTGTAGCAGGGATAAATGTGCAAAGCAGCCAACAACATTCTATGAAGTGCTACATGAAACAGCCAACTAACTCTGTCAAAGCAAAGTGGATTATAAGTTTGTAAAAATGATTGATCTTGATTTGCAACTCTTCTCCATTGTTAAGGACTTACTGATTATCAAATTATTGCATGTGAATCTGATAATGCAAGCAACATTAAATCTGCAGTTCAGAAGATGCCCACACTATAAACCTGATTGTGAAGGAGGGTTTAAAACATATTCAGGAGGTGTGGCAAAGGTAAAAACTATTGTTACGCACTTTCACAGGAGCACTGCTGCATCAGAGCAACTCAGGGACAGATGGGTCTTGAAGAGTTAAAGCTCAAGCAGGATGCAGTAACAAGATGAACTCTACCTTTTACATACTAAAAATATTTTGGCAGCAAAAATATGCCATTGTTGCCACACTTGCCCTTGTCAGCCCCACCTTGCCAATGTTGACCCCTGATGAGTAGGAGATTGTGAACAATACCTGCAACATATTAAACCTTTTGAAAAGGTCACAGCTCATTGCAGAAAGGTTTGTGTATTTTACTATAACTTAAGATTTCCATTATTATTAATATTTTAACCTGATTCATGAGTTATTGTAATCATTATCTGTCAAATAAAAAGATACCAGTTCTTCTAAATACAATTAGACTATATGCAATTTATTGGTTGTTTTTGCTTCTGAACGTCACAGGTATGTGACAACATCTAACGTCATTCTAAATGCAAGGGGACTGCAGAAATAATTGAATTATTCAGCCTGTTGGCAGAGGCACACAGTTTAACTCAAGGTTTAAGCAGAACAGCTTTCACATTCTAGCAGCAGCAGATGAGGCCTGCAAGAGTATTACTGCAGCTCTAGTCTTACAGGCAGGTGAATGAACCTCATGCTGAGAGTACTCGGCTTACTACTCCCTCTTCCTAGCAACATTTAGTCAGGGGGGACTTTGATGAGAGGGTAACTAATTCATTCACTGTCAGGAATGCCACATCAGAAGCAATGGCAGGAATAAGGAGTTGCTTGGCAGGGCCTCTGATTCAATGGAGTGACAATCTACTCACTTGGTGGAAAGCACGACAAGTGGTTTATGAAAGTTTAACAGAAATTATGAAGAGGAGATAACAGGCAAACTCTGTGCCTCCAGAGAGAATATTTTCAAAAACTGGTCAAATTATTTCAGAGAGGAGGAACAGGCTGAAACCCAAAAAAGGTAAGACTGCTTGTTTTCCCTATTGCAAACTTTGCCTAAAACCAGCACAAACGTAATAACCCACGTGCAGTGTATTGTTCAAGCACCTTTAGTTTTTTTACTTTTTTCAATTTTGTTTATGCTGACTGTTTATGAAAGGCACTTTTAAATTCCATTATATTTTGCTTTGTTGTATTTAAAACGTTAAAATTAAGCTTTTTGTACAAATCATTTATTTCAATTAAAATGTATGAAAATATCTCTAACCTACAAAATAGAGGCTAAAAACAGAAAATGGCTAAAATAATTACTAATTAGTTTAAAACCTTAACCATGGTTTTATTATAGTAAAAGTGTAGTAACCATGCTTTTTGGCAGACCGATTAGCATTTGTATAATCTCCATGCTTAAACTATGGTTTGTGTAACATAACCATGGTTAATTTGTGGTTATCACGGTTTAACCAATGTCTCCGCTGAGGAGCCATCTCGCAGCAGGCTGGACGAGTGTTTTATCACGGGGCGCTATCAAGCCCCCCGCCAACGCTCGTTCCCCTTCTTCCCCGAAGTTCATACGAGCTCACGATATTGTGGCACACCCCCCACTCTTCTTGCATCCGTCCTTCTGCTTCAGCTGCGCTCACATCTGTTGAGGCGCTGAAGAAAAAGGATATGAGAACCTGCCTCCTCTGGATGAGTCTGTGGCCTCACATCTCTGCCCGCCCACAGCTATCGGATGGAAGGCAAGGGCGAGCCATCCGTCCAAGCCGTGCAGAGCCACATCTGCACTCGCTGGATGTGCCTACTCGACGGCTGGACAAGCGGCTTAAGCGCTGTACTCTATGGCTGTGCTCCAAGTCTTTCAGGCCAAGATGCTCGCCAGTGAGGAAGCCGGTCTGGATGCAGCTTCACTCAGGGACCTGAGGAGCATGACAAACCTGGCTCTACGCGCCATCAAAGCCACCGCCCAGGCCATCTGGCATTCGATGTAAAGCCTGATAGTATTAGAGCGCCACCTCTGGCTCACGATGACATAAATGAAAGAGGCGGACAAAGTTCCCTTTCTCGACGCTCCGGTTTCATCAGGCAGCTTGTTTGGACCAGCTGTGGAGGGCTTTGCTGAACGCTTCATGGAGGCTCAAAAGTCGTCTAAAGCGATGCGACACTTCCTCCCTAAGCGCACCAGCTCTTCTGCTGCTTCCAGTCGCCCCAGGCCTGCGCCGACTCAGCAGACAGCTAAACCAATGCCAGCCACCCCTGAGCCCCGACCTCCTGAGGGTCGGCGAGTTAGAGGGCGCTCATGCTCGGCACAAAGCTACCCCTTCCCGAAGCACCAAGGAACCTGGCCCAAGATCGCCTTGGATCCGGCACCTCAAAAGTCCTCCTGATCAGCCAGGCAGAAAGAGGAGGGGCCAGAGTCTCGCTACCGCCAGACCACCCTGCAAGTAGCCTCTAATGTGCCTCTCGCCACACCGCTTTATGCTGGATGCAGAGGAAAGTGTGTTTTTGGTTCCCCACGGGCCCACTGTAGCGCCAAGGTGTCCGACCGCTGTGATAGTGGACAAAATAAAACACATACATTTTCAAAAAGAGAGCAAAAGACTTTTTCTTTTTCAACCCCTTGCCACGCGGGCTGAAGCCTGGCAGGCCATCCCCGATGTGTCAGCGTGGGTAATGACTACAATAAGACAAGGTTATACTCGCCAATTCGCTCAAAGACCACCACGCTTCCGCGGTGTCCTCGCAACCACAGTGCACAGCGAGGACGCTCAAGTCCTCCGTGCAGAGGTGATGAATCTGCTGGAAAAAGGAGCCATAGAAATCGTTCCTCCAGCCCAGAGCAAGTCAGGCCTTTACAGCCGCTACTTCCTCGTCCCCAAAAAAGATGGCGGCCTGCGACCTATTCTAGATCTCAGACTCCTAAATTACGCCCTTATGAAAAGGTCGTTCAGAATGATCACTTTGAAACAGATCCTCTCGCAAATATGCGCAGGGGAATGGTTCAATGTCGCTGGATCTGAAAGACGCGTACTTTCACATCCAGGTAGCCCCCCAACACAGACGATTCTTGAAATTCGCATTCAAAGGGGTGGTATATCAATACAAGGTCCTCCCGTTTGGGCTGTCCCTGGCTCCCCGCACCTTTACAAGATGCATAGATGCGGCTCTCTCCCCTCTGCGACAGATGGGAATCCGCATACTCAACTACCTCGACGACTAGCTCATTCTGGCCCAGTCGCAGGCAGTTTTAACATCGCACAAGACCCTGCTCCTCAGCCACTTAGGTTGCCTTGGGCTCAGGGTCAACTTTGCCAAGAGCATGCTGTCACCCAGCCAGCGAGTTTTGTTCCTGGGCACAGTTATCGACTCAGTGCAGATGACAGCAACTGTCTCAGTGGAGCGAGCCACGACAATTCAGCGTCACGCGGCTTCCTTCGAGGAAGGGACCGCCCGTCCGCTCAAAGCTTTCCAGAGAATGCTGGGCCTTATGGCAGCGGCTTCGCCGGTACTTCGGTTGGGTCTGCTTCACATGCAACCTATCCAGTTCTGGCTGAAGCAGAGGGTTCCATCCACGGCTTGGCATCACAGACGCCACCGCGTAACGGTGATTCGGGCCTGTGTATCAGCCCTGGCCCATTGGAGAGACCTCTTCTGGCTAAAGCAAGGCATGACCTTAGACACGGCGCACAGAAGGAAGGTTGTCACGACAGACGCTTCCAACAAGGGTTGGGGAGCGTTGTGCGAAGGCAAACCGACCTTCGATCTTTGGTCCAAGAAGTAGTCGGGCCTGCACATCAACTGCCTAGAAATGCTAGCAGTGTGTCAGGCCTATGAATTCTTTCTGCCGGACATACAGTCAATTCTTCCTGCCGGACACCATGTGCTAGTACATGCACAGACAGCAGGTCCGTGGTGTCATACATAAATCACCAGGGCGGCCTCGTCTCGAAGCGACTCTGCACGCTGGCGAAACGACCTTCTTGTGTGGGCTACAAAGAGCACGGATGCCCTGGCCCACGAGTGGCCCAGTCTTACGCTCTATGCCTTCCCTCCAATCGCTCTGCCATCGCAGGTACTCAGGCGAGTCAGGGAACAATGGCACAAACTCATTCTAATAGCCCCCCTCTGGAGGAACCATCCGTGGGTGTCGGAGTTATTCCAGCTGCTCAAAACAGCCCCGTGGCCGATCCCCTTGAGACGGGACCTCCTCTCTCAAGCGAACGGCACGATATGGCATCCACAGCCCGAGTTATGGGTCCTGCATGTGTGGCCGCTCAACGGGAGCCTTTCAGCCTCTCAGAGCGTGTCCTAAACACGATGGCAGAAGCTAGAACCCCGTCTACTCGACGCCTCTACACTTTAAAATGGTCTGTTTTCTCGACTTGGTGTCAAGACCTCAACTTAGATCCTGTCACCTCCGATGTGTCAGTGGTTCTCTCATTTCTGCAGGAGATGCTGGATAAACGGCACTCCTCATCCACCGTCAAAGTTTACGCAGCAGCCATAGCGGCTTTCCATGCCCTTATTGCTGGTCGATCGGTGGGCAGAGATGGTGCGGTGGTTCAATTTTTATGAGGCGCCAGAAGAAGGAATCCTCCGCGTCCTCGTACAGTTCCACTTGGGACTTACCTATCATACTGAGCGTTCTGCCTCATACAGGAAATCAGAACAGCTTTTTATTGGCTTCGGTAACTGTGCCAAGGTGGCCCTGTTACGAAGCAAGGAATTTCTAGGTGGTTAGTGGATGCTATTACCCTAGCATACTCCTCCTTGGGTTGCAGTGCCCCATAGGAGCCAGAGCCCATTCCACCAGAGGCATCGCCTCTTCCTGGGCATGGTCCAGCTGGGTGTCCATTTCAGAAATTTGTGAGGCGGCCGGCTGGGCCTCGCCGTCCACATTTGTAAGGTTTTACAACCTGGATGATGATGATGATGATGATGTCCCTGCCTTACAGGCCAGAGTCCTTTCTACTTAAATAAGCTATCTTATGGGTTCACTTGACCAACATTGCTCAAGCCCCTCCTTCACTTGGTCTGTCCATACTATATGGACGCCAGGTATCAACTTACGGGATGACACCCAGGCCACGGATGACCCTATGGCTCAGCCTGTGCTTGGTGTATTATCTTGAATCCCCTGGGTCTTACTCCCACGTGAGTCTTGGTGTTGAGTTGTCCCACGTCATAGCATGGCGTGATTGTACTTGTTCCCATACAAGGGCCTTCGACGCAGTACGAGTGAAGTATCGAAAGGGAACGTACTCGGTTACTATCGTAACCTCGGTTACCTGAGATATGGAACGAGTACTGTGTTCCTGGTCATGCTATGAGCTGCACTCCTCAGTCGCTTCTTCAAAGAAATCTGAGATGCAGCGGTGAAGCAGCCGCTTATATAGCCAGACGCCCCTCCCATTTTGGCGGGCTATGGCGGGCTGCATAGCCATAGGCTCGCGCGCCGCCGCCGAGCCATTGGTTCATTTTTTTAGTACTGCACGAACCAATGGATGTGCAATTTCACTGCGTGATTATAAAAAGGCTTCAGTTGAAGAGGAAAAAATTGTTTTTCCCATACAAGCATCTTCGACGCAGTACTCGTTCCATATGTCAGGGAGCCGAGGTTACGATAGTAACGATATCCCGAGCCATGTTACGATAGTTTTTCTTAAAGCCCTCAAGAAATCCTAATTTGTTCTTGAGATAAATGAAAATCAGGTGGTGAGGTCACAAAAGTTCCTTACGGTGATGACTAGGAGCACATTTCAGGGGGACAATCAACAGTGTTGTCTCAAAGGATTATCTCCATCAAATACTATGAGAATGGTGCAGAGAAGTTAAGTGCAATTTGAAATCAGAGGCTCATAACAAAGCAGACCACTACTTACCTGTGCACTAATGCGTGAACTCTATTGATCTGCACTTGTGTTTGCGGGCGTGACTAGGAAATGTATGAATGAGTTTGGGAATTTGAACAGATGAAGATAAAGTGGTGCACATTGGGAAGAAAATGGATGTGGTAATACTCCTGGATTAAACAGCCAGATGACCTACAGTAGAACTCATCCAACTCCTGCAATCCATCAATCTCAAAATGATTTGTTCTTTCAGAGTAATTTTCCACAGCTCTTCCCTAAGCCTTGGATATTTCCAGAGACAGGATGTTTTGCAAACCCTGCTGATGCATTTGCTTTATGGACTGCCAGGACAGTGAACATGGCTAGGGATGTCAGGCGATTCTTTTATCAGTTTCTGCTCAGGGAGCCAACTTTCCCAACATTAGACATAAACTCAATCTTCTCTTGAGTACAGAAAATGTTTTTTCAACAGTTATAAGTGGACGTTTTGTCTTTCATGTTTCAAGTCTAAACTTGCCACTGGATTATCTAAAATTAAGAATATTTACAACAAAGCATAAGATATCAGTTTCTAAAATAACTGTCTAACAAGACATTATGAAATGTCCACTACGTACATTAAATCAGGATTGACTAACTGAAGACTATATTTAGATGCATAAAGTAAACCGATATTGTTATGAAGCAATGCACGCAACCAAAATGCTCTAGCTCATCAAAAGATTACTTTATTTTGTCCAATCCCTCTGTCGCTGGTCTGCCAACTGTGTGGCATACTATCAGGAGGAAGGAGGCACCAGCAATCTGGCTTATGGCTGCAGAACAATTTAACCTTCTATCAACACTGGCACATGGTCAACTCCCGCTAAGATCTATGTCTGCTCAATGACGTAGGCTGCACATTGTGAAATTCCCAAAAAGCATCCTCTTGTAGACTGAATTCAGTAAATCATCGCCATTCATACACACACACTCTCAGCGTATGCCAAATATGTAAGACAATGACAGTGCAAGTCAAGGAGAAAGCCAAGAGACAGCTCAGAGCTGCCTGGAAAAGAAAAGTAACGCTAAGTCTGCCAAGTAACCTCGTGCATGGGCACAGAAGGTGATCCAGCACAAAAGAGAAATACTTTGAAAGTAAAGATAGCAATAACTGATAAGACTACCATTTTTTCTCACATAAAACATTAAACATGTTTTGAATGGCTCTTCACTGTTAACATTTCACTTTTAAAGTGGAACATGCACTTCAGTGTCAATGAACGTGTTATAATGCAAATTGGTAATTTACACTTCACTACTGCAAAAAAAATTAAATTATAAAAATGATATATATATATATATATATATATATACATGTGTACAATCCAGTTAGAATGGCTTTTTAAATCCATAGATCACCAATGTTTACCATGGATTTACCGTATTTACAGTATTTATATTATACTAAATGTGTATTAACTAGGGTTGTAACGGTATGAGATTTTGACAGTTTCACTGTATCATTGTAAATGGTACTAAACAATCAAAACAGGTTTTTTTTGGTTTGGGTGTTTATTCAAATTTCATTCATCAAAAACAATCAAGTATATTTCATTATTGATTATACATTAGTTTAACAACATATATTCATCATTAATAATTCATAACAATTCATCAATTCTGGTATGACTTTTTCTGGATTCTGTACTTTTATGACATAATACAAATATACTATCAAAAATGGTGGTTATGAAATTAATGTATAAAGCTTTAAAAATGTAATTAATGGTTTAATATGTAATCAAATTAAAATAACGTTTATCCTTTTATGCTTTCGTAAAGGGCTGCACAACAGAGATTTACTAAATAAAAATTAATGGGAAATTATATTCCTTAAATGTTTCTATGTATTATTATTGTTTTAAAAGTAAACTACATTATAGTACAATCATAATTTCTGTCAATTTTTCCGAGTTAAAAAGCAGACTTTTATTTTGACGGGTATTAGTGAACTGAGGAGGGCAGTAATACGCATTTGAAGTGTCTAAGCTGCCGCAAATCACAGAAGAAGGAGAAGAAGAAGGCTCTCAGTGTTTGTCCTCAGATAGTGAGACAGCAGGTGCTGTTAAACACTATGAGCGGCGCCAGCGAGCATACTTGAGTATGTAGTACATGACACAACGCCGCTCACTCAAAGAGAGAAACGCAAAACAAACAGATTATATTTTTATATAGCAGTGTTTTTTTTTTTTTGCTTTAATAATCACAGACACTAGACCATGTAGTGATTGGACAGCTCTGTTTTTGATTTATTCATCAATCCATCAACTGCGCGTTTTATGTGACATCTGCATTGTAAATTCATTGTCATGACTGGATTCTGGGATTCACTCCACATCACAGAAATCATAAGGCTTTAACCTTAAGTTATAAATGGGACATAATTGTATCTGCACAGAGGGATGGTGTTCTGAAATATAGGTAAACATGTTCGATGTGTTTCCTCTTTTTGCGGCTGCTTTGCAACCAGTTTTTGTAAACTGCTTCTATCCTCGAGGACAAATAAGCGTTCGTCTTTTCTATATCCAAAGTATTCCCATACTACCAATTTTGATTTATATTTCAACGTGGGATAGAGATTACAGATAAGGGCCTCTGTCTCTGATGTTGTCTCCGCTGAACATGTGGGTGGAGCAAGAGAACAGTTAAGTGTAATGTTTTTGCCTAAGCACAGGTGAAATCTTTTATTTTCTGCATCTTTTATTTTCTCCAAATACCGTAGATAAGAAAATGTACACGGTATGATAATCGTACGTGTTTATATCGTGGTATACCGTCATACCGGTATATCGTTACAACCCTAGTATTAACATTAATTTACCAATTTATCGGCCGAGAACGAGGGCGAGCTGCTGGATTGTGATGATGCGATCTTTCTGACATCATCCGATTCAGCGGCTAGTGCTCTGCAGGGTTATGCCCATGAAGAGCAGGAGATGTTTGAGGGCGAGGAAGTTGAGACTGAACCCTCTCGATCCTCCTGCCCTGTGCATGACGAGTTATTGGAGGTTATGGAGCGTCAAAAATCATTCTGGCCATAAACCCCCAGCTCGAGTGAGCCTTCCTTTTCTTCCTGATCTTCATGCGGAGGTTGAGAAGGAGAGGAAAAAGCTATTTTTTCTCACATTCATAGGTTTCAGCATACTAGTTATGCTGACATTGAGGGGATGCGTGAAAATGGCTATGAGGGGATGCCCCCTGTGGAAGAGACGATAGCCAGCTATCTCTCTGTGGGCGAGAAATCCTCTCTCAAGGCTCCCTCTTTGCCATCTTAGCCCCTTAATCTTGCTTAAATGGCAGGGCAAATGAAGCAGCAGGTCAGACCATCGCTTCATTGCACACTATGGCGGTGCTTCAGGCATGCCAGGCTGATCTGCTGAAAGACCTGGATAAGGGTTTCCAATAAAGTCCAGGTCTGACCGCGAACAACGCAGGGGTCCTAGCCCATCTTGGTCTGGGGATCAGAGATGGGCACAGAAGGCTAGTGTCGCGACTCGTGCCCCTCCCCTGCCTTTGGGTAGGGTTAGAGGGAGGCGCGGGTCAAAGAGAGGTAAGACCTGAGGGAGGTGTTCCAGACGAAGCGTTCTTAACAACACTCTCGTCTGGACCAGAGTAAGACTTGAACATCTACTCCCTTCCCTCGGGGGCATCTGCCCTCATCTTCCCCTCTCTAATTCCCCTGCAACCACCGTTAACTCCACCTGACCGAGGTTAGGTGGAAACTTCCTGCACTTAACATTGAAGTCTCTATACTGGACTTATGATGTTTTAGGTTAAGTTCTATGTTTCCTAGAAACTACCTTACTGACAGTCCGGACCTGACTCTTGGGACTTCGCTCCGGGACTGATCTCATGCGCAGGAACCAATGCATGAGTACAATCCATTTCTAAAGGCTATCGGCTATCGCAGTAATTACCTCACTCCTCGATACTAGATCCAGGCTAGGATGAGAGCCCTGTTCCAACAACCTCATACCCCTGGATTATATGACCAAGTCGTAGGTCTCTGTGAGAGCCTCCTTGTTCATCAGGTCCCCAGCACAGTGGTAGAGCTAGCATTACTCCCCTCACCGTAGAGGGTCACCTATGAGCATGCCGCTCCCCTCTGAATGTCTGAGTTCCCTCTCAATCTGAGGATTGAGTTCTCCGCTCCCCAGAGCTCTGTGATAGGCGCTGTCCTTGTTGGACGAACTAGCATTGCTCCCCTCGCCAATGAGGGTCACCTATATGCATGCCGCTCCCTTCTGAGTGTCTGAGTTCCCTCTCATTCTGAGAGATGAATTCCCCGCTTTTCAGAGCTCCTTGTTGGTAGAGCTAGCATTGCTCCCCTCACTGTAGAGGGTCACCTATGAGTATGCCGCTCCCTTCTGAGCGTCTGAGTTGAGTTTTCCGCTCACCAGAGCTGTCATTCAGCAGCCTTCAGATTGTTAGGCCTCTCCATGCCTCCCTGTTAGTTTGCTCTCCTTGTTGGTGGAGCTAGCATTGCCCCCTTCACCTTAGAGGGTCACCTATGAGCATGCCTCTCCCTTCTGAGCATCTGAGTTCCCTCTCATTCTGAGAAATTTGTTCTCCGTCCCCAGACCTCTGTGATAGGTCGCTCTCCTTGGTGATCGAGCTAGCATTGCTTCCCTCAACTGAGAGGGTCACCTATGAGCATGCCGCTCCCTTCTGAGCGTCTGAGTTCCCTCTCATGCTGAGAGTTGAGTTCTCTGCTCTCCAAAGCTGTCATTCAGCAGCCTCAGGTTCTTAGGCCTCTTCGTGCCTCCCTGTTAGATTGCTCTCCTTGTTGGTAGAGCTAACATTGCTCCCCTCACCTTAGAGGGTCACCTATGATCATGTCGTTCCCTTCTGAGCATCTGAGTTCCCTCTCATACTGAGGAATGATTTCTCCGCTCCCCGGAGCTCTGTGATAGGTCGCTCTCCTCGTTGGTCGATCTAGCATTGCTCCCCTCACCATAGAGGGTCACCTATGAGCATGCCGCTCCCTTCTGGGCGTCTGAGTTCCCTCTCATTCTGAGGAATGAGTTCTCCACTCCCCAGAGCTCTGTGATAGGTCGCTCTCCTTGTTGGTCGAGCTAGCATTGCTCCCCCTCACCATAGAGGGCCATCTATGAGCATGTCGCTCCCTTCTGAGAGTCTGAGTTCCTTCTCATTCTGAGGAATGAGTTCCCCGCTCTCCAGAGCTCCTTGCTGGTCGAGCTAGCACTGCTCCCCTCACCTTAGAGGGTCAACTATGAGCATGTCGCTCCCTTCTTAGCATTGTTGGTTAAGCAAGCATTGCTACCCTCGCCTTAGAGGGTCACCTATGAGCATGCCGCTCCCTTCTGAGCGTCTGAGTTCCCTCTCATTCTGAGGAATGAGTTCTCCGCTCCCCGGAGCTCTGTGATAGGTCGCTCTCCTCGTTGGTCGATCTAGCATTGCTCCCCTCACCATAGAGGGTCACCTATGAGCATGCCGCTCCCTTCTGGGTGTCTGAGTTCCCTCTCATTCTGAGGAATGAGTTCTCCGCTCTCCAGAGCTCCTTGTTGGTCGAGCTAGCACTGCTCCCCTCACCATAGAGGGTCACCTATGAGCATGCCGCTCCCTTCTGAGCGTCTGAGTTCCCTCTCATTCTGAGGAATGAGTTCTCCACCCTCCAGAGCTCCTTGTTGGTAGAGCTAGCATTGCTCTCCTCACCTTAGAAGGTCACCTATGAGCGTGCCGCTCCCTTCTGAGCGTCTGAGCATCTGAGTTCTCTCTAAAAGTAAAGTTTTAGGGTATGCAGCTCGGGTCTTTGGCCGAAGGGGATAATGTCACTGACAGCCATCAACCGTCCCAGGGGAAACTCTCTTAGCCTGGTAGAGTTGGCTTAGTGCTCGCCTTTTGAGCAAAATTGGCTTGCACTCCCCTTAGCATGGTGGAGCAGGTATATAGTTCCCCATAGCGACCCCTAGGGGATGCAGTTCGAAGTTCGCATGAAGGGGAACGTCTCAGGTTACGTATGTAACCATGGTTCCTCGAGTGGGGAACGAGACACTGCATCCCCTAGGCTGTGTGCCATGCTTCGGATGCAAGCTTCAGATGAAGAATTGGATGATGTATTCTCCCAGCGCCCTTTATACTGTGGTTGCGCCGGTAGTGACGTCATAGGCTGTCGCCGGCCAACAGGTGGTGTTTTTGTATGTTTGCTTCAGACACGGGTCACGCTGATGGCATTCCCCATAGTGACCCTTAGGGGACGCAGTGTCTCATTCCCCACTCGGGGAACCATGGTTACATACGTAACCTGAGACGTTTTCAAGTGACATTTGTTAGTCTAAGAAAGAAGCAAACATACCAGCTGTATAAGAAAAGCTTAATCTTCCTGTTAGTATAAAACTGCTTTATGCAGTCAGCAAGATTGTGACTTTTGTGAAAAAAAAATTCTCTGAATGTTTAAATATGATTTGCTGATACTAATTTCTAATTTCGGCTGTTGTCTGCTACCTGCTAGAAAATACAAGTGAGGAAGTATGACATGTAAACTGACTGATCATGTTTTTTTTTTACAAATGGTTTATTATCATTATTTTATTATTATTATTATTATTATTATGGTTTAAGAGCAGGTTTATCTGAAATAGATGATACCATAATAATAGAAAGTAGAATAAACTCAGTTAACTGCAACACAGTCCATGACTGAATGTGCAAATAACAGAGAAAAAAAAGTAGAAAACGGGAATGTGGAAAAGTGTATCAAACAAAACACTGAATAGCTTTTAAAGACCGTATGCCACAAACCTGGCAGGCATGGATAAATCCAGGGATAGTTTTCTCAGAAGCGGTCATCGTAACAACCTGGTATTTTGTAAACACAACTTTGTTTCCACAGGCATACTGATAAATACATGTGTATCCCGAGTCCAATAAATTACGTAAAGGCAGCCAATCAGATTAGAGCTTGCCAGAAAGCATTTGACATTCTTGTGTGCAGTAAGATTCAGAATGTCAGTGTTAACATCTAGCATCTCATGCTTGTCAGTGACTTTTCATCTGTAAATGTAGTCAATACTGGCGAGGTTGTGAAGTTAGGCACCAATATTGGACACATTAAATGTATAAATGAAGAGAAATGTTGCAGACGTGTATTGTACCTTCTTAGTCTTGACAGTGGAATGGCAGCAGTCGCCTCCATCGTAGTTGCAGTAGGCTCTGTTGTTGATGGCGTCACAGTAATTGTCACCCATGAAAGGCTAAGACAAAAACAAAGAGAGAAACTCAGAGCACCATTAACATGAAAAAATAAGATATAATGATCTACTGTATATGATGAACATGGCTTTTTTGCCAACCCAAATATTTCCAGCTCTTAGAGTCATGACTTATGTGTCATGGGTATGAGTTACTCAAGGCATGATGGGTCAACTTCTCCAACACCCGACATTTAGAATAAAAAAAAAACTTGTTTGTACCATTAAAATACTTGTATATTAAACATTTTATTATTGCATCTACAAAGTATGTATAAATGTATTTGATTCATGTCTATTGATTATGGTAATAGTATGGCGTGTTTCAAAAAGAAACTGTGAGGGAAAAAAAAATTACAGCCCATTTGATGTATTGTGTTATATATAATTCAGCCAAAATAAACAATTTAAAATAGCATTCATAATAGTGTTCTGTATGATTTGATAAACCTGTAATTTTTGGGCAAACACTTATTTTAATTCAGTACATCCTATTGAGGATACTGCCCTTAAATAAATATAAAATATGTTTTCATAGTAAAGCATAGTTTAAATTAATTTTGGAATCAAAATATTCTGTTTACCAACAGCATGCAGACATATTTTAATATTCACAATCCACTGTATTAACAAGCTCACACAATCGCTTAACACGATCCCGTACTTGACCTGATCTGTGCATGTATTTATTCATGAAAATAGTCTAGTATCAGATAATGTGTCTTTATAATAAAAATATTATTTTTAATAATAAAAAGTTTCCCAGTTTGGATTATTCTGTGCTTGGATAGTACTTAACATGCCAGTATGCGAGCCCATTTCTGCCACATAAGAATGAATAAATACATGAATCAATCAATCAATCAATCAATCAATCAATCAATCAATCAATCAATCAATCAATCAATCAATCAATCAATCAATCAATTATGCCTTGGTAAATCATAATTATGACAAGTCATGATAATGCCATAAAAAGTTTAAATAATGGAATACTAATTAAATGTGTTTTATGTAAAATTCTGAGATACTTTATTTTATAATTAAGCGATAGAAAAGCAAAATTATGACATAGCAAGTCATAATTATAACAAAGTAGACATTTTCAGAGAAAAATATAATTATAACATAAAAAAATCTAAATTATTAGATACAAAGTCTAAATTATGAGACAAACAGGCAAAATTACATATTAAGTCAATTACAAGATAAACAGATTGATGTCAAAATTACGGGATTAAAAAAGTTAAGATATTAAGTAAAGATTATTAAATAAAAATGTCACAGTTATGAGATTTTGGCTTACTCATAATTATGGCTCTCTCACACTTTTGACTTTTTATTTCATAATTATGATTTACCAAATCATTATTATTATTATTATTATTATTTTTATGTGGCATAAATTAGCAAACAACGTTTTTATTGGCATATTCCTTCTTACCAAAAACAAGAAAGAGCATGTATTGTCTAGGTGAGAATTTCTTAAACATTTGTAGATAAGCCAGTCTGTAGTACAAACATATTGCACCAAGTGACAGGTATCGACAAGCACAGAGCGGGGAAACAGAAAGACAGGAGAAGCACTGAACAATGAACATCACAGTCACTTGTACAAGTACTGACTTTAGTGTAGAGTTCCTCTACATCTTCATCTTCATAAATCTTCTTGGGCCTCTGCAAATGGAGGTCAAGGCAAGAGTGTCGCCAATGAGGGAGGGAAGACACAGGATAGAGAGCCATTTGAGAGGATATGGACAGGTGTCCAGATGTCTTACCTCACATCCTTTTATGCAGTGCAGGACTTCCGGATGGGGGTACCACTTCAGGCCCATGGTGCAGACTATGTGCTGAAAAGAGGAATTAAACAAAGAGATTTTCAAAAAGATAAGAAGAAATGTGCAATTTTGATGCACCATTGCCATCACAAAGTCAACATCAATCCCAGTGCTTGTATCTGAAAATTGACAAAAAAATAAAATGGCACAAAGTTACTGTAAGTGCTCTGTTCCCTTCACATTCTAACCACAAAAAGAGCCAAGACAGGAATGTTTACCTTCACTTCTTGTCTTGGCCGATTCAAGAAAAAAAAAAAAAAACACATGAGCCCATCCAAATTCAACATCTTGTGAAATGTTACCAGTTTCAAAACATGTATAATTGTGTGACCACATAAGTTACAACTGTTTCCAGCATGTTCGTCATCCAGTTAAGGAGAGATATTATAGGTGTTGAACAGAGAGAGATGACTTCACACAGATATGTTCATTAGCATATGCTCTTGTGAAAAAAAAAAATACTCAAGGGTCCAGTAGGATGGACATGAGACCGGCTGAAAGTAAAGGACTATCCGTCCTTACAAATTTCCTGTCCCGGTAATACACACGCACACAAAGCACCTGCCAATTCTCACGGCGTACCCACCACTGCAAACTAAGGTATTTCTCATTTTATGCCAGTCAGCAAATCGATGCAAAAAAAGAGAGAAAAATAATGGCATTGAACGAGAAGGAACAGAAAACACTGAAGCATTTCAGACAGCTGAGTTTGCTAAAACGCTAATAATTAAGCTGCACTATTAGAGGATATTGTAGCTTTTACAAGCTAATGGGATAAATGCACAGTACTGTAGTAAGAATTGGCATAATTTACACTTTACATATAAGGATTTAGTCAAGAGGAACCCTATTTATTGTAATTTATTGCACATTTCAGTCTTATTTTGAGTAATTCTCCAGTGCACTTTATTCTTTTTTTAGTTGTCTTTCATTGCAACAACTAACTCCCCTCTTGTGAAAAAAATACACTTTAGCATACTAAAAATAATATTAACAATAATAATAGCAATACTTTAAATTACAATATTTGTGTTACATGATTGTAATGTTTTCAGGCTCTTAACTGCAATCCAATTGCATTTTTTTATTTCTTATATTTCATTAATATTATAAAATGGACCTTTACTATTTGAAGGGCACTACAAGTTCACATAATACGCTTAAGAGCACTTCTTTTTCACAAAGGCCCATAAAAAATGTAACCCCATCGATCAAATCATCTGCCTATATTCTTTTTTGAATGACCAAGGTTTCATGATCCAATCAATTCTGCCCAATATATATTTGGTAAACATCTAATTTCGCTTGTAAATATGTCAGAATGCAGAAAAAAAGACTTTTCACCATCTAGTATGAATAAAAGCTTTAACAGAACTGTCACAGACTGACCAGTCTTCTCGTATTTTCATCATTTAGTGGGAAAAACTACAGTAACCTACAGATTCAGTCACTCTGAGGTAACTTGAGCTTGAGTGATGAATAATGGTGAAGTTCATGTATCAATCCTTACAGTGGTTTGAAGCAACAATATTTTGTTTACCAGCCAAAAATACAGTGATGAGCTCAAGATACCTGTTAGCCAGAGTGACCTCACACCGATTAAATTCGGATTTCTTAATTTCCCTCAGACTAGCATGCCATTATTATCTGAATGAGCCAATATCAAATCAGATGTCCACACTGTCTTCTCCCAAAGCACTCTCCCATAGCTCTCGAGATCACATTTAGCTCTCAGGCCTTTTAATAAAGGTTTGGTTTATTAATTAGAGGTTAATATTAGTACTGCGGACCCGGCATGAACAATCGACACTGACATCATGTAAAGGCCATGGTCTGCCGAGGCAGTCTAATGCATCAGCAATGTGCGCAGTCATTCTTGCTGATGTCAGGGAAGCTGATACGTGAGAAAATAAGAGGAGCTCCTTAGTAGGTCAGTGGTGAAACCTGAAACAAATTGCTCTCGAGGGCAGATTCGAAACAATAACTGATTCATGAGCCCAACTCAGCCCAACTCAGCAAGAAATATAACACAAAGAAGCAAAAAATGCATTAAGTGAGAATGGGAAATGAAGAATTGTATGGCCACCAAAGCTACAGTCAGCTCGCAACAGCGTTATGCAGCCGCCAGCTTGCTTTTCCACTTCCACACCTTGGCTGTTGTGGATTTATAGGATGTTCTCGCTGCACCGGCCAACAAACACAGCATAACTATTAACATTAGCACAGGTGTCAATCAGGGCAGCCCTGGGTCCTGGAGTTATGGGACGGATCATGCTCTTGTCTGGCAGGCAGAAAAGAACAAGTGCTGTGGAATTCAAACAGCATCAATTGACACAGGGTGGCTAGTGCTAAGAGAACAGTTATTGATCTCACCTCAGCCAACCCCCCTGGAACATTTCAGCCACATCGATTTGGCCTCCTATTCCCCTCACACTCTGTCTCCAGACTCGAATTACCACACAGGGAAGATCATATCAATTACACAAATCAATCAGAAACGTGTTGTGTTTCATTTCTCTGCCAAAAACCGCCTGACTTCACACAAATGCCCATCAAAACACAACAGGTGTGGGGGGTGGTGTTCAATTCGAGCACAGTGAGTTTGTTTCGAACTTTCAAGCATCTTCGATCCATCTTGAAATTTGCTTATCTTAAAGGGATAGTTCATGCAAACTGAAAAGACTGTTGTTTACTCACCTCATGTCCTTTTAAAACCATAATCTTCAAAACAGAATTTAAAGCATTTTTTATGAAACCTGAGTATTTCTGTCCCTGCATTAAAAGTTCACATAACCAACATTTAGAAAGGTCATAAAGGCATTGTACAACAAATCCGAATTGCACGGTTTAATCAAAGTCTCATGAAGAGATACTATAACTTTTTATGATGAACAAATTTAATTTAGGCTTTTATTCACACATAAACTTGAGTATGAGTGGAACTGATGGCACAAAAAGTAAGTTACTAATGCAGAACTTTAGAATCTAATGATAATATTTGTAAATTAAAATCTAATTTAGACTGTCAGTTGTTTGTGAACTAAATCTGCCAACCCAGGTTCATAGGACATACATGTTTGTGGTGAAGTTTCTGCAACACATATATCAATTAGCTTACTACACATTTTGAGGCAGTTTCAAAGTGAAATGTCCAGTGAGTTTGGCTAAAACATGCATTCAACACATGACCGTAGCACATTTTGTTTTTAGTTGTTTCTGGAATATATTCGGGTGGTTCAGAATTAAAATGTCTGGGAGTGTTGCTAAAAGGTCACTGCACTCAATCCTCAATCCTAAACCAACTTTTAGTGTTCACGAATGCAAATTCGTTGATGCAATGCAAACCATGCTATTTTAACTTCCCCAAATGCTGTTGATACATACAGCAGCACTTCACCTCATAAGTGCATCGCCATATCGCGTGAGCTACCGAGCAACACTACTGTGCTATACATAAAAGTTCATTATATAGAGCGATACCTCATATCTCTTCAATACTTGCATTAGACCAAATCTAAGATGGTGCCGCAGATGGCAGCTACAGTGCTTGGCTCTTTAGTGTTTGTTTTGTCTTTCTTAGTTTTTCCTGTTTTTTTGTTTCTCAAACATGATCAGTTTTATCAGGGATGAACTGCTGAGCATTCGGCAGAACACACCACAACATTTGTTACCGGATTTCGATTATTCAGACATTTTGCTGGTCATTGTAGTTGGGGGAGCAGTAGCGCTGGCCAAACGTTACAGGACATGCAGACGGGGGAAGCAAGCCGACGCACTTGTGAAGCTTCGTCAGAGCAGACTCAGAACGCTGTTGCCTAGCATCCATCTAGTGAATCTCTGCTCTCTGCCCAACAAAATGAACAAAATTCTCCTGCTCTCCCAGACGAATAAGGATTTCTCAAACTCTGCTGCTCTGTGTTTCAAATGAAACCTGGCTGAATGACGCCATATAGTGCATTAAATCTGCCGTGTCTTCAGCTGATCAGATCAGACCGCATCTCAGAATCAACAGTGAAATTGTAATTGAAATCACGGCGACGGGACCTGCATTTACATCAATGAGAGGTAGTGTACAAATGCACCTGTGTTAATAACCTGTTAGCCCACACCCCCCATATTGGGACTCACAACTGAAAATGACCTACCTGACTTAAAATTGTTACAGTTCCTAACTTCAGTCTGCTACACAAACAATTTAGGTATATTTGGAAAGAAGACACTTTAGGCTTTACTATCCAGAGTTGATAATGCTCAAAAAGAGAAAAAGTTATAGACACAGTGCCTTGAACATGTTTTTTACCACACTGAATGTTGTTTTATTTCATATACAAATACATAAAATCAGTCCTGGAGCAATTCAGAAAAGTAATGGGTTGAAAGTCACGTCTCATGAGTTTATATTTCAAATTTGAAGAAAATATCATGAAAAATGTTATTTTTGCAACAATTTTTCTGAGAATATGTCTAGCCCACCCCCTCTATTTGAGGAAAAATAACAAAATGTGAGTTATATAAACTATTTAGTCATTATACATACCACTGCATAGTTTTTCAATTATAAAACGATAGACAGAATCGTAGACATCATATACATAATTTATTTGAGCACTAGAAAAATACAGTAAGAATAATATTTGAGTAATAAAAAGAAAAAAGCGAAAATTAGCTTTGAATGTCAAGTACATCTGATTGCCAGACATACATTGATATTGCCAGACATTCACAATGATTGTTCGCCACAGTCAGTAATCACACGCTGATCTGCTGTAATAAAGTTGATAATCATACAGATGGGCCATATAGTCAATAATGGCCGATCAGCATCCATACTGATAGCTGTCCTATAGTTGGTAATCACACACTGATTATCAGTCACACAGATGCTAATCATACAGATACAGCCACATTCCCCACAAAACACAAACACACATATTAAAAATGTTGAAAAAAAAGGATTATTTGTCCAAAAAGCAGATCGCTAAGTTACGCCCCCATCAGATGACAGGTGCGTCACAGCGTGCATCACGCACCGTCACGAGAGAGCGCCAGAATTCAAATAAACAATATTCTGCGTATATGTGCCTTTTTTATTTTAAATAATTACATTTTTGGGATGGTCTCGTTCTGTTTGTAACACTGCACGCTAAAAAAAAACATGTTTTTTTTTTCCACCAAGACCCTGTTTTTGAGCATAATTTATTCCATAACGGACACAAACAATAACGTTATTGTTTTATTGGACTAAAAGTGCTCGATGGGATGTTGTTCCGTGGTCCCTTACCTCTCTAACTAAACCGGATTTCAGCATTGGATGCGTTTGTTACTCAATATTACGACGAAGCTGTTATCTATTGCATTTTCATTATGGATGTTTTGATGTGTACTGCTTACACAAATGTAGCAAATACATTCCTTATAAGCTTTCCATCGAAAAACAGCAATCTGTCGTCGATGCTTGAGGCTTAGACTTCAGAATAATAAATAGTTTGTCAAGATTAATTTTGTCCTATTTAATTTATTCTATGAGTAAACAATGACATGTGCAAACAAAGAGTGTTCAGTGCACCGGCTTCCTGGTGCTAGTTAACAGGTTAAAGAAGTTGTGCTGCTCTGATCTGGAAACGCTTTTCATTAACTGCAAACCATTCTACTCGCTTCAGGAGTTTTGTTCATTCATTCTCGTGAGTGTTTACATTCCACCGCATGCGATCACGAGATCAGCTGTACAGAAACTCGCTGATCAGATCACAGAGACAGAACAAAAACACCCGGACTCATTCTCGGGGACTTTAATAAAGCAAATATATTCCGCGAACTGCCAAAATACAGACAGCACATCACATGTCCCACCAGAGACAGTAATATATTGGATTACTGTTACACAACAATAAAGGAGGCATATCACTCTGTCCCACGGGCAGCTTTAGGACTCTCTAATCACTGTTTGGTTCATCTTATACCGACCTACAGGCAAAAACTTAAATCTGCTGAACCTGTATTAAGAACTGTTAAAAGATGTACTAATGAAGCAGAGCATGATTTAAAATCTAGTTTTGACCTCACTGATTGGAGTGTTTTTGAGGCTGCTGCAAACGATTTGGACGAGCTCACAGAGACTGTAACATCATATATCAGTTTCTGTGAGGATATGTGCATTCCTACCAGGACCCATTTAACCTACAATGAAAAACTGTGGTTCACTGCAAAACTCAGACAGCTCCGTCAGGCCAAAGAAGAGGCTTACATAAATGGGGATAAAGTATTGTATAAACAGACCAAATACACACTGTAAAAAGAGATCAGAGTGGCAAAGAGGAATTATTCTGGCAAGCTAAGGAACAAATTATCTTCCAGTGATTCTGCTTCAGTGTGGAAAGGTATGAAAGACATCACCAGTTACAAGACACAACCCCCCAGCAGTCTGGAGAATCAACAACTGGCAGGCGATCTGAATGAGTTCTATTGCAGGTTTGAAAGATCACCATTCACACCTCCTGCAACCTCCCTCTCTCCCCCACACCTGCACTGCAGATAAGAGAAGATGACGTGTGCCAGGTCTTCAAAAAGAACAAGAGAAGGAAGGCACCAGGCTGCCTGCAAACCTGTGCTGACCAGCTGGTCCCCATCTTCACACAGATCTTCAACAGATCACTAGAGCTGTACGAAGTCCGATCATGCTTCAAACGCTCCACAATCATCCCCATCCCAAAGAAACCCAAAATGAGTAGACTTAATGACTACAGACCTGTGGTTCCAACGGCTGTGGCCATGAAATAATTTGAAAGACTGGTTTTGGCTTATTTGAAGGACACCACTGGACCCACTGCCATTTGTCTATAGAGCAAACACCATTCAGAATAAACTGACATAGATCTCAGTCCCATCCTCCATCTGTCAGTGGATCATCAGCTTCCTGACAGACAGGCAGCAGCTAGTGAGGCTGGAAAAATTCTCATCCAGCACCCGTACGATCAGCACTGGAGCTCCTCAGGGCTGTGTTCTCTCCCCACTGCTCTTCTCCCTGTACACCAACAACTGCACATCCAAAGACCCCTCTGTCAAGCTCCTGAAGTTTGCAGATGACACCCACACTGATCAGTCTCATCCAGGGCGTTGACGAGAATGCTTACAGACAGGAGATTAAGGAGCTGGCTATCTGGTGCAGTCTTAACAACCTGGAGCTTAACACGCTCAAAACTGTGGAGATGATCGTGGACTTCAAAAAATCTCATTCTCATTGTCATTCATTAAAACAACTTGATTCAGATGGATTCATTTTATGACACCTTTATAACCGTTTTGAAATACAAGTTTTGGTTACCTTTCAGAGCAGGGACAGAAACAGTTTTTGTAAATAAATAAAAAAATATTAAATAAAAATCTTAATTTGTGTTTTGAATATGATCCAAGGTCATATGAGTTTGGAACAACATAAGGGTTAGTAAATAGTGACAGAATCGTATTTTGTGGTGAATTGCCACTAGTACCCTAGTATACACTACACGACTTTTCACCAGATTTATAGGAGTTGACGCTAATTGTTGAAAATCTGAGCCAGTCTGTAGATACAATATTGGGCAGTCGGAGTTAATAGATTTCACAAAATATTGCAGTGTATAATGGGCACAGACTACTTTTTTAGCTTCAGACTACAAATCTGTCCAGTCAGATAAAATAAAACATGTTTGATATTTTTAGTAAATTTTAGAGCACATATTGTTTTCATTCTCATTTGTCTCCTATCAATGTGTTTTGATGTGCTTGGAACAACTTGAAAGTCTGGTAGTGTGTGTCATTTACTGTATGATTATGTTTTGCTCGGTGTATAATACTATAAATAGTGTTGTGATATGCCTAGTTCTTTCATGAAACTCTAGATGGCGTAGGCTGATGGGTCTTAACATAACTGATGATATTCACAGCAGTACACGACTTGGCACAAGCTGATTGGTTCTTGTTGCATACATTTACATTTCTGGTTAGCATCCACTTGAGCATTCCACAGCACACTTTACTAAGATGGCGCCAATGGATTACTAAGATGGCGCCGCTGCGTTTGGATGCCATTCAGGTACCTCCGCTCAGATTGTGCTCTTATTTACTTTTTGCATAGTTTTGCTTTCTCTTTTTTACACACATAACGTCTGCACTGATCACTTACGACAAAGGAATACTTTTGGACATTGGAAACCGTTACACCAACCTGTTTCAGGACACTTTATCCTCCAACCCATCGTGGCCATTGGAAATTCTTAGAAACACGGAGGAGAACAATGGCCACTTGAATAAACCCCCGAGGCGACAGATCAAGAAGCACCGCGGGAAACGCGCTAGGATCCGCAACAGACTGAGAAAAATGGCTCACAGTCCTCCTCTACTGAGTATCCTGCTCACTAATGTTCAATTCTTGGAGAATTCTTTCAGAAGCCTGACGGTACCAACTGGAGAGAGTGTAAGAGAAACCTATGATCACATCAAAGGGTTGTATAAGAGGTGGATGCGACCGGAAGTAAAGAGCAAGCAACAGCTTGGGGAAACCATCGTACTGGAACAGTATTTGCAAGTATTGCATCCAGATGTGAGAGTCTGGGTTGAAGAAAATCAACCACAGACTGGGGAAGATGTTGCAAGGTTGGCGGAAAGATACATGTCTGCACATCGAGATCCACCACGAATCAACAGAGGAACTGTGGGCAGGGGTAAAGTTGAGGAACATATTGATAAGACTGTGATTGTGTCTGGTAAACATTTCCAATGCCCATTCTAATGCAACTTTGATCTGTTTTTATTGTCAACAACCTGGACATAAGGCCTCTCTTTGTCCCTTAAGAAAATCCAAAGTGACTAACATGTGTTATGTTCCCAGGATTGAGGGCTTTGGTGTACCATCAAAATCTACAGAGAAACATAGCCACCTTATCACGGTAACTGTTAATGGTCAACCTGCTCAGGCTCTGGTTGATACAGGTAGCACTCAAACCTTGGTGAAATCTGACTTGTTGAATTGTGAAATGCTGAACTATGGTGATGCTGTAGGTTTAGGATGTGTACATGGGGATGAACAAATCCATCCAACTGCTGATGTCTCTATGGTGATTGATTAACGGGCATACCTGTTAAGGGTGGGCGTAGTTGAGAAATTAGCATATGACGTGGTGCTCGGGGAATATTTTCCTTGTCTAACTGATTTGGTGGGTTTAACATCCAAATTTTGTGCAGTAGTTACACATTCTCAGACTAAAGGGTTACAACCCCTTCCTAATGCTGATGCTGATTTGTTTGGTACTGTGGGGAAAGATAAAAAAGTAAAAGACAGAGACGACAAGAAAAGCATAGAGGGAAAGATAAGGCACAAGACAGCTTACCCAAAATCCCTGACCCTGAGTTGGAGCTGATTAACTCCCGTTGGCAGGTTCCTGATAATTTTAGGGAGTTGCAAAAAGTCGATGTTACTTTAAAGCCCCTGTTCCAAAAGCTGTGGGAGGTGGATGGCAAGCCTGTGGGTGTACCAAAATCTTGAGGGGACCGGTACATTTTAAAGAACAATATTTTGTACCTTGCTGATACAGAGAATCCTAGACTGGTAGTACCCAAAGAACTGCATCAGATTATTTTAAATCTGGGTCACACCATCCCTTGGTCAGGACATTTAGGCCAACAGAGAACATATACGAATGAATCAGTCAAAGATTGTATTGGCCAAAAAGTGTATCAGGATGTGCAATGATACTGTAAAACTTGTTCTGAATGTCAAATGGTAGCACCTGTTCGTAAATCAGATAGAAGTTATCTCAAAACTTTGCCTATAATTGGAACTCCATTTGATCGTATAGGGATGGATATCATAGGCCTTATGGTAAAGAGTTTTTCGGGTCACCAATTTGCACTGGTAATCTGTGACTATGCTACTAGATATACAGAGGTGTACCCTTTGCATTCAATCCAAGTTAAACATATTGTGAGATGTTTGAATGATTTAATATCCAGAGTTGGTGTTCCCTCTGAAATTATTACAGATCAGGGAACTAATTTTATGGATAAACTGATGAAACTACTGTATAAGCAACTAGGCATTAAGGGAATCAGAACTTCGCCATTTCCCCCTTAAAACAATGGCCTGTTGACGAGTCTGGGAGGGATTGGGATAAATGGCTTCCTTTTCTTCTCTTTGCATACAGAGAGGTCCCTCAATGCTCAACCGGTTTCTCTCCTTTTGAGCTTTTGTTTGGCAGGCAAGTTCGTGGCCCTCTGGATGTGCTCAAAGAGGGATGGACAGCAGAGAAACCAGCCCAGTGCAGTGTCGCCTCGTATATCTTACAGATGAGGGGCAAGTTGGAGAACTTCAGGACTCTAGCCAAAGAGAATCTACTTGCTGCTCAGCAAAGACAAAAAGTATGGCACAACACACATGCTCGGGAAAAGGACTTGAAACCTGGACAGAAAGTTCTGGTACTGTTACCATCAGGTACAAGTAAATTGTTGGCCAAATGGCAGGGTCCGTATGTTGCTACCAAAAACTGGGCTTAGTAACCTATGAAATTGTATGTCCCAAAAGAAAGCAGCCTAAACAGGTCCTACGTGTGAATCTCTTGAGGGAATTTAAGGAGAGGGTGTCTGATCTTCAGGGCCCTCAATATCGCAAAGACCAAGTGATCATGGTGAGAGCAGTAGTGGAGGAAAAGGACGAAACCGATATGGAGCCAGTTCGATCACCTCAGGAGCTTCCAGGAGGCCTCTCACATTTGGAAAACCACCAACAAAAGCAACTATGCGAGATCTTTTCCAATCTTTTCCCTCTCTTTTCCAGGAAAGACCTGGCCGTACAGAAGATCCTTACATACAACATCATCTTGAAAGACACTTGACCATCTTGAGTGGTCAAGTCCCATACTACTGGTCCCTAAAAAGGATGGAGGAATTAGGTTCTGCACTGATTTTAGAAAGTTAAATAGTGTATCGTGTTTTGATTCCTATCCAATGCCTCGTATTCACGAGTTGATTGAGAGACTGGGTAAATCCTATACGACCAACTTAGACCTATGTAAAGGATATTGGCAAGTGCCACTTGATCCCTCTTGCAAGTCCTATACTGCATTTTGATCTCCCACTGGGTTATATAAATATACAGTTATGCCCTTTGGTTTACATTGAGCACCAGCCACATTCCAAAGGTTAATGGATCGTGTACTGGCAGGATGTGAGCAGTACGCTGCTGCCTACCTTGATGATGTGGTGATATACAGTGGATCGTGGCAGGAACATCTGCAGAATCTTGCTGACATTCTGAAGAGGCTTCAGGAAGCTGGGCTCACAATTAACACCACTAAATGTTCATGGGCTCAGACGGAGGCGAGGTACTTGGGATACTTGCTAGGACATGAACAAGTCCTGCCAAATTCTGTTGGCCCAATGAGTGTGAAGAAGCCTTTAATTCTCTTAAAGACTTTTTATGCCATGAAGCAGTGTTGCAGAGTCCCGATTTCTCTAAAAGATTTATCGTACAGGTGGATGCATCCGATGTTGGGCTGGGAGCAGTAATAGTCCAAGGAGAGGCGTATGATGAAAGACCGGTGCTGTTTCTGAGTAGAAAACTCTTTGAAAGAGAGCCGAGATATTCAACAGTTAGGAAGGAAATTCTTACCATTAAGTGTGTGCTGGACTCCCTACGTCACTACCTGCTTGGACATGATTTCACATTAAGAACTGATCATCGGGCATTGAAATGGATGCAAACAATGCAGAACAGTAATTCAAGGATACTGCACTGGTGTCTGACTCTCCAGAATCCCGGTTTTCACTGTACATGGCAGATGGCAGACAGTGTGTATGGCGTCGTGTGGGTGAGCGGTTTGCTGATGTCAGCGTTGTGAATCGAGTGCCCATGGTGGCGGTAGGGTTATGGTATGGGCAGGCGTATGTTATGGACAACGAACACAGGTTCCCTATCTGTCGGTCACTACGAGTTATGTCGTGACGACATAGGGGATTTACTTGGAAGCCCCGATCATCTCTGACTAAAGAGAAAACGCCAATGAAATTGGCTAGTGGATTTTGCATACCTGAGCCACTCCCCGTGCATACGGGTATAAAAGGGCGACAGGTGCGTCCACTGATTAGATTTTTGCTTCGGAGCCGAGTGGATGAGAAGAGTGCTGATCTCCACAAAGCCATTCATCTTTGTTTTGTTCCTGGTTGGCGTAACGGTGCGATCAGCGGAGTCCCTCTCATCAGTGATTCCCATGGGCACTTCAACTAAGAGAGCAAATTCTAAAAGAGCATATCACGGACGATCGCGTCTTTTTCAAGATGCCGTTTCGTCCGTGTCCTTCTGGTTGCGGTGGTTTCCTGTCTGCGGATGACGGACACGATCGTTGTCTTCAGTGTCTGGGCTTCCAACACGCTGAAGATGCGTTCGTGGATGACTCATGCGCCTGTTGTGGGCGTATGAGCATGATTTCATTGCGATCTCGCATTTCCTTTCTGAAAGGATTGGCACCCTCTGCTGCCACCCGTGCTGGTCTCTCTGGCTCGAGCAGAGGATCGCCGGCTGGCGCTCTGGGAGATCTGAGGGTGACAGTAAGAGCCTCTCCGCCGGGTACGTCCCCACGGACCTCTTACTCCTTACGCAGCGTCCGGTTCCCGGGTGATTTCACTGGTCCGTCCCACGGGGGCGCCCAGCATTTCATTCGGTTGCGCCATCTGTAGACAGGATGGGATCGCAGCATCGGGGGATGGGTTCACGTCCTCTGAGGATGAAGGTGCGGTGGGGCTGCCCCCCTCGGGTGTTGTTGCCACCACCGCACCGGACACAGAGCTGATGGCCATGCTTGCCCGGGCAGCCGTGAGTATCGGGCTGGAGGTCAACCTCACAACCGCGCTCTGATCCGGTGCCTTTCTTCCCGGAGGTGCATGAGGAGCTGACGAAGCGGGGCTGCCAGGGGGTACGCGGGCATTCCCCAGGTGGAGAGAGCGATCACGGTGCACCTGTGCCCATGAAACGTCGCCACTTGGAGGAACCGTCCGCGTCTCCCGTCCAAAGCCTGCAAACTGACAGCCGCTCTCGCGGCCAAAGCTTATAGTGCTGCGGGCCAGGCAGCCTCCGCCATGCACGCCATGGCTATCCTGCAGGTTCACCAAGCCAAGGCACTCAAACAGGTGCACGAGGGTAGTACCGACCCGGGGTTGATGCAGGAGCTGCGCACGGCGACTGACTTCGCTCTACGAGCAACGAAAGTCACAGCGGGCCCTCGGGAAGGTGATGTCCACCATGGTGGTCCAGGAGCGCCATCTCTGGCTCAACCTGGCAGAGATGAGGGACGTCGACAAGGCACGCTTTCTCGATGCCCCCATCTCCCAGGCGGGGCTTCCAGGCGACACCGTCGAGGGCTTTGCCCAGCAGTTCTCGGCGGTACAGCAGCAGACCGAGGCAATCCAGCACATCCTGCCCCGGCGTGATGCACCATCCACCGCTGCCCTCGGGGCCTCAGTCTGCCCGTCGCCATGGGCGCCCTCCTGCGTCCTCCAGAGCTGCTCAGCCCCAGGCTGAATTGACACCTAGGCCGGCGCGTCGAGCCTCTCGCAGGAGAGCGGCGCCCTCCGCGTCCCAGCCAGGCCCCAAGTCGTCCAGGAAGTCGACGAAGCGGCCCTGAAGCGGGCAACCCGGAGATGTTGGAGTTTGCTCTTTCTCAGGAGACGGCGAGAACAGTGCCGCTCCTTCCCCCGGTGGAGGGCCGGGAGGAGAATCTTCTGTTTCATTGTGTTTCTGTTCCGCCGGTACCCACTTTCTAAAGAGCAATTTCCTTTTCCTCCGGGTTCTCAGGTCCATGGGACGACAGTGTGCGACGCCCTGCTTCCTCACTCTCGCCCACGACCCATTTTGCCATTAGCCAAGAGAGTACGGTTCGGGGACGATATTCCTCCCCACGCACCTCTGGCCTGTCCCGTTTGGGACCCAGGGAGTCCGGTGAGGATGCCTCAGAACGCACCGCCTTCTGTACCATCCACCCCTACTCCCTTTCGCTGCACCACCACAGGTATGTCGATTGTGCCGTTGGAGCCGCTTGCACAGCGTCTGGAGGCGTGGCCTGCCCAGCATGTCTCGCTGGCTCACGCGCACAATTCGACTCGGCTATGCAATTCAGTTCGCCAGGCGACCTCCCAAGTTCAACGGTGTTCTCGAGACGTCGGTGGCAGTCCGGAACGCCCCTGTCTTGCGCGAGGAGATTGCTGTCCTCCTGGCAAAGGATGCAATCGAGCCGGTCCCTCCAGCCGAGATGAGGCAGGGGTTTTACAGCCCTTACTTCATCGTACCCAAGAAAAGTGGTGGCCTTCGGCCAATCCTGGATCTGCGAGTCTTGAACCGGGCCTTACACAAGCTCCCTTTCAAGATGCTGACGCACAGGCGCATGATCAAATGCATTCAGCCCCAGGATTGGTTTGCAGCGATTGACCTGAAGGACGCTTACTTTCACGTTTCGATCCTTCCGTGACACAGACCGTTCTTACGGTTTGCGTTCGAAGGTCGGGCATGGCAGTACAGGGTCCTCCCCTTCGGGCTCTCCCTGTCTCCCTGTGTGTTCACGAAGGTCGTAGAAGGTGCCCTTACCCCGTTATGGGAAGTGGGCATCAGGATCCTCAACTACCTCGGCGATTGGCTTATCCTAGCCCAATCCAGAGAGCAGTTGAGCGGTCACAGGGACTTGGTGCTTCAGCACCTCAGCCAGTTGGGGCTTCGGGTCAACTGGGAAAAGAGCAAGCTCTCCCCTGTGCAGATAATCTCTTTTCTCGGTGTGGAGTTAGACTCGGTGAGTATGACGGCACGCCTCACGGAGGAACGTGCCCAAGCAGTGCTGAACTGCCTGAGTTCCTTCAGAGGCAGGAATGTGGTACCACTGAAACAGTTTCAGAGGCTCCTGGGGCATATGGCATCCGCAGCTGCAGTCACGCCGCTCGGATTGCTTCATATGAGATCACTTCAGCACTGGCTACACTCCCGGGACCCAAGGTGGGCATGGCGCCAGCGGTACACTGCGAGTGGGTATCACCCAGCAGTGTCGCCGCTCCCTCAGCCCCTGGACAGACCTTGCCTTTCTATGGGCTGGGGTGCCCCTAGAACAAGTGTCCGGCATACTGTTGTCACAACAGATGCCACTAGCACGGGCTGGGGCGCTACATGCAACGGGCAGGCAGCCTCGGGGCTGTGGACAGGGCCCCGACTGCTTTGGCACATCAACTGCCTAGAGCTGTGGGCAGTGCATTTAGCCTTACGGCAGTTCCGACCACTTTCCTGCAAGAAAGGTTGGAGCGTAGGCTGTCACCCTCCACCTTGAAAGTGTATGTAGCCGCCATCGCGGCTCACCACAATGCAGTGGACGGCCGGTCCCTGGGAAAGCATGATCTCATCGTGAGGTTCCTGAAGGGGGCCAGGAGGATGAATCCCTCCAGGTCACCCCTTGTTCCCTCTTGGGACCTTTCTATCATCCTGGCTGGACTTCAGAGGGGCCCCTTTGAGCCGCTGGACTCAGTCGAGCTGAAATTCCTGTCTGCTAAGACAGCGCTCCTGACCGCGCTCACTTCCATCAAACGGGTCGGGGACCTCCAGGCGTTTTCGGTAAGCGAAGAGTGCCTTGTGTTCGGGCCGGCCTACTCTCACGTTGTCTTGAGACCCCGGCCTGGATATGTGCCCAAGGCTCCCACCACGCCCTTCCGCGATCAGGTGGTGAACCTGCAAGCACTTCCCTCGGAGGAGGCAGATCCAGCCATAGCGTTGCTGTGTCCCTTAAGAGCATTGCGCATATACGTGGACCGCACCGAGTTTCAGAGGCTCTGAGCAGCTCTTTGTCTGCCACGGAGGTCAGCAGAAAGGGAAGGCTGTCTCCAAACAGAGGCTGGCCCACTGGATAGTGGAGGCTGTCGCCTTGGCGTACCAATCTCAAGACGAGCCGTGCCCCCTGGGGGTGAGGGCTCACTCCACTCGGAGTGTTGCCTCCTCCCATGCATTGGCGCACGGCGCCTCTTTGGCAGACATCTGCAGAGCTGCGGGCTGGGCGACACCGAACACCTTTGCAAGATTCTACAGTCTCCGTGTTGAGTCAGTTTCTTCCCGTGTGTTGGGTAACAGGTAAGTGGGCGGGAAGAACTGGCCGGTGTCACCTGTCGCCCTTTTATGCCCGTATACACGGGGAGTGGCTCAGGTATGCAAAATCCACTAGCCAATTTCACTGGCGTTTTCTCTTTAGTCAGAGATGATTGGGGCTTCCAAGTAAATCTCCTATGTCGTCACGACATAACGTCTCCGTTCCCTCCATCAGGGAACGGGGGTTACGTACGTAACCTAGACGTTCATTTTATTGATGGCATTTGGAATGCACAGAGATACCGTGACGAGATCCTGAGGCCCATTGTTGTGCCATTCATCCACGACCATCACCTCATGTTGCAGCATGATAATGCACGGCCCATTTTATAAAAACTCTCTGCAGAGCTTTGCAGTCCTGATTGGAGCCGTTTCAATACAATTCAATATGGAGTCAATACACATTCTATGGCCCCTGAATAGAACGTTTTCAGGATTAATGCTGGGACCCTGGATTTTCTCAGCTGTAGCAGATGGTAAAGTCTTTGCTTGGCTTTCTTAACATGTGTTTGAATGTGTGCAGTCCAAGTCAGGTCCTCAGAGATGTTTACACCAAGGTACTTGAAGCTGCTCACCTTCTCCACAGGGGTCCCACTGATCATAAGAGGAGTGTAGGTCCGTTGTTGTCTCTTCCTGAAGTCCACAGCTCTTTAGTTTTGCTCACATTCAGAGAGAGACAGTTGTCCTGGCACCATGATGTAAGTCTCTCTACCTCATCCAAGTATGTGGTCTCATCATTGTTGAAAATGAGGCCCAGAACCACAGTATCATCAGCAAATTTGATAATAGAAGTGGAGCTGTGAGAGGACACACAGTCGTGTGTGTAGAGAGAGTAGAGCCCTGCTCAGGACACAAGAGCCCAGACTCAGGACACAACCCTGTGGGGCTCTTACATTCAGGGTGATGGAGTTGGAGATGAACTGGCCTACTTTAACCACTTGAGGTCTGCCGGTGAGGAAAGCTTAGCTGAGCACATCTCAGGGTCCCCTTTCCCTTCTCTGCAGGACATCTACCTCAAACGCTGCAAAAGCAGAGCTGCTAAAATCATCAAGGACACAAATCACCCTGGTAACCTTCTCTTCCTTTTGCTGCCATCTGGCAAGCGCTTCCGTAGCATGATGGCAAAAACTGAGAGACTTAGGAGGAGCTTCTTCCCCCAGGCCATCAGGCTCCTAAACTCAAACTCAGTCTCATAACATCAACATGACTCCATTTTATAATCAGTAAGATATCCATTATCCTCCACCATCCGTATTGCTGCTATATATATATATATATATATACCCTGTACAACCTGTTTGCACATTCTTCTTGCACATTCCTGCTTATATTATTATTTATTAATCTACAGTATACTGTCCTGCACATTATTTCATTGCACATTTTATTTTATGTTATGTTTATGCTTGTCTATTTTTTACTCTTACATTTTATTTTCTACTGTTTTTTTCATACCTATATTTAATGTATGTATATTCTCTTGTGTTTGTATTTCATATAATTGCACTGTCCATGGAGCGGACCTGACTTACATTTCACTACTGATTATATTCTGTATAATTGTGTGTGACGAATAAAAATCTTGAATCTTGAACTTTCAGAGTACCTCTGAAACCCTCCACCTTCCCCAGCTCCACCTGTATAGATCTGCTACGGGTTATTAGGGCCCAAGCACCGATGGTGTGAGGACCCTATTGAAATTGCTCCATTTATTCTTCTTCTTCTTCTTTTCCCTTCTACTCCAAAGTGAGTCGCATTTTTGAGGGCCTAAACATGCTCAGAAAAAACTGAAACTTTGCACACACACCAGAACTGGCGAACATTTACATCTGTTATGGGTTTCAGAAGTGGGTGTGGCAAAATGGCTCAATAGCGCCAGCTGTAAAATTTCAACGGAGTGCATCTCTTAGAATGTCCTGTACGCTTGTTGTGCAGTTTTTGACATTTCCAGGCCTCGTAATTTGACGAACTGCTGTAACTGCTGAAGTTGCTGTAACTCAGGCATGCAGTGTCCAATCTGCCCCAAATTTAACAAGTTTGAAAAGATCCCTGTTTTGAACACATCTACATGCCCATATTCGGTTATTGTCATCGCGCTACCTGCTGACAACAGGAAGTGACATGTTTACCACTGTTATGGACTTATAACTGTTATCGACATATTAAAAAGTTTCAGCAAGTGTTAAATAGTCTGGCAACATGTTAGAAACATGCTCAAACATTCTAGCAACACTTAGCTAAGTGCTTAAGCTAAATCAGTTGTCATGATAGAATGTGAACAAATTTTAAAAGTTGTGTAGTGTTTTCCAGCCAGTAAATGAGCATGCAATGATCGAATATTGCATGTTTCAGCCTGCAGTGGAGCCTGACAAAACAGCATAATGTTCAGCAAAACTGCCATCATAACACTCCCACTCAAACACAGCAGTCACGGCTAAAACATTGTAATACTTCAGACAGGTACATTTATATAAAGCTTTTCTTTTAATGCCTGTAATAGGGTCATTGTTGAAATTATAGTGATTACAGATGGCTTTTTAAATTTTATGACTTGGCCTGAGCCTCGTTGCGGTTCAGATGAGTTGAGAGATTACTGTAATCATACCCTGTTTTACCAATGCCAGGTAATTGGGAAAGCCATGCATGCCTGAGCCTGCGGAAAATGAACAGTAATTGGATGACTGCAACATTCAATGCTACAAAGTTACAACCGCTGCATGTGTTCACTGATCAGAGACAGAAGTTAACGTCAGAAGTTCATGATGAAAAATGTACATGGAAAATTTCATGCTGAACATTTATTGTTGCCCTAATAGTTTCATTACTACTATTCTTTATCACTATTATTTTGGTTTTACATAATACAAAGTAATGTTTCAAATACTAATTAATGTAATTCCTCTTAACGCAGTTGCTGGCCTGATCAGTGAGTGCAATGGATAACAATTCACATGAAAGCCATTGTGTACTGGATAAATGAATAAATATAAATACTGATATTATATTTTATGAAATGGTTATCTAGTCAGTTAGTTTGGAGCCATTAAAACACATACTTTTGAAATGTAATGTATACATGACACCCACAAACCAACTACAATTTGACTACCTATATTACTTTGCAGAATAATAGTTATTACAACACAGTTTCATGGCAATGCGTAATAATTTTTTGTTTTGGCGAATTGATGGCTATGGATTGTGTATGATTTCATTCATATGTTTTCATATGGGTGGACCTTCATGCTAACTAAAAAAAAACAGCTTGTGAGATTGGGTTGGTTATTTGGATTATTATTACTATAAAACAAAAATAATTATCAACTGTTAGGGTTGTTTTTTGTTAGTTTTTTTTGCCAGAAAGAGTTTGTTTTGGTGCTAAAATGTGTGCCTACACATGGGACTGTATTTTCATATTCTTAGTGTGATCGCACCTTTTCAGGCGATGGAAAAGGTTTGTTGTGTTTCCCGCCTTGGGGTGGGTTTCCCAAAAGCAACCATGGTCACAAGGTCCATCATTACCAACAGAGTTCAATGGAACTAATGACCATGTTTAGCTAACGATGGTTTAGGGTAACTCACCCTTGGTTGGAACGTACTGACAGCTTATTTTTCAGCCCATCTTAATTTGTGCTTTGTCGCTTTTAATAAATCCAGCCAAAACACAACTTAAATACAGTATATGCTACATATGTGTTATAAACAATCAAACTCAATTAAAATATTTATAAAATATAAAATATTTTTGTAATTGAAAATACATTGGGTTTCAACCGCTTACCAAAATATATATCAAAATGTATTTCAGAGGCAAGAAAATAAATTTCAAATCTTACAGTAACCTTAATTTAGGATTTATTAATATTTACTTTTTCTCTAAATGTTATATGAATGCATTTTCTTAGATCGAAATATATGGAGGGTACAATATATTTGTACATCCTTGAAAACACACACACACACACACACACACACACACACACACACACACACACACACACACACACACACACACACACACACACACACACACACACACACACACACACACACACACACACACACACACACACACACACACACACACACACACACACACACACACATTAATAAATGTATGTTTATTATTATTGAAACCATTTCAATGATAATATTCTGAACATGCTACATGTACATAGCCTATATTATTTATTATTGTATTTGTTTCCCTCTCTGTGCCCACATACTGTATTTTGATGCAGCTAAATTATCAATAAAACTTTTTTAATTTATATATTTTATTGTTTCTGTTGTCAGACAACAGAATGAATATGAAAAAGTTACTGAAATGCAATCCATTGAGACATAACCAGCTCTCCCTTCCAAGATGTTAATCTGAACAAAATCATCTGATAAATAATGATCATCTGATGTCGTCTGATAAAATCAAATACACATAAGATAATGACAATAGTGCTATGATTGCGGCTATACTTGCATGTCAAATTAGAGAAGCAACACAATATCTGTGTTTAACTGCTCGTCGTCTCAGCCGCACGCTGAACTGAAACTGAGCAGACACAGAGAGAGAGAGAGAGAGAGAGAGAGAGAGAGAGAGAGAGAGAGAGAGAGAGAGAGAGATGTGTGCGCATGCTAGGACAGCAAGACCTCGTGCTCGCGCGGCAGTACCGGCGATTCTCAGAGACTAAATAAGGTTTGGCCGCTTTTTTGAAGGGAAAAAAGTCGCTAAAGGGGACTGCAATGTTGCTAAGTTGGCAACACCACTCATCTCCATTTCTCCAACTACGGGTTGGGCCATGGGTCAAACAGAAATTACGCGCTGCGTTAATCACGTGTTAATAATATTAGTGCCGTTAAAATGAATTTGCGTTAATGCGTTAACTTTGACAGCACTAATATATATATATATATATATATATATACTGTACATATATACTGTACGTATATATACTTTATTAGGTACACCTGTACCCAATTGCTTGGTAACACAAATTGCTAATCAGGCAATCACATGGCAGCAACTCAATGCATTTAGGCATCTAGATGTGGTGAAGACAACATGCTGAATGTAATGCCAGCTAGGCATGAAGACACACAAGACCATTGAAAACAGCAGCTTTTTCAATAATTTGCCATCCTTTCCCAACAAGGCGCCTCTCTGTCTGGATATAAAGCCCCGCCCCTCCTCATCCAGCACGGAGCGCGCGCTTTCTCATTTCAAATTTGCTTTCAAATTTACCCAGAGAATTTCGAAAAGGATATTGAAACCATGGACTCAAAGAAACAATATATATATATATATATATATATATATATATGTTGTACTCTGCCTTTCATATGCTTGTGTGAATGTGAATTATTTAGGAAATGTGGAATGATTTTAAATCTGTGCCTTAACTGTGCAGTATATATACTTTGTGGGCTAAATGCAGTGTTTAGTCTCTAAAAAAAACTATCATCATCAGTAAATAAGTGGTGTAAATGACCGTTATTCTTTAGCATCATAATGTATGATTACAGCACATATAAAAGGTCTGTAAGTATATCGTTCACGTGATAAATTAAATATCAGATGACGTGAGCATTGCCAAGCAGTCACGCGGGGCGAGGCTCCGCCCCACACGAACAATTTGATTGGTCCAGCCGCCGGGGGCGTGCTGAAATCCGTCTGTTTAAAACTGGTCAGCAGTTCGGAAATCGCTCTCTTCCTTCGTTCTCATCCTCGCGCTTCAACTTGCTGCTCCCTGACAATCCGGAAGCTGGACGCGGATCTCTCGCCTCACCATTGGCTGGAGAAACCATCCAAGAGAATCCAAGACTTCGTAAAGCCGTAACACCGCAGAACCAGCAACAAACAGCTTCCCGGTGACGTCACGCAGCAGCAAAGGAACCACGTGGTCACAAACAAAGCCACCGAACTAACACGAAGAACTAACTCGTGGCATCCGAGACAAAGGATCGGAGATTTCCGTGAAAACACCACATGGAACGAGACGAAAGATTCGCCTGCGGAAACCCTTAAGTGAACGCAAGTATTCAAGCAATGTTTTTATCCTAACTGAACTGGTAATCGATCTGAAGGCAGAAGCATAGGAGAATTATGTTCGTGATCTTACTTATGGCTCAGTTATGAAACAGCAAAGAGTGCTATCTTAACCACTTTCCTAACGTTAACCCTAGGGCTCTGAATGTGTGTGTGTTTGTTTATGTGTTTTAGTAGTTTAGATCATGTACCGTAGAATAGCAGTTAAATAAATAAACCTTGTTTTATTTATAAAGAATTTATAAAAGAGACTTGAGATGTGATTTTCAAGTATTTTAACCTTAATGCCAAAAAGGTTGTGTTACCTCACGCAAAATGTTATAAAACTCTTTATTCTGTTTATCATTGGCCACGAGAGCAAAATAAACTAAATTGATAAAGATATACTGATGTTAGTGATCACTGGACGAGCATTTAATCAAGTATAAATCATAAGTTACAGATTAATATTACTTTAATCAAGCAATATTTTATCTGTAAACTAATAATTCCTCGGAGCTGAAATAATAGCTTCATAGATTTACATGAAGTTCAAACCGAGCATCAGAATGGGGAAGAAAGGGGATTTAAGTGACTTTGAACGTGGAATGGTTGTTGGTGCCAGACGGGCTGGTCTAAATATTTCAAAAACTGCTGATCTACTGGGATGCACAACCATCTCTAGGGTTTACAGAGAATGTTCAAAAAAGAGAAAATATCCAGTGGGCGGCAGGTGTGTGGACGAAAATGTCTTGTTTATGTCAGAGGTCAAAGGAGAATTGGCAGACTAGTTAGAGATGACAGAAAGGCAACAGTAACTCAAATAACCACTCGTTACAACCAAGGTATGCAGAATATCATCTCTGAACGCACAACACGTCGAACTCTGAAGCAGATGGGCTACAGCAGCTGAAGAACACACCGGGTGCCGCTCCTGTCGGCTAAGAACAGGAAACGGAGGCTAAATTGGCTCACCAAAATTTGACAATAGAAGATTGTAAAAACGTTGCCTGGTCTGATGAGTCTTTATTTCTGCTGCGACATTTAGGTGGTAGGGTCAAAATTTGGCATAAAGAACAAGAGAACATGAAAGCATGGATCCATCCTGCCTTGTCTCAACGGTTCAGGCTGGTGGTGGGGGTGTAATGGAGTGGGGGATATTTTCTTGGCACGCTTTGGGCCCCTTAGTACCAATTGAGCATCGTTTAAACGCCACAGCCTACCTGAGTATTGTTGCTGACCATGTCCATCCCTTTATGACTACGATGTACCCATCTTCTGATGGCTACTTCCAGCAGGATAACGCACCATGTCACAAAGCTAAAATCATCTCAGACTGGTTTCTTGAACATGACAATGAGTTCACTTTACTCCAATAGAGCACATTTGGGATGTGGTGGAACGGGAGATTCGCATCATGGATGTGCAGCCGACAAATCTGATGCAACTTGCTTGATGCTATCATGTCAATATGGACCAAAATCTCTGAGGAATGTTTCCAACACCTTGTTGAATCTATGCCATGAAGAATTAAGGCAGTTCTGAAGGCAAAAGGGGGTCCAACCCGGTACTAGCAAGGAGTACCTAATAAAGTGGCCAGTGAGTGTATATATATATATGTGTGTGATTTGGCCATTTTTGGATGTTTATTGGATGTTGCTTTTGCTTTTCTTTACACTATTTTTTTCACAGTAGCTCAATCTTTATATTAGGAAATGGATGTGTACTATTGCTTTCAGGACAAAAACCTGCATATCGACTGGCTGTTGTCACATTTATTTATTTTGAAAAGACACTGAATATGGTGAATTTGGATTTAATAACTGACATTTTAGAGGTGAATTCCTCTACAGGCTGTGCTTCTCATTGACCCTAAAGTCCTGAGCCTAGACACTAATGAATGACACTGATGAATAATCCGGCACAATCCAATATCTGCTGTACGAGGAGTGTCACCTCAAACCTCAAAGTCACACTCAGGATGTGGCTCCCCAGTGCAACATTCCCTGCCAGCAAGCTAAAACACGGAGACAAAAAAAACACAAACCTTGACTTTGGGAGGGTTCATCCAGTGATGTCTCATAATGCTGCTGGCCGTCATGTTGTTTGGCAGAATGACCACATCATTGTTACTGTCCCTGCATGACAACTCACACTCCTCTCCTGAGAAACATAGACCGAGGAAATAAATTAATCTCTAAGGCCATTACAGACAATGACACTTCAGTGAAGTTTAATGGGAACTTCCTCCAGTTTAAACATGTTGGAGGTCTTAACATCATAGCACATCTTTTGATGAAGATTTTGTTAAGTGTTAAGCATTGTGTCTAATACATTACTGTGACAGTATAGTGTGTATAAGAGTTTGAAGCATCAGTTTTAGGGTAAATGTCACATCATGTCACATTTTACTTAACAATTACAAAAATTCAATTTAGCATAAAAACAATTAAGCCTGTTTTGAGAACATTGGGATTTGTATTATACAGTACAAGACAGTGCAAATGATCATCATAATATGTCAATACTATCATTAACATTTTAGTAAAAACACTAATATTGTTTAAAGGGGTAATATGAAGAGATCCCTGAAGTTGCAAAGACTAAAGTCTCAAAACCAAAGAGATATTCTTTATAAAAGTTAAGACTCGACCACGCCCTCCTAAAACGGCTCATTCAAACACGGCCTCACATGTCTATGTCATGGTGTGGGAAGATTTGCCAAACACCGCCTAAATGAATACACAATGAAAGAAGGCGGAACTAATGTTCTCACTGTAGTATTGTTGCTGTCGCTGGCGCCATGTCCTGGAGACGCTGTGTTTCGTTGTGAAAGCGAAAGTACTTTGTTTGGGCTTCCAAACGAGGACACAACTAGAAAGTGGTTAAGTTTTATTTATAACACTGTTCCAAAACAGTTCAACCCAAATATTAGAGTGTGTGCAGCGCATTTTATGGAGGACTTTTTCCTGAACCTTGAAGAGTAGCCTTCAATGCTGGCTTGCACAAAGGCTGTTTTTATAAAGTGGGGCAATTCCAACTTTGCAAGGCCAGTCTGGCGTTTCTGACTCACAGCCTGTAAGTACGTATTCTTATTTAAAGAATTTGCCACTGACTATTCAAATGCGAGTTTTGAGCAGTGTAGAGTAATGCTTGTTGTGTCGTTTCTCAGATCACAAATGCAGACATGGTAATGTTTACTCAACGCAATGCAATGCAATGCGTAAAAATATATAAGTCATTATATGTTCCATTATATGTTCCCACTGGATGCAACAAATGCCTCGTTTATAATGGGTTTTATTGTTTTAGTCTCATCGCGCCGGGACACGGCATCAAAATATGGTAAGTGGCGTAACATTTTTGTCTCACGCTTGAGGTATTTGGCCAATAACAACGCACTGGATAGCTGGACAATCAGTGCACGCCTCGCTTCTCGGAACGATGAGCTTTGTAAAAATTGACTCGTTTCGGAAAGGCGGAGCATAGAAGAGCAACAATATTGTACAGTATGTGGAAAATAATGTTTTTTTTTACCTTAAACTGCATAAACACATTACATTACACCAAATACACCAAATAATGTTCTTTTTAGCAACGTCATATGACCCCTTTAATATTGCGAAATATTTTTTCTTTCTTTCTTTCTATCTTTCTTTCTTTCTGTCTATTGTATTCTATTTCCAAAATGTAATACAAATCTGATGGTATACAGGTGCATCTCAATAAATTAGAATGTCCTGGAAAAGTTAATTTATTTCAGTAATTCAACTCAAATTGTGAAACTTGTGTATTAAATAAATCCAATACACACAGACTGAAGTAGTTTAAGTCTTTGGTTCTTTTAATTGTGATGATGTTGGCCCACATTTAACAAAACCCACCAAATCTCAACAAATTAGAATACTTCATAAGACCAATAATAATAAAAAAAAATATGTAGTGAATTGTTGGCCTTCTGGAAAGTATGTTAATTTACTGTATATGTACTCAATTCTTGGTAGGGGCTCCTTTTTGCTTTAATTACTGCCTCAATTCCGGCGTGGCATGGATGTGATCAGTTTGTGGCACTGCTGAGGTGGTATGGAAGCCCAGGTTTCTTTGACAGTGGCCTTCAGCTCATCTGCATTTTTTGGTCTCTTGTTTCTCATTTTCCTCTTGACAATACCCCATATATTCTCTATGGGGTTCAGGTCTGGTGAGTATGCTGGCCAGTCAAGCACACCGACACCATGGTCATTTAACCAACTTTTGGTGCTTTTGGCAGTGTGGGCAGGTGCCAAATCCCGCTGGAAAATAAAATCAGCATCTTTAAAAAGCTGGTCAGCAGAAGGAAGCATGAAGTGCTCCAAAATTTCTTGGTAAATGGGTGCAGTGTTGTTGGTTTTCAAAAAACACAATGGACCAACACCAGCAGATGACATTGCACCCCAAATCATCACAGACTGCGTAAACTTAACACTGGACTTCAAGCAACATGGGCTATGAGCTTCTCCACCCTTCCTCCAGACTCTAGGGCCTTGGTTTCCAAATGAAATACAAAAGTTGCTCTCATCTGAAAAGAGGACTTTGGACCACTAGGCAACAGTCCAGTTCTTCTTCTCCTTAGCCCAGGTAAGATGCCTCTGATGACAAGTGTAGCCAAATTCCTTGACACGTCTGTGTATGGTGGCTCTTGATGCCTCGACCCCAGCCTCAGTCCATTCCTTGTGAAGTTCACCCAAATTCTTGAATCGATTTTGCTTGACAATCCTCATAAGGCTGCGGTTCTCTCGGTTGGTTGTGCATCTTTTTCTTCCACACTTTTTCCTTCCACTCAACTCTCTGTTAACATGCTTGGATACAGCACTCTGTGAATAGCCAGCTTATTTGGCAATGCATGTTTGTGGCTTACCCTCCTTGTGAAGGGTGTCAATGATTGTCTTCTGGACAACTGTCAGATCAGCAGTCATCCCCATGATTTTGTAGCCTAGTGAACCAAACTGAAAGACCATTTTGAAGGCTCAGGAAACCTTTGCAGCTGTTTTGAGTTGATTAGCTGATTGGCATGTCACCACATTTTAATTTGTTGAGTGAATTGGTGGGTTTTTGTTAAATGTGTGCCAAAATCATCACAATTAAAAGAACCAAAGACCGAAACTACCTCAGTCTGTGTACATTGAATTTATTTATTACATGAGTTTCACAATTTGAGTTGAATTACTGAAATAAATTAACTTTTCCAGGACATTCTAATTTATTGAGAGGCACCTGTACTGTCATGCGGGAGGAGTTTGCACCTATGCCGTGGCCCTTCTTGCAGTTGACGCGGATGCTGGGATGCAGGTTCTGAGGTAGAGAGCATTGACCCTTCAGCTGAGGGCATAAGCGGAAGCTTCCGGTCCAGTTCCCGTCCTTTCTGCAGCGGATGACATTGGTGCCGAGCCCCTGTGGAGACGTCACAGCATTCACTACAACACTCTAAACTCACAGCCAGTGGAAAGAACAGATAAAGACATGCATGCTTACTGCAGCATCTATAAATACCATATTAAAGAGTTATTTGCTTTATCACGATTTACTCTAGGTCAGGTCTTTATACAGATCTATACAGGTCTTTAACAATCTTTATGCAGATTGTTTCAAAGCAGCTTCACAGTAATAAACAAGAAAATAACTACTAATGTAATGGAATAAATATGATTTCAGCTGTAAAGAAGCTGTAAAAAACTGAAGTTCAAAAGACTGGGGTGGGTAAGATTTAAAAAAAGTTTTTGAAAAAAGTATCTTCTGCTCACAAAGGCTGTGTTTGTTTAATAAACAAAAATAAAAAAGTAGTAATACTATGAAACATTATTACATTTTAAAATAACTGATTTATTTTATAATATTTATAAATAAATATTACTTTATTTCTGTTATGCAAAGCTGAATTTTCAGCATGATTACTCCAGTCTTCAGTGTCACATGATCCTTCAGAAATCATTTTAATATTCTGATTTGCAGCTCAAATACTAGCATTAGCATGCAAAAATAGAATAGTCATAGAACTATTTTGCAACATTATAAATGCCTTTACTGTCAATGTACTGTTTTGATCAATGCAATGCAACTGTAACCATAATGTTTACTAATATTCTAATGAGAGATAGTTTACATGTAGTTGCAGAGTTATTACTAGTTGATCGAATGTCTAAAGGAGAATATCAAAAGTAACCTGTTTGCAAGGTGGTTGTCTCAATGTGTTGTTGGCCCCGTTGCAGTGGATCCAGCAGGTGCTGTCAAATTTGAAGCCGTTTGTGCACTGGTACATGCCATAGAAGACGGATGGAGGAGGTGGACAAGTGACCGGCTCACAAGAGCCCTCTAACCAGCGGCCGTCTTCTGTGCACTGACGCTTGAAGGCTCTCCTGCAGGTACAGAGATGTGTCATATGCTGTAATAGTGTTCATGTAAAATTTAATTGTGATGATAAAAGACAACTCAATTTTCATAAGTGGAGTTTAACCATGCAAAACACATAATGTTTGGTTGTTGTTGTGTTTTGAGGATGATACATATGGTTGCACACCTCTTTGGCTTGTTGGCCACATGGTATCCCGGTTTGCATTTGTATTTGCAGAGGGTGCCCACTTTAAGACCCGTCTCATTGCAGCGTTTGGTCTGAAGCATGGCGTTGGGCAAGAGAGGAGGCACGGGACAGCGGAGCTCACACAAAGCCTCTGGGAATGACCACAGACCATCCTCCATACAGGTCAGAGTGTTATTTGTGCCTTTGAATGAGCAAAAGACAAAACAAATCAAATAAACAAGCATGAATAAAAAAAATAAATAAACAAATAATTTTATTCGGCAAGGATGCGTTAAATTGATCAAAAGTGAAAGTAATGTAGTAGTGCATTTATAATGTAACAAAAAAATCTGCTTAAAGTAAATTATGTTGTACTTTCTGTTTATCAAAGAATCCTGAAAATAAAATGTATCACTTTTTCCACAAAAATGTGAAGCAGCACAAATGTTTTCAACATTGATCATTATCTTAAAATTTTCTGTGCTGCAAATCAGCATATTAAATTTATATTTATGCATTTAGCAGACGCTTTTATCCAAAGCGATTTACAGTGCATTCAGTTTCTAATTTTTTTTTGTCAGTATGTGTGTTCCCTGGGAATTGAACCCACAACCTTTTGTGCTGCTAATGCAATGCTCTACCGCTGAGCCACGGGAACATGCCAAAATTAGAATGACTTCTGAAGGATCATATGAAACCGAAGACTGAAGTAATGATAATATCACATTAAATAATTATTTTTTACATAGAAAATCTATGTAAATTGTTATAAAAAATTACAGTAATTTTACTGTAGTATATAATAAGTGCAGTATTCATAAGATTAAGAGACTTCTTTCAAAAAAGTTATTTAACTTTTTAACAATAGCTTGTATGTGTGTATAATACAATGTGATTTTCTTTCTCAGTATACTGTATTTGTCTTGTTTTACAGTACAAATATCTAAACATTCTTAAATCAAGATACATTTATTTTGAAAGCAAAGATATTAAGTCTTGTTTTCTCAAAAAATTTCTAAAAAAATGTAACATTACAAATTAGAAAGTTTTTACTGACTGCCATGTCACCACTTCTGTTAAAATGTACAAAAATGCATTTGATTACTATCATTATTAGATTGAGACTAGTTAACCTCTCTGTGAAGAATAAAAAAGTGTTATAAAATGAATAGCTCCTGGAAATTCTGATTAGATTAGTCACTTATCAAACCACTGAAACATACCTGTGACAGCACATGACTGAATTTCATGTTAAAGGGCTATGTTGCAACTGCAAACAGCTGCAAATCACAAATTAAGCGGCGTAATATTCTAAGTAATAATCAGAATGTTTATTTTGATTATTACAATACGAGCTGCAATATTATATATATATATATATATATATATATTTTTTTTTTGTTCTAATCATTGCAATAAGCATTTTATAATACATGCTGAATTCTCAGAATGCTGAGAAAGAAAATCTGCCAAGACCCTAGATGACCTATTTTACCAGGTAATCTTATTGTTCTTTTTACCGCATCAAAGTTCAGTTAGAGTTTTTCCAGTGTTTCTCACCCACGAGCTGCGCAGGCTCCTTGCACTGGAACGTGCTCTTCTTGCCGTAGGTTGTACCTTCTGGGAAATCAAAGTGGGCAGGGTGCACATGGTACTTATCTGGAAGCCCACAATCAACTGGCTCGCACGATACTTGCTTGTTCCATTTCCTATCAGCACAGGTGATGGTCACGGTTGAGTCCGTCTACAGAGAAAAGACGTCAGATTTCCAATGAGTTTAGTGCTGCTGACCACGAAGTACACAAGGGTGATACCACAGTAAAGAATACACGTGTTCCTCTCATGGGCCTGAAAGCAGCACTACTATCTAGTGCTTTGGTATTTTGCAGGAATGAAGTGCCATTTAGTCGTGACTCGTGAATCATGAAAAACGCACAGAATGCACTTTGCAAGTGATCCTTCTGGTCACAGATAGAAATAATTTATACTTATTTACTCTGAAATGTTCTGGCAGCAACAATCCTCCAAAAATGGCATCTGAATGCTATAAAACCATTATATTAAATATTAAAATCATATTTGATATGCACATTTAAAAAAAAAAATCATGCTCAACATGATGAAACTTCACATATCTTTTTTTGCTGTAAAATATTTGCTGATCAAGTAAACATGAGAATTGTGCCCTAAAACTCAGCTCAAGGAGTCTCCTTAAGGAGCCCTATTTGCGTGGTTCAATGAGCTGCTGCCTATGTAGAGTGTTTCAAATAAGAGAACTCAGGACGCTGCCTATGTAGAGAGTAGAGAACACTGGCTCGTTTTAAGTAGAGCTAGTGAGTAGAGAGTACAATCCAAAGGCAAAACATTTTATTATTTCTTTAAAGATCCACGTGATGCACAGTGTTTTGATAATAAGACAATGTGTGTAATTTGGACACCGCTGTGCAAAAAATGTTGGCGCATTCTCCTGACCAAAAAACTATTCCAAAAATGCCCCGAAATGACCTGACATCTGGTTACAGTGCCTGAAACATCTCTGACCCAGGATTTTGTCATTATGCCTCATCTCGCAACTTAACCGCATAATGTGATTTTTAAAGTCCTAATCTGGTTTGGTTCAGATGTCCAAACAAATAAATAAATAGCTCCTGGTAGGAAATTATGACTAAAAGGAAAGTGTGACAAAAAGCTGATAAAATTCATCTTATATCCATCATTTTCATTAGGTGCATGATAATCGTATATACTGTATAAAAAGAAAACATAAAATATAAGATCTGTAAATTGGAAACCCGTTTGATCATGTGTACACTGTAATAAATATTTTTTGAAGATTATAGGAGCACATTATACAAAAAAAATGCTATTTCAGTCTTTCTACTTCAAAATATCTTGTTTAATCCAGTTTGTTACTTGATCTTTCATTGTAATTATTTGTGAGATTTACTAGCAATTTCTAAATGAAAACTGTTTCAAAGTTCACACTTTTTTTTCGTATAACAGAACTTCTACCTTCAGCATAAAGCATGTGGTTGGTAAAGGAGGACTATAACATTAGATACACACATTATTGATAAGCTCAGGCAGATATTCTTTCTCTCTCATATACTTCAACCTTTTATTTGACTATTTGATACACCACAACAATATCTTCTTACCAAGCCATTACTCACTTTCGCATTTCTCTGTATAAAACATATGCTTCCCACATGCTAAACTCAATCAATAAGTTTAGAATATCTGCACAGAATTCCCGAAATTGACTGAACTAAGAGCGAGTGCTGAATTACAATAAATTATCACATCAGACAAGGTCAGTTACAGGCTTTTGAAGAACACACGGGTATATGCAAGTGACTGCTGACCTATAGGCACATGTGCATCAGAGCGCAGCTGAACACAACTCACCAATGGAAAAACAAAAAAATTGTAATAATACAACAGCTTTATAAACATTGCATAATATACAGCTCTTTTTAAAGGAAGCTTGAATCAGGCAAGAAACTTCCTGTGTTCAGTATCTGTTCAAATACAATCACATTCAAAACATCCGAATCAGGGTTATGAAGCTAACACTATATTTTGATCTGACATTCTACAAGCTATAAGTAGAAAGTATATATCATAAGATTAGCTTTAATATCTGCTAACACTTTATTTTGGCGATTCCCATACTTTGCAAGCACAACTTCTTCTAGTAACCTAACCCTAACCTAACAGCAACCTAACATACATGCATTTAGTAGCCGAACAGTTTCGCTTACTGACTCATACTGACACACCCACAATAATAAACATACAAACAATCTTATAACAAACACATTTACAACACTGAGTTATTGACAATAAATGCTCGGTTGGAGACAGATGAAGAAAAAAAATGTTTGTGTGGATGGTGAGTTTCCTTCTGTAATACACTGAGTATATAGCTGAGTGGTTAACCTCATTTGGGCTACTGTGCCTTATTAAACACAGCCGACTTACTGAAATACACACACCAAAGCTTTTGTTTAAATGCATCACTATACTAAACACTAATAAACATATTTTGACATTAAAGGGTTAATTCACTCAAAAAAATTACATAAATGTTGTCTTTCCAAACCCATCCGACTTTGAGGTTTGTTCTAGTGCATCAAGCAAATACGGTTGAGCTTCTCTTTACCATATCTGATGTGTTCTATGTGTATTGATTAGTGTTTGCATGTGACTAAAAGTCTAAAATAACTGAGTTAATCACATTAAAGTGTGTCTCCTTCCAGAGGTTTCATGCCCATTAAAACTGAGGGGGCACGTCCCCCCTCAGACTTTTGAGCCAAGTGGATTTTGAACACAGCTTCCACACAGCCAATTTTTATATATATATATATATATATATTTGATACAATCAAACCGGCTGTATTCACGGCACTGCACATTATAACCAATCACACACGATTCTGTTGAGCTTATGAATGCAATGCATCCAGATGAGGCATCGATGAAACTCTGTTGTTTTGTTCAATCGTTCACCAAATGAATTCTGCTCTCTGATGGATTCTTTCATCAGAAACAACAAAGTGTAGATGTGCGTACAAATGTAAGTAAGATAATCATTTCACAGTGTAAACAGCTTCAGTGATTTTAATGGGAGTTTTTCAGTGCGTTTGAACTCTGGCTAGATTAAATAATGTAAATGTTATTTGCTCTCTTTCTGTACAGTGAAAGTGTTATAATTAGTAACTTACAATGTTTTTTATTAAATTCACATTAAATACAAAGTCAGTTATATTAAATACATTTTATGGCATGACACCCATTTCTGGTAAGCAAAAAGACAGGTTTTTACGCGTATATAGATTACACTATTAGACTACTTTGACCATTGCCCATTACATATCAACTAACATAATCTATAAAGGTGCAAAATGCATTAACTTGCACATTTTTGAGAATTAAGATATTTCATGATATATAGTTAACACGATTGGGGATATTTAGAATTAAAAACAGAAAATAAATAAAATAGAAACCTATATCTGTTATACGTGGCTGCCGTGTGTCACATGACAGGCATGACGACCAATCCCCCCCCACTTTACTCATGCCCCCTCAAAAATAATGAGTCCATGATGCCCCTGTCACCTCCAGAAGACTTGGATTAAACCACTCAATTACAAGATGAAAAACAATTACTTTTACATATCCTTGTTCATGCATGAAATTATTGGTTTCATGGACTTGCAATGGAAATAATCTAGAAAATATCTTAATTTGTGTTCCGAAGACTATTGTAAGTCTCATGGTGTTTAGAATGACATCTGCTTTAAAAAATTTAATTTGAATATTTTTTTCGTAGCAATGGCAAAAAATAAAACAATAAGTTATTTTCCTAATAAAGCAATGTTTTTGTCAGTCTGAACAGCAATTGAATGATCTGAAATACTTTTTTATAAAGAACCTTTGCAAAAATGGAAAGCTTTGCATGGATGTTAAAGATGCTTTATGGAACCATCAAAGCCAGAACCTTTATTTTATTATGACAACTTTAATTTTTTTTTATTAACTATCCCTTTAAGGATAGAACCATACTCTAGGTAAGTTGGAACATCCTGATGTGAATACTTAAACCTGATGTGTTAAGCGTTTTAGTTTTACTGTGGCAGTAACCGATCTGAATAACTCATGGACTGAATGAGTGCAAATGTCTGTGCCATTATTCCAGATGTTATTATTAAGGTATCTAGCTTTAAACAAATCAACAGTACCCAATACTGCACACCTTTGAGACATTGTGTGAAAATTAGCAAGTAATTATAATATAGCTAACAGACAAATTGGCATAAAAAAAAAAATTCAAGCACTGATTAGATGATACATTTAATCGAGTAGAAAAGCAGCAGTTTGACTGGATTTCACATTGGTTATTCATTAAACATCTGAGAATAGTGTTTGCATGATGAAAACAAACAAGGACACACACACACACACACACACACAAGTGGAGGGAACAGATCATTTGAAGATAGCACCATCTAAAGCAGATTTCCTGGAAGCCTTGTGACACAACTGAAGCGAGTGCACTTTCTAATGAAGCTCAACAAGATGCAACTTGACACCATTGTCCTTGCTCCCATGCTGATGCCACAGAAACACGCTGTTCTGACATATCTATTGCATGATCTCTTCATAAATGCTGTTGAGATGATGATGAATGAAGAGATCAAACGTGAGGGCATGATCAGATCACTCTGGGCGCTGTTTGATCAATCTATTACATCACTGCAACAGCAACCGATGACAAACAAAGTGAAAATATCAAGAGAAACACAAAGTTCCTTGCTCCTTTGGAATATAAGCTTGCGTTCACAATGACACTTGTTTGCAGTGGCAAGGCAACCTGTTTGAATGAGAGCTGGTTATTTGAAGTCCACACAGATTCATCATGTGCCGATTTCTGCAGAATTGGAATTCAATTGGAATCTCTAATCAATTGCAATAAGAGTGTAGAACTCTCAGCTCATTTAAACAGATTTTACTATTAAGTTTATTATGTAATTTATCCTGTATGGGTCTGGGCATGTTTAACTTCATGCAAATGCAACAAGTAGCCAACAGGAGTGAAGTCAATGGAGAACACAGTAAGAATCTTTTTTGTTTTCCAGTTAAGCTTAGCCGGTTTGTACTAAGACAGTAATAAATTCAGTATACACCATGCAAACAGATACACTCAGAATATGAACAACATGCTAAACTGCACATTAAGAGCTTCCCCATAGAAAACTATTATAAAGGAAATGCTTAATTCTTTAAGTCAGTGATACCAGTGATAGGACCAAATTCAGAATACAGTCTATTAACAAAACATACTATGAACAAGATCCTAGAATATGAATGCATTGTGAAGAGTTTCACATTCAGCACTTTCCCTCAGAAAACCATTCTAAAGAAAATTATTAGCATGCTATTTAGTGTGTTACGTTCATATTCTGCCTGCCTGTATATAGTATGCATAATCTTTAAACTGTATACTGAGTTTGATCTTTTAATATCACTCTATGGCCACCCGTCCCACAGTCTGATCTCTCTGCTGCCCTCAGGAAGACGTCTCCGCAGCATCCGATCCCGCACTAGCCGCCTGAGGGATAGCTTTTTTCCTCAGGCTATCAGGCTAATGAACAGCAAAAACTAATACACCCTACAGCACACTCCCACTTTATGATGTGCCATGCACTGCACTTTAACACAGTTCAACTGGACTACACGCACACACTGCACTAACACAACCTATCTGCTATCACTGGATACCATCCAATGCACATCCATGACATTGCGCATCCAGGATTATGTATAATCTGTTGCACATTTGCATATTATTGTGAGTATATATATGTGTACATAATGTAGAATGTGTACATAATGTGTATTGATAACTGTAAGTATGTCTAATAGTGCACTGTGTGTACTGACTATATGTATGTGTATCTGCACTGTCTGGAGCACGCTCTCAAGAATTTCACTCACCAAGGCACATGTGCTGTAATAAAAGTGATTTGATTTGATTTGATTTGGCATATTATGCAATTTTCACTTTAAGCATTTTAGAACACCCAGCTTTTTTAGTGATTGAAATACAGTGGCAGGTGCTGTTTATGGATTGCGAGTGCCTAAAACTTGCAGATATACAGTATATAAACAAATGGCTACAACAATAGCACAAAGCAAAATTACTGCAACTAAATTTAAATGTATTAAAATGAAAATATAAAAATATTATTTATTAATACTTTTTAATTATATATAAATAATATTACAATAATACTGATGTACGTCCCCTTGCATTGTTCTAACCACGATACGAATGGCACAGTGGTTCTTAACGACCAGCTTTAGATCCAACATAATCTATCTCGTTTTGTCTGCCCATATTGGTGCATACCTGGCTCTTGATGATGTCATCGTCCCGGTGGATTTGTAGGACATAGCCGCTGTTGCACGTGACAGAGCAGCGCGCTCCGTTGAAGTAGCCACTGTCACTGCACTGCACCTCTGCATTCCGGATCAGCGGCTCTTGGCAATCAATGGCTTCACAGGAGTAATGTACACAACTGAAAACAGAAAGATTGAGAGATGTGATACGTCACGTGACAATATATTATTTATTGTTGCAATTAACACATTAATGCAGAGGTTATCAGCAAACCTCCAAAATTACATGTTTTTTTTTTATTCTAATAGAAAAGGCAGATTAATAACATATTATCATAAAACACAGACACTGAGTCAGTGGCTGAACTTCAATTTAAATCAATGAGACGTAAATTGGCAAACCTTGAGCTCTGGAAACCCTGAGGGGGACATTTGTTTTTACTTACTGGAATAAAACAGGTCAGCTTTATAAAAAAAACAGCTTTGGTACCTATTCATGAAACCACAGATATTTAGCACACTTACAGTAAAAGACTATTTGCAATTTAACTGGATTCCTTCAGATGCTTTCAAACACTTACAATTCACTTCAGTGTTTTTTTTTTTGTTTTTTTTAAGTCAATATCTATCTTTCACAAGGGGATTTTTTTTTGTTAGAACATTTAGAGGTTTGTGGGGAAGTTTTGGTGTCTGATGTCTAAGCTGCTCTTTGTTACATAAAGAGTAATTAATGTGGTCAGATGAACAATGCTGGACAAATTGAGAGCTAATCACTATCCTCAGAAAGAGAAAAAAAGCCAGTGGGAAGGAGAAATAAATCTCTGTTGGAGTCAGTTTGTAAATGCAGAGTTGGCATTTTTCAACTCTTAGCTGACCAAGTAGAATTCTGGCAGATCTGGCGGTGGTCAGAGGGGCAAACATGAGGTGTGGGAGCTTTCAGTAAGCAAGAAATGAAGAAATACAGTTTAAGGTTTCAGACACATTTTTTAAAGCAGGAGAACATGAAAAGAAGCATCTCTCCAGTTATTGGAATCACTAAAGTGTTGTTTTATATAATCGTAAACCTTTTCTTTTTTTCACACATATTAAGCCATGTGTTTAACCTAAAATTGTGATATGCTATATTTTCCCAAAAATAAAAAGGCAATTTATGTACAATGCATGCAGTTTTAATGGTCTGGTATTAATTGACAGACAAGTAATATGTTCCCTTAAAAATAATTTTGTCACATCACAGGATGATTTAAAATGAACTAGTGGATGTATATAGTGAAAATGCATGGTGGCCAGTAATATAAGAAAATTACAGGACCTAAGATACACAATTTTCCTTACATGCATATAAAATGTCACCTATATTCTTGAAGTTGAATTAAAATCTTTTGACTACCCATTTACAATAACAGCTTATCATTAGGATTCACTCACAATCATTTTGCATCTTAATTTTCTAAGTACAAGATATCAAAGCACAAAAATATAATAATAATAAAAACATTATATATTATCACATCTCTCTCTCTCTCTCTCTCTCTCTGATAGATAGATAGATAGATAGATAGATAGATAGATAGATAGATAGATAGATAGATAGATAGATAGATAGATAGATAGATAGATAGATAGATAGATAGATAGATAGATAGATAGATAGATAGATAGATAGATAGATTGTTTGTTTTATATGTTCTAATCAAACAATTAATCAGTTAATTAATCAGTCAATTAATGCTTCTATTGAAGCTTTTTAATGACATCAATAAAAACAAACATGATGCTGCATTAGATTTTGGTATTCAGTATAGTATATTGCCATATATATATATATATATATATATATATATATATAGGATCTGTAAGATTGCAAAACAGTGCATTTGAGTTACAACTGTAATTATTTGGCCTGAATTCCTCTTATTAGTTTGCAAATAAATGTAATATACGGTACACCCAATAATCAGTTTGCCAAAACCCAGTGCCAAACACATCACGTTAAAGTAATGCTTTAGAAGTATACGCTACTTAAAAAAGCGAGGGACACATAAAACCAATCCATGCTAATGGCCCCTGTTGTTAACAGAAGTGGGAATAGGGGACATGGTGTTTCGAATCAGACAGTAATACAGGAAATATGGTGTTACTAAACAAAGGCCACTGCATAAGATCTGACCGGAGCAGAATTAGATCACATTTGTGTATTCATGCCAGAGAAACATAAGTAGTTTGCAAGTTCTGAATATTCAGCATTTATGCCGCTGAGCATTATTTTACTAAAATAAATAAGCCACTTGATAAAGTGCACCTGAAGCAAATCAAACTGCTGTCAATACAGCATAAGAGCAGGCACTTTGCATTCAAAGGGCAATTCATGGCAAACAAATAATTTTCATCTTTTTCAGCTCTGTTTAAAAATTACCTAATTCTGCAAATCAAGCAAATTATGTTTATTGCAATGCACATTCTTACATAAATGGACATTATTATATATTATTGTAAGCATGATGAGCATGTAACACAGCACTTGTCCTAGTGCCCTTGTTCATGTGGCTTTTGACTGGTTTGGATGCTCACTATGGCTTGATAAAAAAAAACTATTATTTAAAATGGAAACAATGCAATGTTCCTTTTACTCTTTTAACTCAAAAGGTCAAGAATAATTAGTTTCTTTGTAAAACGTCTTTAACATCCAAAACCAAAAATTCTTAATTTTACTCTCTATCATAAACTGCATGAAAAACCAGAAGTAACAACCAGGAGCGTGAAATCTAGGCCTAATGCCCAAAGTATACTTCACTTTTTATGTGTAACCGAGGGACAGCGTACAGTGCGTGTGAAATTTATACGCTCAGGTCGCACATGCGCACTGAAGTTATTTTGTCTGTAATCAGGTATTCCACATGGTGGCAATACTGTCCCGGGCCGTTGTTTCACAGTAGAAAACAAAACTAAAGAGACGAACCACAACAACAAAATAGCGGAGACTGCAACAACAGATGCTCACATTGATAAGCGCTTGTGAGCGAGAGGGTATGAGACAGCTCGGCTTTGGTTTAAAAGAGTTCAAAAATATTTGTTATCAGTCATGACTAAACAGGGAAAAATAGAGCAGACACTGAACATGGATGAAGCTTTCTAGAGCGCATGTGTCGACAGCCCGCTTTCGCGCACAGCTTCAAATGGAGTATACTTTGAAAGGCTACGCGTTCGACTGTAAGCATATGCTAGTGTATGCGTACAAAAATTAAGTATACTTAGGCCATAACTGCTCACCTCTGGCCCATGGGGTTGTATATTTCATTGCTCTGACAGCCGCTGATGGTGATTGGGTCAAAGAACTGGAAGGACCGCAACCCAATGCCAGAGATTGCCACGAGATCGGAGCGGAACATGAGGAGAATGGCTTTGGTGTGGTAGAAGGCCATGCTCAAGTCATGACTCACTGGGATGACCAGAGGATTGGTGCGGCAGCTCAAACGCCAGTCGCCTAAAAATTTCAGGGGAAGGAATGGACTCATATGACAGTAATTAGAATTTAGGTACTTGCTAATATCACAAAGTCAAATAGTTACACTCAAAGAAAAAATGTCACAAGCTCTTACCTAAGCTGTGGATGCTCTCTTTAGTGTCGATCAGCTGGACTGTGATGTTACACTGGGCTTGGTCAATGTAGCTGGTTCCATCTGCGGCTAAATGGATGATTACAGCCGCAGCAACCATAGGATGTGAGAAATACGCCTGCCGGTCACAAGATCTGGTCTTACATTTATGCAAAAGTCTTCTTATGTACTGTAGCAACACTCATTATATGCATGTAAGTTGAGACATGGGCCTAACTATCAGGCCCGTTGTATTTTGGGAGTTTAGACTCGCTGTTTTGGGAGTTCATTTTTAGTCCATCTGTGCAAGACAGACTTTTCAGGATAGGAGATGGACTAAAAATGAATTCCCAAAACTTACAGCTAGATTCTGGAAGTTAAATTCTTCAAACAGTGGTACAAGACGATGTGATGCTGGTCCTTCAAGAGTCACTCTTAAAGGGGTCATATGATGCTTTTTTTAAGATCATTATTTTGTACATTTGGTGTAATAGAATATGTTGGCATGCTTTAATGTTCAAAAACACATTATTTTTCAAATACTGTACATTATTGTAGGTCCTCTATGCCCCGCCTCTCTCAAATGCTTCATTTTCTACAAAGTCCCTCCTTCCGACAAGCACAGTTTGCTCTGATTGGCCAACTGACCCAGTGCATTGTGATTGGCCGAACATCACAAGCCACGTTGGAAATGTAACTACCCTTTCTAAAAGTAGTTTTAAGTTTTACCATCAGTTCAAGCCCGAAAGGAGAACAGAGTCGCGTGACAGACACAGTAATGAAGCTCGTGTGTGTTTGCACACAAGCCGCGGTTGTTAGGTGAGCGTTTGGATGTCCTGCCCGAGTGTATTACCACATAGACAAGCCGTTAACAATCTGTCCTTCATGGACTGTGCCATTCACTTAACCAGCCACACCAAAGCAAATAGGAGGAGAGCATAAAGAGACAGGTCAACTAGAATTGAGTTCAGAATGAAAATATACACTTTATAGTTTATTTATATAAAAGGTATATTTGTGTATGAGGTTGGGTATCATTACTATTCCCGGTCCCGCCCACTCCCGCTGACATTTTTTCCTGTCCCGTCCCAATCACATGATTTGTTCCTCCTACGAATCACATGATTCGTAGCGATTTTGTTTTCCATCCCGCGGGATTTCAAATGTCAAACTTCAGCATGCTATTCTTATTAAGAGAGGGTCATTTTTTAGGATTTTTTACCCACGAAAAGTCTCTGAGAACTTGACACAATGCACTTCTGGAGACTCCAGGTTGCAGTTCTGGAAAATGGTGGCGCTGGAGACTAAATGGTTCCTGATGGTTTCACGCCTACAGTACTTTTTCACCTTAATTCGTAATTATTTTGCAGTTAACAAGCGTCTTTTCTTCTCCACCGTTTTTTTTTTGTTTGTTTTTTTGACCCTGCTGACCCAATGAGCATTTCGCTGTCCAATGATCATGCCTTAACTATGCAAATTCTAGTATTGCATTAGTATTGCATCCATCTCATGAGCATTTAATCATTCAGACTTTTAGTCAGAGTTAAATCTCTCTTTTTTGGCTCATTTTATCTGTAAAGGAAAGCCTGCTTAATAAATATGCACACCTGAATACCTCCAGCCTTCATGTACAATTATATATAAATTATAAATGAAAATTACTACTAATAGTAGTTATTATGATTGATGTGGTTTAGAATTGGTAAAATGTGAAAAAAAAACAATCAGAATACCAACTTGCCTAATAATTATGCACGCATTGCAGTATATCTTTTCTTAAATTAATAAAAACAGCTGCATTTAGATCCTGCTCCTATTTCCCTTACATAACATGACAGTAATAACTATTAGTTAAATCTTACTCCATTTATCTGTAGTGTCTCACCCTAAAGTACTTAATAAACCTGCATGCCACAGCAGCTCACACTCTGTAATGTATTATAACAACTATGAATCATATTTGAAATCTCAAATCTCCCAACACGTCAAATAAAATTATAATGATATAAAAAAAATATTACCTTTAACCAATACTGGGGATACCAGGAAACACCCTGAGCCTCTCGACATGGAAACCAGGCGTACTGAGACACTCCATCAGAGAGGTCAAACACTTTAGACTGGCATGTCTGGGGACAGAAAACATACATTTACCATTGTTCGACAAAATTCATGTGAAGAATAAATTGAATGAATTAATAAATAAATATAGCACAAAAAAGTCATCAAACCGTCAAACTCCAAGGCTTTTTAAACTTTTAAACGTTTAAAGAAGTCTTTGTTTTGAATTTCTTATTAATATATAGGCGTTTCTTACTGAGAAAATTCAAAATTTCATCATGTACTTACTAATTAGTGCAATTTTGTGAATGGCACACAACCCATTTAACATTTACTTTATTTTCTAGCTAGACTATGTTTAGCATAACTATTTAATGTGTTAGTTTTACAGTAGCTTGTCCCCCAGCTGAGAAAAAACAGACTGGAAGTTAACAACCTAAAAATACAGCATAACAATTTTGATGGATTTTGAAAATGAATCTGATCTTCTCCCTGTAATTCCTGGATAGTCTTTGTTACAAATTTGTTTCCATGCATTTTTCTGTTTGTCCCTCTGTAAACATGCAGAGCCAAAGGCTCTGTTGTCTACAACATGCCTTGACAAAATGACTGGTACATACTCATGTATAACCCTATTATATGGCATCTTTCAGAGTTAATTTAAGGATGAAGCATGTGGTTTGTATTAATGTTGTTTTGTCTGCTAGAGCTACGGTCGCTTTGAATGCAATGGCGGTAGCGCGACTCTGCCGATCAGCGCGTCAGGAAGCAGCAGACAGAGCAGCGATGATCATGTCATCACCGTGACGGAGGACGAGGTTCGGAGGGAACTAAAGAGAGTGAACGTCATGAAAGCAGCCGGACTTGATGGGATTACTGGCCGTGTTCTGAGGTCCTGCGCTGATCAGCTTGCTGGTTTGTTTACATCCATCTTTAATGAGTCCCTTGCTACCTCTGTGGTTCCCACCTCCTTTAAAAAATCTGTCATCATCCCTGTGCCTAAGAACAGTAAGCCCTCTTGCCTGAATGACTATCGTCCAGTTGCCCTCACATCAATAGTCATGAAGGTTTTTGAGAGACTTTTAAAGAACCACATTTGCTCCTCCATCCCTGCTACGTTGGACCCTCTTCAGTTTCCCTATCGCCCAAATAGTTCTACTGACGATGCCATCTCTCACGTCCTGCACTCTTCCCTTACACACATTGACAGCAAAAATGGCAACTATGTCAGGCTGCTTTTCATTGACTATAGCTCAGCTTTCAATACAATAGTCGCTATCAAGCTAGCTGTTAAACTCACAGACCTCGGCCTAAACTCTTCACTCTGTGACTGGATTCAAGATGTCCTCACCGGCATGCCTCAAGTGGTGAAAATGGGCCAATTCACCTCCAATTACCCTGAACATAGGAGCCCCACAGGGTTGTGTCCTGAGTCCCCTGCTCTACTCGCTCTACACACACGACTGCGTGTCCTCTCACAGCTCCACTTCTATTGTTAAATTTGCTGATGATACTGTGGTTCTGGGCCTCATTTCCAACAATGATGAGACCGCATACTTGGATGAGGTAAAGAGACTTACATCATGGTGCCAGGACAACTGTCTCTCTCTGAACGTGAGCAAAACTAAAGAGCTGATTGTGGACTTCAGGAAGAGACAGCAGCGGCCCTACACTCCTCTTATGATCAGCGGGACCCCTGTGGAAAGGGTGAGCAGCTTCAAGTACCTCGGTGTAAACATCTCCGAGGACCTGACTTGCACACATTCAAACACAGGTAAAGAAAGCCAGGCAAAGACTGTACCATCTGCGACAGCTGAGGAAATTCAGGGTCTCACCAGCTATCCTGAAAACTTTCTATTCAGGGGCCATAGAAAATGTATTGACTCAGTGCATCTCAGTGTGGTATGGTAACTCTCAAATCAGGACTGCAAAGCTCTGCAGAGAGTTGTGCATTTAGCTGAGCGCATCTCAGGGTCTGCTCTCCCCTCTCTGCAGGACATCTACCTCAAACGCTGCAAAAGCAGAGCTGCTAAAATCATCAAGGACTCAAATCACCCTGGTAACCGTCTCTTCATTTTACTGCCATCTGGCAAGCGCTTCCGGAGCATGATGGCAAAAACTGAGAGACTTAGGAGGAGCTTCTTCCCTCAGGCCATCAGGCTCCTAAACTCAAACTCTGTCTAATAACATTTACAAGACTCAATTTAATAAACTGTAAAACATTCACTATTCTCCATCATCCGTATTGCTGCTGTGTAGATACCCGGTACAACCTGTTTGCACATTCCTCTTGCACATCCCTGTTTATATTATTATTTATTAAGTCCACTGTATACTGTATTGCACATTTTATTTTATTGCACAATTTACTCTTTATTTTTTTATTTTTTTTTACCTATATTTATATATATTCTCTTGTGTTGTGTTACATATTTTGCACTGTCCACTGAGCAGACCTGACCTGATTTACATTTCACTACTGATTATATTCTGTATAATTGAGTATGTGACGAATAAAAAAACCTTGAACATTGAACCTTGAACCCTAGAGCTGTACTGTAGGTGGACAGCTCTGAAATTAATGTCTACCCTGATCTGCATCATGTGATGTGTACTACAGAAATGATTTTATCAAACCTCACTGAAAAAAAGAGCTGTACACATGACATTAGACAAGGACACCATGTTTCGCCCATTCTCCTGACCAGATGGAATATGATACATGTAATTGGAGCCACTATGGAAACCACACGGGAAAATAATGAAGCATCTGACCAAGAGATCTGTTGATGTGTCATGTATGATCTGGTACCTTAAGGAAAGAAAGCTATATTGCATTTCCAAGTATTGCAACCGCAGGTGGCACTTTTTTCCCTAAATGCAAAGGCATGCAATTTTACACACGTTTATGCAAAGCAAAAAGCCTTCACCCACACTAATAAGCACCATACGCTAGTGGAATGGAGAGGAAACCCATGTAAAAAAGCTTAATTGTATTGAATGTGCATTTGAAAAACTGCGCGGCAACTGGGTAAAAATATTACAAAAAATAACCATATAATATGACTCTCAAGTGACGGTAGCTGTTGAATTGCATTTTAAGAATGACCTTAGACCATTGCAGATTTTTTTATATGTTTCAAAATCTACTGTTCTTCTTCTACTCCACTGTTCTTACTGAAGTGTATTTTACACTGAACTGTACTTAAAGACAGCAATCGTTCTTCTAAACACACTTAAGTGCACCTTTAAAATTAGATTTTTATATTGTCAAATTAAAAGTTTGCTTTAATGCACATTTTAACAAGAACACTCATTTTGATTGACATTAAATTGTATTAAATGCAATTAGCTGTACTTATTCTGACCCACTTATGTAGGACTTAATTACATCTGTATATGTAATTTCACAATTACTTATATTGTCTTTGAAATATGGTTCAAGTACAGCTGAATGTACTGACAAGCAGTGTTGGGGAAAGTTACTTTTAAAAGTAATGCATTACAATATTGCATTACTCCCTTAAAAAGTAACTAATTACGTTACTTGGTTACTTTTTATGGAAATTAATCCGTTATGTTACCCTTGCATTATTTTGCGTTACTTTTTAAATATGACCAGGGGTCCGTTCTTCGTACGTCGCTAACTCAGTTAGCTGGATTTGATTGTTGCCGATTTTGCTTGATCTTGGATCATTTGGTTCTTCGAAGCTCATATTGGAGTTGCTGTCATAGCAACAGGTATGGGAGCAGGCTTATTTCATGTAAACAGGATTAGATCGCATCTTTTTAAGCAGAATTGATACTTAAAATCTGTCACAGCCACCGCTACTTTATTATAAGAGTACACTACTGGTCCAGGGACAATAATTTAAAATAACAATAATTTTAAAATTAATTTTAAAATAGGCTAAACATTTTGTGTAATCTATAATACTATAGACATAGCCAGTTTCACTCATTGAAATATTTATTAGTGATGAAATAATTACTTTATAATTGTATTGGAGTCTTACACACATGCTATACAGTTAATCTGAGCCGTGCATTAATTTGAGTGATGATATATTATGGGAGGGGCTTGATGAAGCGCAGGAGATGCAGATAACATGACCTTTAAGAAACTGTATTTACATTTACATTTACATTTAGTTATTTAGCAGACGCTTTTATCCAAAGTGACTTACAATTGGGGAATACATGAAGCGATTCATCTGAAAGAGGCAAACAGACAGAGGAAGCGCTCGTAATACCAAGTCTCAGGCATTGCTAGCAAGAGAAGGAAAACATCAAGAGAAAGACGTTATTTATTTTTTTTTTTTTTTTTAGGATTAAGTCAAGTAGTGTCGAAAGAGATGAGTTTTCATTTGTTGCTTGAAGGTTGACAGGGATCCAGCATTCTGGATAGGGGTAGGAAGGTCATTCCACCAGCCAGGAATGGTGAACGAGAACGTTCTGGAGAGTGATTTTGAGCCTCTCTGTGATGGTACCACGATGGTACCTCTTCAGCAATAAAAAAAAACAATGAAGCACACTTGTTAGTTTATCTAAAGTCATTTTTGCTTATTGGTATGGTTGAACTGGATCATCAAAGGTCAGCAGCAAAGACATCGGTTAATAAAATGGGATTAGATACATTTGTGTTGTTTAGCATATTTAATATTGCAGGTTTGCGTCATATTTTGAGTTTGCATTTCACTGTTTTAATTCATTTTGATGAACACTGAATCTGTTTTTTGCGAGTGGAATGAATTAATGCACATTCACATTTAGTCTAGAACTACAGCAACATCATGTTCACACAGCACACTGTCAGTCAATAAATGGGGAAAAAAGTAACTCAGATATTTTCTTGTAAATTACAAAGTAATGCATTACTTTACTAGTTACTTGAAAAAGTAATATTATTATGTAACTCACGTTACTTGTAATGTACCCCCAACACTGCTGACAAGCATTGACAATTACAATATATTAATGTAATTTATATTGAAACTTGCATGCCATTTATTTAAATATATTTGTAATTACATATTTGTAATGAAGCTGGTATATTTGTTACATTTAACTTTATTATATTCACTTTAAATGTAATATCAAATAAAACACTACAGTTAAAATTATAATAAGCTTTAAACTATAATACATTTTCCTTTCATTGCAACTAAAATGCAATCAAGTGTCCAAAAATGTTACATTCAGGTCTCACTTAAGTATACAATTTTCATGATAAGTACTTTATTCTATACGCTAAAATGTACTTTTCACAAGGGAATGTAGAAAACTACACCTCTACAGTGGCTTCTCGCCTCCTCCGTGTGTGTTTATCATTGATTTGATGAGGTCATTGGAGAAACGGCTACCTATCAGTGGGTGGTGGAAGTCTCCCTGTGGATGCATAGCAGGACTGTGACATCACTGTAAAACCACAACATCACCGCCAGGAAAGGCCCACCAATAGTCCAGCATGAGGGGCTAAATAAACCAATAAAACAAATGATCTACAACTTATTGACTCAAACCACAGGTTACTGGAATGTGAGGACAGGCAGTAAATTATAAAAGGAGCTGGAAAAATCAACACTCAGTGCTCGGAGCCAGTTGGGTAGTTTTTTCAACCAAGAGGAAAACCGATCTGAAAAAAAAAAAAAAATACCTTGATCTTGTTCTGTGAGGCTGGTCACGTCAGTGGATCACTTTGTACGGTTTCAAGCGTAGAAAATTACACCGTGATGTAAAAGTGGCTGTTTTTGTCACCAGGTCCCACACTTTATGGTATGTATGTGTAGCAAAATAGACCAGGGGTGAAATGCAGAATAATTGCACTTATAATCCAGCACCATGGTCGACCCAGCAAATGGGTGTTTCAATGTGAAGTTAATTATAAGCAAACAACCTCAAGTGCTCACTCCTGAAAACAAAGTAAGCCTGGGATGTTTGACAATTGCGTCCGAGAGCTAATGTTTACCAGCTGTGTAGTTCTGGAGTGAAAGCCCCCCTCCCCTACCACCACCTTACTGCATACACATATACGCAAAAGAACCACAGCCAAACCCCAAGATTTTGTTTGTAAATCACCACTTAAGATAAAAGGGAAATTGAGAAGAATCATTGGGAGCCACAGGGACAGGCCTCCTGCGTGCCTGTCCTTCCTGCTGCATGGGCAAAACTCTTCTTGCTTATTTTGGCTGAGGCCTCACTGGCTATGTTTACTAGCACAACTTTAGTTTCGATCGGATATCATTTTTTTCGATTGATGAATTTGAATGTAGTGTTGACATGAACGATAAATAAAGTGATCGGGTTGATGTGCGCATTTATATGTCACAAGCTTCAATTTGGATTTAATTTTTTGACACGAGCACACTGCAAGAATATAGAGAGTTTCCTGCTGTTTGCACAAACTAACTATTTTTTTCTACATCCAAATTAATATTTATCCACTTCTGGTCATAATTTGGTGACAATGAGCATATAAACTGCTGTGCCATGTTGCTTACATTGATCACGCAGTAATGAGTGGATGACAAACAAGGACTGGAGGGACATTTTCCGGCTCCACTTTAGGACTCTGAATGAAAGTCGACAGAACACTCATTTTATATTCATCAGGAAGAACAGCTTGTTCTGTGCGTCATACGTCATTACAAGGGCTATGCAGCTGATCAACTCAAAACACCTGCAAAGGTTTCCTGAGCGTTCAAAATGGTCTCTCAGTTTGGTTCACTAGGCTACTCAATCATGGGTATGACTGCTGATCTGACAGTTGTCTAGAAGATAATCATTGACACCCTTCACAAGGAGGGTAAGGCCACAAACATGCATTGCCAAAGAAGCTGGCTGTTTACAGAGTGCTGTATCCAAGCATGTTAACAGAAAGTTGAGTGGAAGGAAAAAGTGTGGAAGAAAAAGATGCACAACCAACCGAGAGAACCGCAGCCTTATGAGGATTGTCAAGCAAAATCGATTCAAGAATTTGGGGGAACTTCACAAGGAATGGACTGAGGCTGGGGTCAAGGCATCAAGACGCGTCAAGGAATTTGGCTACAGTTGTCATCAGAGGCGTCTTACCTGGGCTAAGGAGAAGAAGAATTGGACTGTTGCCCAGTGGTCCAAAGTCCTCTTTTCAGATGAGAGCAAGTTTTGTATTTAATTTGGAAACCAAGGTCCTAGAGTCTGGAGGAAGGGTGGAGAAGCTCATAGCCCAAGTTGATTGACGTCCAGTGTTAAGTTTCCACAGTCTGTGATGATTTGGGGTGCAATATCATCTGCTGGTGTTGGTCCATTGTGTTTTTTTGAAAACCAGCATCACTGCACCCATTTAACAAGACATTTTGGAGCACTTCATGCTTCCTTCTGCTGACCAGCTTTTTAAAGATGCTGATTTCCTTTTCCAGCAGGATTTGGCACCTGCCCACACTGCCAAAAGCACCAAAAGTTGGTTAAATGACCAAGGTGTTGATGTGCTTGACTGGCCAGCAAACTCACCAGAACTGAACCCCATAGAGAATCTATGTATCTATCTATCTAGGGTATTGTCAAGAGGAAAATGAGAAACAAGAGACCAAAAAATGCAGATGAGCTGAAGGCCACTGTCAAAGAAATCTGGGCTTCCATACTGTATAAGTCAATTGTTACCAATAGCTGGGGGCCCCTGGAATCATCAGCACCTTCCTCCCCATTAGTGAACAGTTATTTTGGCATCCCTCCAACACCTCAACTCTTCCTTCCTTAGATTTGGTTCTTGGCTGGTTACCATTAAACCAGTCAAGGAAGTCCTTGGGCAGTGGTTTTCAACCCCCACCCCCCACCCCCCAACACTGCCTACTTTATCTCATATATTGACTCCAGGTCTTGGAGTCTCTCCATCTGAGCTGATGACCTGAATTAAGGTTAAGGAGACAGTCAAAACATTCTTGTTTGGAGGGCTCCAGGAACAAGATCGAGAAACACTGTCCTAAGGGATATACCCCTTAGGTATATGTATTAACATGTTATTTATACTATACTTTTTAGAAATATACTAATAGTGTGCTTGTGTTTAGCATATTCCTTAAAAGTGTAACTAAGCATATATTTATTACCAAAGTATTTTTGTATATTTTTAAGAAATACATTAAAATGCAATTCAATATATTTTTAATGCACTTCAAATAAGCATGTTGGCAATACAAATGTATTATAAACATACTACTTGAATTTCAAGTATATTTTAATACATTTAATACTACGTCTTTTCCACCTGGGTACTTTGGGCTCAGAGTGAATATTGAGTTTGAACCCTCCTTCATGGATGGCAAACAAAACCTTTTATACCTCCTCTTCATTAAAGATTACATTAACTTGAACTTGTGAACAAAGCCAGTCATTCAGAAATGTTGAAGTTCATCACTGCAACAAAAAAATATCACATTTTCAGTAATACTTTACAAAATATGTGGATATGTAACAGGTGACCTGTGCAGAGGTAAAACAAAATACTCCAGGGTTGACTCAGGTCAGTCACAGCAAACTGAAGTGCTCTTTGAGAGGAACCCATGCCTTTCTATATAACAAGCTTATTCACAAACAGCTGTGTGACCTGGCACCGAATCAGCCCCTGGATCGCATGATTAAAGGATATGTTTTGCCGATTTTCAACTAGCTTTTATATTGATTCAATTTTGGTAATATAAGTTCATGTGCACTCAACAATGTACATTCTTTCTCTGTGATACCTGCACACAGATGTCCTTGTGTATATGTCAGCAAAAGTGTGAAAGTTTGATCTCTCGTTTTAACATGAGCCCTGGAGCTGTCAAAAGTCTGTCAGATGACACAAAATGACACAATCTGCATCCCCTAATAGACGTTTGACAGCTCCAGTGCTTTTGGTAAAGTGTTAGATCAAATTTCTGCTTTTTTGTATTCCTGCCCATGGACAGTAACATTAAGAGAGGGTAAGCGCCATCATTAAAAGTGCAATAAAGTTGTTGGCAAAAAGGAAGCACCACACTTTTTCCTCTGTTTTCTGTAGTCATGTAGCACTCTCTCGATCACTTACACAGCCAAGTTTTATTAAAAGCCCATCTTGCAAGCAGTGATTTCCCTCTTTAACATAGTGGCTTAAATGAACCAGAAATTGTTGTTTTAGGTATTGCGTAATTTTATCTTTTGCAAGATCTCTCAGTGCAGAAGCATTTCCCTAAATCTGCTGAAAGTCGATGTGCATGAAGAGTGTGAACAGTGTGAAGATGTGCAGCTGTACTAACTAGAATACTGAAAAAATGCGTCGCTGTGAACATTTAGAGACATTTTGCCTTTGTTTTTTCTGTCTTAAAGGTTAAAGACTTTCAGCTCTATTGTTGCTTTTCTTCTGCATACCCAAACCATATTTAATGGAAATTAGCATTTCTTATTTGGAATCTATTTGCATATTTGCTTGTTTATTTTCACTGCCCACATTGCATAAACTTGAACTCGTTTTCCCAGCAAAATTGGGACAAATATGACAAAGCTTTATCAACTAACCACCTAACATCTGCAATATATTTATTGAAAGACCTTTGTGAGGTTTAAACAACAATCAAATGGAACCCTGCACAAAGTTTGCCATGTGAGGTAACATTATTTGGAAGCCATGCAACAAAAGCTCTTGCAGTGTTGGGAGTGGGAACACTCTTCTCGTCTAGGTGCAACCTACACCATATCAACCAAAATGATTTATGACAGCACTGATCTCATAAGTGGGACTGCACCTGGTATGGCTTCCATCTAGTGTGTCAGGCATAAACAATTGGCTCTCGCATCTGTGGGCATACAATGAAAATATGCGGTTGGCCAATTGCTTCCCACGAGCGGTCCGTCTATGCACTACCTCCACATCACATAAACAGCCCTCGTTCAACAGGCTTCCAAAAACCCTGATGTGTTAACAGCCAGTAGTGTAAATGGAGGTTGCCAGTCCAGTCTTCAATTGGAAAACCAAATAGTATTTTTTTAAGTTATACATGAAGCAGAAGAAGCTATACAAGATTGGCAAACCAGCTACCCCTATTCTGGTTGCACAAATAATTAAATTCACATTCTTAAAAAAAAAATTCACAAAATCAACCGACAGCCCTAAATCTCTGGACATATCATTAGTTAGGAAACCCTGAGAGTTGACTGCACAAAATGATCTTGCCACACAGCAATCAAAGCATTGCTAAAGACGATTAGTGAACCAACAAGGAAATGGGCATGACTCATTTGTCCCTCTCACCTTGCAAGACCTTGCCAGTGTTTTGTGGTTGGGTCTGTTCACACGCAGACTTCAGCAGCACAATGTTCTCCTGTGTGCTGTCATTATGCCTCCAGGGCAATGGAGCTTACGTCATCACTTGCTGAGGAGCATGGACGCATTTGAGATCAGCTGGTTGCATTATTTGACCATACTCTGCTAGGGTGTGTGCTTACTTACTGTTAACTGGTGGATTCCCCCCGGACCAGCATCAGCTAAAAGCGGCATCCCAATGGTACCACCGCATAAACAAGATGTTCTGTTCAAACATTATTACATCAGAAAACTCTGAGTCCTGTTCGTGCTTGGCCAGGTGTGGGGTGTAAGAAGTACCTCAACTGACCCCAGCAGCAGTTAGCCCAAGAGACAGGTAAAATTAGGAGCAGGTAATTATTGAAATAAGTCAACAGTAATTTTGATGCACGATTAGCCGGTCTGTGTAACAACGTGAAGACTTTTTTTCCCAGACATTTAAACATGCACAGAACTGGAAAGGATGCATTTACAAAACTATGTGCTATGTAAAGGTAACTCCAAAAACTGTTGCCAGATGATAGTAGTATAAGCCATTATATTCATAAAGTATGAAAAGTGCACAATGCATGCATACTATTTTATTATTGTGCAAAAAAGGCATGTGCCTGAAGCTGAATAACACATTCAGGAAAAAGTTAATAATGAAAAAAGACTAATTATCCAACAAGTGCACTTGGCTAAAGAACTTCTTTAGTTAACATATGAAAAGTTTCAGAGCAAATCAAGTTAAAATCTACGACGGCGTCTTAGTGCCACTTTAAAGCTGCAGTTCGTAACTTTTTGGGTTAAAAATGATCTGAAATCAATATTTGAGCAAGTACAAAACCAGCCAGTGTTCAAAACTATCACCTTACTTTAGCCCGATTCACAACGGTTAGATTATAATAATGTTTTCTAATTAGGGTGGTACGGGTAGGTTTTCACGGGAAATTCGAGCATGCTGCTTCGTCTCTAAACAAAGAAGTTGTCCAGGCTAGTAGGATATCGCATGTTAGGATCCTGTAGGTGACGGAACGTTTATAGCCTTTTCTCACAGCAGCTAGAATATTAAATGTATCATTCTGATGGCGGATTGTAATTTAGAAAGGATTATGTGTATATGAAACACATGTGGGTGAAATTAAATTATATTCCAGTTTTAATTGTGCTTCTGATTACAGATAGCCTGGGATTAAACAAGATTTGTATTTTAAAGAAAATCAGTTCGAAGGGAGCCTAGTTTACTTTTTGGGTTAAAACAATTTCTTAATATGAAATTTGAATGGTCTGACAATTAGAGATTAGACTGTGCAGGAATTGAAATCTACACGCTAATACACACTTTACTCATTGTCACGCAATGATGATGTTGTTAACGTTAATAATTTAATAATAAAGTATAACAATAATAATAATTTGGACAGTTAGTTGTGATATTAGCTAACAAATCGTTTGATTGAACTACCATTGGTAGCGCGATTTATTGTAATGCTTTTTTCCTTATTTGGTGAGAACAAATGTGGCAGACTTGTTACTTAATTGTTCAGATAGCAATATATGGTGAACATTCTTATTTGGGTCATATATTCCAAGATGTAGGCAAGGATTTGTGATTCCTAAATACAGTATCCACACCTGTGCGGTGACTGACAGACTGACACACATACTCCTCAAAACATTAGATTCATCCACACTGGAGCCATGCCAGAGCACAACCCCATGCAAGGAAGATAATTCCGCACAGAGCTGCATTTCCAGGTTTTCAAACAGAGATGGTGACAAAGAGGCAAAACTTACGGACTGCAGCTTTAAAAAAAATATAAAAAAATCTAAGATTACGAGATTAAAGGCATTATATTTTGAGAATAAAGTCGAAATACTACAAGATTAAAGTCAAAATATTACGAGAAAAAAGTCAAAATACTATGATAATAAAGTTGAAATATTACAAGAATAAAGTGGAAATGTTTAGAGAATTTAAATCGGAGAAAAAATAAGTTACAGTATTTTGAGAGTATAGCCTATTGCGCATACAAATGGCCCAGATTGAGAGCACCGGGAGAAGTTGCCTGGCCACCGGAATTGATTTGAATATTGTTGCGTTCGATACATTGTTTGTATTTTGCTATAACCGACTTTGGAATTTCTCCCGGTGCTCCCAATCTGCTAATATACTCTCAAAATATTATAACTTTAATCTTTATTCTCGAAACATTTCGACTTTATTCTCGTAATATTTCAACTTTATTTTTGCAATTTCGACTTAATTCTTGAAATATTACGACTTTAATCTCATAATCTTCAATTTTTTTACGTGGCACCAAAATGCTGTCTTACAAATCATAATGATGGATTGTACACTCTTAAATATTATTAAACATATTAAAATAATGTTGTTGTTTTTTTCCATTTGGTTCCATTAAAAAATGTACATACATGAAAAATGTTCTCCACACTATGAACAAAAAAAAGATGCTGAGAACTGCTCGCTGTAAGGTTCTTTGAGGAACCAAAAGTGGTTCTTCTATGGCATCACTGCAAAGATAATAGTGTGACTGCAATGTAACTACTAATGTAAAACTAATGTAACTTGAACTGAAAGTGTAGCTTGTCATGCAAATAATAATTTAACTTAACATCCTGATAAAAAAGGAATTTTCACTGGAATCCACAATGCGTAACTTTTCCGTGATTCATTGGTATTAAATGTTAATTAGGGTTCAAATTGATGAAAAAGGACTAGAGTTACAGTAATTGACCTAAATCAGGAGCATCTCTTCCAGGCCACACAGAAGAAAAGACGCTGTGTTCTCTCTAGATGCAAGACACACAGCTGGTCTTTAAAATGTCAGGTGGAGAGCAGAAACATTACAGTGTGCAAGCTTTCAGATGTGGCTTTCACATGAATGAAAATGTGCTCCCTTGACCTAAAGATCAGTTTGTTCTTCACGGCACATAGCTTAAAGCAGTGGCTCCAGGCCCACTGGCATCTGATGCTCCAGCACAGACGCCATCCTCCCCCTCTGCACCCTGAAACCATCCCAGCAGATCTCTATCGGCTACGCTCATTTCCCTACAAGGGTGAATGGGCCTCGAAGGTACGAGACATGTCCAAACCCTTCTGAATGAGGGGACACAACAAACAACTGAAGAAAACAAAACAACACAAGCATTTCAAAGATGAGTGTTTAAAAACTCTTCAAGTAGCTCTGATATGCCACTTCAGACGGCAATACAGACTGCAGATGGTACTCTAAGAGCCAGATGAAGCTAGAGTAATGTGGGCTACATGTTTAAGAGTATAAACGAAAACTGTTTAGGAAATATTCAACCTATTATTATTATTATTAATTATTATTATTCAAACAAACAACAACAATAAAAAATTGGTTTAGCATTAACAAGCATAATCTACTTTTGGGACAATTTTTCAGCCATTCCTCAGCCATACATAACACCGTCTGTTCTTAGAAGGCAACAGACCAGGACATTGTGCACAAGGGCCGTTTGACACTGAGGTCGGTGTGTAATTTCACAGACATATTTATGGTCTACTCAGCTCTGGAGATTTTATCTCCAGTCTTACCAAAGGAACTAATGCAAGTATTTGTGGCAAGCCAAAGTTCTTCAATGAAAAGGACCATATTGCGCAAAATTCAGCAAGAGTTCCAAAAGGCTTAACTGTATAAAGTCATCTTTGCTGATTTGTATTAAAGTGTTCAACCAAAAATGAACATTCTGTCATTAATTACTCTCCCTCATGTCGTTCCAAACCCATAAGACCTTTGTTTATCTTTGGAACACAAATTAAGATATTTTTTTGATACAAATCTAAGAGCTTTCTGAGCCTCCATAGACAGCAAGGGATCTACCACGGTCAAGGAAACAGAAAAATAGTAAGGACACCTTTTGGTCACATAAATATCAGAAAAATGCATCAGATGGCATATTTTGGTTTAGTTTGGACTTTTGGATATTTTTTATTTTTGTTCTTGAGTGTAAAACTTATATACAAACGTTTTGTTTTATATATATATATATATATATATATAGATCAAATCTTTGCTCAATAAAAATATGTTTCTTTCCTGTAGCTCAACTAGTAGAGTATGGCGTTAGCAACGCCAAGATGATGGGTTCGATTCCCAGGGAAAGCAAGAGCTGATAAAAAATGTAGAAACTTGAATGCAATGTAAGTCGCTTTGGATAAAAGCGTCTGCTAAATGCATAAATGTAAATGTAAAATGTTAATAATAATAATAAATAATAATAATAATGATTATATGTGAAACAGGGTTAAACAGGGTTAAAAGGCTCAAGACTAGCTTTAAAACCAGACCTTTTTGTACACAAAAAAAATAAATATAAAATATATATATAAAAAAGCTTAGTTTACTATCACGTTATGTGAAGCCCTCCTTGTGTGAAGACCGAAGAGTGTAAAGACCATCAACTCTACCGTGCGAGGGTATAAATCAGCTTGCTTCAATAACCAATTCTTACTATGTGTACATGTGTTTTAGACAGTTTAGGATTACTGATAAAGTACTGGCATTTGACCTTTTTGTACGTTACTTCAACCTACTACATGGAAATGACATACATATGCATATATGGGTGTTTGGCTTAGTGTCATGTTAGAATCAATACTCATACAATATTTTGAAATGTTTTTAGCTTTATTGTTTTCATTTAAATGTTTAGTTTTGAAATCATTTGTCATTTTATTTAATTTCTCAATTTTCTTAAATGTGTGTGTATATATAGTGCCTTCCATCAAATGGTGCAACACTTTCACGTCAGTGTCACATGAACCTCAACAATTTTGGACTGGTAAAGACGGCATATGTTATATTACAGCTTGTCAAATTGAAAAAGTTTTTGCTGAGCAATATTCCTCAAATAGTATGTGAATAGACTGTGTCTGGTCTTAGTGCTGCGTTTGACACTATCGGACATAACATTATTTTAAATAGACTAGAAATTTATTTTGGCATTCGAGGAAGTGCACTGGCATGGTTCAAATCATACTTATCTGAGCGCCATCAATTTGTGGCAGTAAATGAAGAGGTATCATACCAATCACAAGTGCAGTATGGAGTACCTCAAGGCTCAGTACTTGGCCCCTTGTCTTTACTTTTCACGTTTCACATGTTACCCTTGGGAGATATTATTAGGAAACATGGTGTTAGCTTTCACTGTTATGCTTATGATACCCAGCTCTATATTTCTTTGCGACCTGATGAAACTTACCAATTTGCAAAACTAACGGAATATCAAAAACTGGATGACTAACAATTTCTTACTGCTAAATTCTAAAAACAGAGGTGTTACTTATTGGACCAAAAACTTTGTCATGTAATAATCTAGATCACTGTCTAATACTTGATGGCTGCTCTACAAATTCTTCATCATCAGCTAGGAACCTAGGCGTACTATTTGATAGCAATCTTTCCTTCAAAAACATGTTTCTAGCATTTGTAAAACTGCCTTTTTCCAGCTTTAAAATATATCTAAATTATGACCTATGCTCTCACTGTCAAGTGCAGAAACATTAATGCATGTGTTCATGACCTCGAGGCTAGATTATTGTAATGCTTTATTGGTCGTTGCTCTGCACGTTTAATAAACAAACTCCAGCTGGTTCAAAATGCAGCAGCTAGAGTTCTTACTAGAATCAGGAATTATGACCACATTAGCCCGGTTCTGTCTACACTGCACTGGTTCCCTATTAAACATCGTATACATTTTAAGATCTTGCTAATTACCTATAAGGCCTTGAATAGTTTGGCACCTCAGTATTTGAGTGAGCTCTTATCGCATTATAGTCCTTCAGGTCCGCTGCGGGCCATTTGATAATACCTAGAATATCAAAATTAACTGTGGGCGGGAGATCGTTTTGCTATTTAGCGCCCCAACTCTGAAACAATCTACCTAACACTGTTCAGGAAGCAGAAACACTCAGTTTAAATCTAGATTAAAGACCCATCTCTTTAACCTGGCTTACACATAATACACTATCGCATTTATGTAATTCAAATCCATTAAAGGATTGTTAGGCTGCATTAATTAGGTCAACCGGAACCGTGAACACTTCCCAAAATACCCGATGTACTTGTTACATCATTAGAAGAATGGAATCTATGCTAATATTAGTCTGTTTCTTTCTTATTCCGATGGTCACCGTAACCTTCCAGATCCAGACTGTATCCAGATCAGATGGTCACTGCAGCCACTCGGATACAGTCCGTATCCAGATCAGATGGTGGATAAGCACCTAGAGATGACCTCTTCAGCCCTGAACGTCAGCAGAGACCAGGACAACTAGATGAGCCCCAGAGACTGATCCCCATTGAAGACCCTGTCTTCTAGACGGCCATCGGGACAAGACCACAGGAACCAGATGAGTCCTTTGCACAATCTGACTCTCCTTTAGCCTAGATTTAAACTGCTGATTTTGTCCGGCCAGAGGAGAATATCACTATTTTGACAAACTGTTTCCCCGTCTAAATAGTGTAAAGCTGATATAAAGCCACCCAGGTTTATATAACGCTGATGTAAAGCTGCTTTGACACAATTTGCATTGTTAAAAGCGCTATACAAATCATAGTGACTCGACTTGACTGGTCCAGAAACGTGCAAAGTGTCTAAAGTTAATTTACACCGATGCCAGTTTATAATGGCAAAGTGACCAAAAACCATTCATTTTTAAAGAGAGTTGTTTGTTTGAGGTGACATGAGCGAATGTTAGCAATACAAAGTTGAGCAATACAATCTGCACAGTGATATGGTGCAATGACTACAGTGAGTTGACATGCCTCAGTATACAACTTACACTAATCAAGCTGAAACACCCACTAGGCAACCTCTATCACTGTATGTATGAATGTATCTAAGGCTAAATCTAGTGGGACACTAACCTTAGTAATAGCAGGATATCCAGCAGCCACGTCAGCTGGGCAGTACAGCCTCTCATCATGGGACACTTCCACTGAGGTAGCCCACTGGTCTAGAAAACCATTTGGCGTGTACAGGCCACAATCCTTCACACTCGTCTCACGCTCAAAGTCTTCACAGACGCCGTCGCCATCATAATAGTAGCACATGCTGGGCTCATCTGAACACAAGTGTGCATGTTTGTGTTTGAGAAAGACAGAGAGAAACAATCGTGTTAGCATCACATAAATTCTACAAAAACTAAATATATATTAAAGGTTAAAAAAACATACTGCAGACTTTGTAGCATGTGTATTTTCTCTGAATATAATTATGATACACAGTTTGGGAAGCTGCTTTGAAACTATAGCTTGTCAAGCCACAAACTATTCAAAATTTGAAGTACTTTAACTAGTCTTTCAAAATTAGTTAGCCATGGTACAAGCTACAAACAAGAAGGGGTAATATCTTTAAAGTATATATCAAATACATCAGATACTAATTCTGCAGTCTGGAAATCTACTGCAAATGACAGAGACAGCATTGCATCTTAAGTTTGCTATCCATACAACTTGAAAACATAACAGCACGAAAAGCAGCATTTATCAGAATATATATATGAAAAGGGGGATTCAAATTAATTTGTGAATCCTTTATTTGATCAGTGAATTGCATATGATATTTAATAAATTTGCTCATGTTGTCTTTCGCAAAATATTTGGTATGTACAAGTTGATTATAAAATTGTCATTTTCAGCAAAACTATTCTTTTAACAGTAAAATGTACTTTGTATTTTTGTAAAAATGCCTAAATTATAAACAGCCAAATATCACATATTTGCATTAGGCCTAATAGAGTTCTTCTTGCATTTTATTCAGTTATTTATTGTTTGAATGATCACTCAAAAAATCCATAAAATATAAATATTTATCTATTAAAACGTTACAGCATAAAAATATTTCAGTTAACTAAAGGAGTTTATTAAGTTGCTCATTATTTTGCATATAGTTTCTTAAGACTCCATGGTGACAAAGCAGTAAATAGAGCCAAAACTCACTGAAGAAAGAAAGAAAGAAAGAAAGAAAGAAAGAAAGAAAGAAAGAAAGAAAGAAAGAAAGAAAGAAAGAAAGAAAGAAAGAAAGAAAGAAAGAAAGAAAGAAAGAAAGAAAAATTACATCTGATAGATGTAATGCAGGTCCCCTTCGAGAGAATTGGTATGGACCTCATCGGAACGGTCAGCACGAGGGCATCGCTTTGCATTAGTCCTAGTGGATTATGCAACGCGATACCCGGAGGCAGTGGCACTCCGCAACATTTACGCGAAAAGTGTGACGGATGCCCTGTTTCGCATAATCTCCCGAGTGAGTATCCTGAAAGAGATTCTCACTGATCAAGGCACGGCATTTATGTCACGTATGTTACGCGAGCTTTACGAATTATTGGGCATTAAATCTGTTCGCACTAGTGTCTATCACCCCCAAACGGACGGCCTGGTGGAACGATTTAATCGCACTTTGAAAACCATGATTCGAAAGATCGTTCACGAAGATGCCAAAAATTGGGTGGCCAAAAACCATGGTTTACTGCAAAACTCAGACAGCTCCGTCAGGACAAAGAAGATGCTTACAGAAATGGGGATATAGTCTTGTATAAACAGGCCAAATACACACTGGAAAAGGAGATCAGACTGGCAAAGAGGAATTATTCTGGCAAGCTAAGGAACAAATTCTCTTCTAGTGATTCTGCTTCAGTGTGGAAGGCTATGAAAGACATCACCAGTTACAAGACACCAGCCCCCAGCACTGTGGAGAATCAACAACTGGCAGACAATTTTAATGACTTTTACTGTAGATTTGGAAAAACACCCCACACCCGTTTGAACACCTCTCCACACAACCATTAACACCTCCAGCAACCCCCTCTCCGCCACACCTACACTGAAAATAAGTGAAGATGACATGCGCCAGGTCTTCGGAGAGAACAAAAGAAGGAAAGCACCAGGACCAGACAGTGTGTCACCAGCCTGTCTTAAAACCTGTACTGACCAGCTTGCCCCCATCTTCACAAAGATCTTCAACAGATCACTGGAGCTGTGCGAAGTCCCCTCATGCTTCAAATGCTCCACCATGATCCCCGTCCCAAATAAACCCAAAATTACTGGACTTAATGACTACAGGCCTGTAGTCCAACATCTGCGGTCATGAAAATGTGGTCATGAAATAATTTGAAAGACTGGTTTTGGCTTATCTGAAGGCCTCCACTGGACCCTTACTGAACCCCTTGCAGTTTTTCCTACAGAGCAAACAGGTCTGTGGATGAATCAGTCAACATGGGACTGCACTTCATTCTGCAGCATCTGGACAGACCAGGGACTTATGTGAGGATCCTGTTTGTAGACTTCAGCTCTGCTTTTAACACCATCATCCCGGACACCCTTCAGAATAAACTGACACAGTTCTCCATCCCCACCTCCGTCTGTCAGTGGATCACCAGCTTCTTGACAGATAGGCATCAGGTAGTGAGGCTGGGAAAATTCTCATCCAGTACACGTACTATCAGCACTGGAGCTCCTCAGGGCTGTGTTCTCTCCCCACTGCTCTTCTCCCTGTACACAAATGACTGCACATCTAAAGACCCCTCCATCAAGCTCCTGAAGTTTGCAGATGACACCACACTGATCGGCCTCATTCAGGACGGTGACGAGTCTGCTTACAGACAGGAGGTTAAGGAGGAAGCTGAGGAAGTTCAAACTGCCACAGGAGCTGTTGATACAGTTCTACTCTACCATCATTGAATCCGTCCTCTGCATGTCAATAACTGTCTGGTTCAGCTCAGCTACCAAATCTGACCTCAGAAGACTACGGAGGGTAGTCCGGACTGCTGATCGAATCATTGGTACAACCTTCCACACTCTCCAAGAACTGTACTCATCCAGAGTGAGCAAAGGGGCTGGTAAAATCATTCTGGACCCCTCACATCCAGCACACTCCCCCATTTGAACTATTACCATCTGGTCGACGCTACAGAGCTCTGAGCACCAGAACGACCAGACACAGAAAGAGTTTAATTCCCCAATAAATCAATCTCATGACCACTTGACATTAAACGTGGAACACACAACACTATACTAATTTTTTCATTTCAAATTAGCACATGTCAGACCTCACATATAATTGTCTGTATTGTATATTGTGTTTTTGCCATTTTGTACATTGCCTATTTGTATATTGTTCTTTTGTTGTCTGTGTCATGTCCTTTCATTGTCATTCTGTTGCACTGTGGAGCTTCTGTCACTAAATCAAATTAATTGTATGTGTAAACATACCTGGCCAATAAAGCTCATTCTGATTCTGTCACTTTATTAGGTACACCTTGCTAATATCGGGTTGGATCCACTTTTGCCTTCAGAACTGCCTTAATTCTTTGTTGCATAGATTCAACAAGGTGTTGGAAACATTCCTCAGAGATTTTGGTCCATATTGACATGATAGCAGTTGCTGCAGATTTGTCGGCTGCACATCCAAGATGCGAATCTCCCGTTCAACCACATGCCAACGGTGCTCTATTGGATTGAGATCTGGTGACTCCACACTGTGGAGACCTTTTGAGTAAAGTGAACTCATTGTTATGTTCAAGAAACCAGTCTGAGATGATTTGAGCTTTGTGACATTGTGCATTATCCTGCTGGAAGTAGCCATCAGAAGATGGGTACACTGTAGTCATAAAGATATGGATATGGTCAGCAACAATACTCAGGTAGGGTGTGGCTTTTAAACGATGCTCAATTGGTACTAAGGGGCCCAAAGTGTGCCAAGAAAATATCCCCCACACCATTACACCACCACCACCAGCATGAACCATTGAGACAAGGCAGGATGGATCCATGCTTCATGTTCTTTATGCCAAATTCTGACCCTACAATCTGAATGTCGCAGCAGAAATCGGGACTCATCAGACCAGGCAATGTTTTTCCAATCTTCTATTGTCCAATTTTGGTGAGCCTGTACGAATTGTAGCCTCCGTTTCCTGTTCTTAGCTGACAGGAGCAGCACCCGGTGTGGTCTTCTGCTGCTGGAGCCCATCTGCTTCAGGATTCGACGTGTTGTGCGTTCAGAGATGGTATTCTGCATATATTGGTTGTAACGAGTGGTTATTTGAGTTACTGTTGCCTTTCTGTCATCTCTAACCAGTCTGCCCATTCTCCTCTGACCTCTGACATCAACAAGGCATTTTCATCCAGACAACTGCCGCTCACTGGATGTTTTCTCTTTTTCGGACCAGCCACACACTGTAAACCCTAGAGATGGTTGTGCGTGAAAATTCCAGTATATCAGCAGTTTTTGAAATACTCAGACCAGCCCGTCTGGCACCAACAACCATTCCACGTTCAAAGTCACTTAAATCCCCTTTCTTCCCAATTCTGATGCTCGGTTTGAACTTCAGAAAATTGTCTTCACCACATCTAGATGCCTAAATGCATTGAGTTGCTGCCATGTGATTGGCTGATTAGAAATTTGTGTTACCAGACAAATTGAACATGTTTGCCTAATAAGGTGGCCGGTGAGTGTATATGCATATATACATGCTTTTGTCTCCATATCAATGGGTTTATTAGGTCGTTTTCCCTTGCATACTGACTGTGTCATACTCACAGCATCCCATCAGAGAAGAGCCAGTTTCTGTTTCTGATAGAAACTGGACCCACTTCAAATCTGTGAAGACACAGATCACAGATCCTTCTTCTAAAGTGTTCACTTTTATGGCCTAATGTGAGCAATATTCAACATATGTGTCACCACATGGAGTTCTACAGAATCGCAACAGATGTTTTATTTTGCAGATGGCTTGAATGTCTCCTCTGTATCATTCAAATAGTTTACATCAGTGAGGGTCAGATTTTCCTTCTCAAATGTCATTTCAAATCATGCCGCAGGTCTCAATAAAGTTACTAGCCAATTGCATTGAAGTTTATCAAATTTGGTGCTTTGCGGGTGTTAATTCTGGACTCTAGATACATCTGTGCTGCCTTCAGAATCCCACCAGATGAAGGCATATTTGCAGACAGGATGTTGCGCAAACATTGGTTTCAGATGTGCCTTGATGCCTTCCTACCTCTGAAGGCAGCATTTTTCAGATTTCGGACAAATCAGGTTTTTCCAGGTCCATGAGTGAGACAGGTGCACTGTCGAGGTCATGGATATTTGGGATGATTTTTCCAGGCCATGGAGCTGCTTTTTCTCATTCAAGTTTTTTACCCTTTACTTTTTCTCCTCGCTATTTCAAATCAAATCAAATCACTTTTATTGTCACATCACCACAGCACAAGTGCCTTGGTGAGTGAAATTCTTACGAGCGTGCTCCAGACAGTGCAAAAAAATCATATGGACAGTACATATTTACAGACTGTTTTGCAAAATACACATATATACTCAGTACACATAGTGTACTATAAAGACATACTTCGTTATCAACTACACATTATACACCGTATGTACACATCTACATTATGTACACTATCTATACATTATGTAATCTAGTAATAATGTGAAGGTGCAGCAGATTATAAATTTACAGCAGATTGGTTGAGCAGCAGATAGTTGTGCAAAGGTGCATTATGCATATGCAGTATGTGCTCCAGTGATTGTGTTAGTGCAGAGTCCGGTAGAACTGTGTTAAAGTGCAGTGCATGGCACTGACTGTTCATTAGCCTGATAGCCTGAGGAAAAAAGCTGTCCCTCAGTCGGCTAGTGCGGGATCGGATGCTGCGGAGACGTCTCCCTGAGAGCAGCAGAGAGAGCAGTCTGTGGGACGGGTAGTCTTTGATAATCCTCCGGTTTTCTTGTACACCGCCTGGTGTAGATGTCCTGGAGGGAGGGAAGCTCACCTCCAACAATGTGGCGGGCAGTTCGCACGACCCTTTGCAGAGCCCTGCGGTTGCCAGCGTTGCTGTTTCCAAACCAGGCGGTGATGCAGCCGATCAGGATGCTCTCCACAGTGCAGGTGTAGAAGGATCTGAGGATGCTGGGGCAAACTTCCTCAGCCGTCTCAGGTGATGTGCCTTCTTCAGCACTGCATCTGTGTGAGCAGACCATGTGAGATCCTCAGTGATATGAACGCCGAGTAACTTAAAGCTGCTCACCCGCTCCACAGGTGTCTTGTCGATGGTGATGGGTGTGTGTTCTCTGCTCTGTAATCCACCGCCAGCTCCTTGGTCTTGTCGATGTTGAGTGAGAGGTGGTTCTCCTGAGTCAGGGTACTCACCTCCTCTCTGTAGGCCGTCTCATCGTTGTCGGTGATCAGGCCTATCACCGTTGTGTCGTCAGCAAATGACGATGACGTTGGAGCTGTGTGTTGCTGTACAGTCGTGTGTGTACATACAGGCTGATGCTGTTGAGGATCAGAGAAGATGTGTTGTTGCCCATTCTGACCACCTGACTTCTGCCTGTCAGGAAGTCCAGGATCCAGCTGCACAGAGATCTGTTCAGTCCCAGAGTCTTTCGCATGTGGCAGGCACTATGGTGTTAAATGCAACTATAATCCACGAACAGAATCCTCACATAGGTGTTCTTATTTTCCAGGTTGTAAGGCAATAGCATCGTCTGTGGAACGGTTACTGCGGTATGCAAATTGTAGTGGGTCCAGTGAAGCAGGCAGCACAGAGCAGATGTGTTCTCTGACAAGCTTCTCAAAACACTTGCTGAAGAAGAGCAATGGGCCTCCAGTCATTCAAGCATGTGATTTTATTTTTCTTAGGTATGGGCACAATGGTGACTTTTTTGAAGCATTTGAAATTGTCTGTAAAAACCCTGGCTAGCTGGAAAGCGCATGCTTTGAGCACACGGCCTGGAATGCCATCCACGGCTTTACGGATGTTCACCCGTTTGAAGGATCGGGTTACATCCGCGACAGAAAGGGAGAGTGGACTCACCTCTTCTACAGCAGCCATGGGAACGCTCTCTGTGTGTGTTGTCAGCCTCGAACCGAGCATAAAAGGGGTTGAGCTCGTCCGGTAAAGAGGCGGCAATGTTCACAGTACCTGGTTTATTCCCTTTAAAGCCTGTGATGTTGTTGATGCCCTGCCACATGCTTCTTGGATTATTGTTGTTGAAATGTTCTTCAACTTTGTTTTTATATTGTCGTTTGGCTGCTTTGATGGATCTCCTGAGATCGTAACTGGCTTGTTTCCAATCGTCAGTGTTTCCGAATTTAAAGGCAGATGTCCGCGCTGACAAGGCTGATCGAACATCGCTGTTAATCCACTGTTTTTGGTTGGGGTAGATGCGGATTGTTTTGGTCGGAACTACATCATCTATACACTTCCTGATGAAACATGTTACGGAATCTGAATACGCCTCTATGTCGTCATCAGACACTGAACATGTCCCAGTCCACGTGATCAAAACAGTCCTGTAGTGTAGCGTCCGATTGGTCCGACCAGCATTGAATTGTCCTGAGGGCGGGTGCCTCACGTTTCAGTTTCTGCCTATAAGCAGGCAGGAGCAGAACGGAAGAGTCTGATTTGCCGAAAGAGGGATTTGTATGCATCTGGAGGAGTGTAACAATGGTCGAGTATACGATCTCCACGCGTCCTGAAGTTGGCTTTATTAAAGTCCCCCGTGATAATAAAAGCTGCATCTGCGTGGTTTCCTGCTCACTTATATTCCTGTACAGTTCCCTGAGTTCCTGGTCTGTGTTGGCTTGGGGGGGTATATAAACAGCCGTGATTATGATCGCTGTAAATTCCCTCGGTAGCCAGAATGGTCGACACAGAAGCATATGAAATTCCAGATCAGGGGAGCAGAAGCCTTTCATCACACCACAAGTTCATAGAAACAAACACCCCCACCTCTGCTCCAGAGCTCTTTCGTCCTATCCGAGCGGTGCACGGAGAATCCCGTGAGCTTGATGGCTGAGTCTGGAACCATAGCAGACATCCAGGTTTCTGTGAGGCAAATAACACAGCAGTCCCTTGTTTCTCGTTGGTATGAGATGCGCGCCCGCAGTTCAATAATAATAATTTGTTACATTTATATAGCGCTTTTCTAGACACTCAAAGCGCTTTACATAGTAAGGGGGCCTCCTCATCCACCACCAATGTGCAGCATCCACCTGGATGATGCCGGCAGCCATAGTGCTCCAGAACGCCCACCACACACCAGCTTATTGGTGGAGAGGAGACAGAGTAATGAAGCCAATCAGTTCACAGAGTTTGTTATCCAGTAACTTGGCCAGTAAAATGGCGGAAAGCACGGTGTCTCAGTCTGACGAGAACGCCAGCTCTCTTTCCTCTTTTTCGGCGTCGGCGGCGTTTCCTCGTTTGCGCGACCCAGACAAAGGGCTCTGATGCCGTGTCTGTGAACAATCCACCGGCATTCAAAAACTCAAAGTCCGGTTTGCGTTGCGCGACGGAGGAACCAATGTTTAAAAGCGTGTCTCTATCGTAGACAGTTAGCAAAACATAATAAAACATACGAAAAACAGCAAAGTTTTCCCGGAGCACGCAACACGGCTGCCATCCTCGGCACCATCTTCTCATTCTCATATCTCCCACTTTCACATTTTCTCTCCCACATTGTCTCTCCATTCACTCCTCCTCTGTCTTTTTGTTTGTCTCTCTGGCATTTTATATTAACAAACTGAATATTAGTAGTGCACCTAAAAATATTTAGAACAACAATGTATAATACACTGAGGAAGATACCATTTACAAATTTACAGAAATGAACTATTTAAAATACATTTAAACTAAATGTAATGTAAACACTTGACTATAAGGTTAATTTATTAACTATATTAGTTAACACAAATATGTAACATTCTGTCAATGGGCCATGCCTGCATCAACTCTTGACTGAGTTTTAAATCAATAAACTCCAAATTTTCTGCTCATTAATAGTTAGTAAGGTAATTGTTAAATTTATGTATGGGGTTTAAGGATTAAGGGATGTGGTTAATAAGGCATTAATATGAGCACTAATAAACAGCCAATATGCTAGTAATATTCTTGCAACTAGTTAATAGTGAGGTCCTCTAAAGTGTTACCCCATCGCTCACCTGACAGTTACTAATACAAAAAACACACAAACAAACAAACAAACAAACAAATTGTTTAATACACAACTTAGCAAGTAAGTAACTGTTTTATATATTTAATATATTTGTAATGCACCTGAGCTAACATGAACTAGCAATGAGCAGTTGTATTTTTAACAAAGGTTAACAAAGACTAATAAATACTGTAAGAAATGTTTTGCTCATTGTAAGTTCATGCATTGTTAGTAATGCTTTGCACAATGTTAACTAATGGGACCTTTTTGTCAAGTGTTTGTACCAATTTAATCAATTACCAAGCCATTTCAGTTGAATGCATAACTGCTATACAGAATAAGGCTGAAAGTGCCAAAAATAGTGATAATGAGCATATGTTTAGTGATAAAGAGACACAGACGGTCTTGCTGTCTCTTTCTGTCTGTCTCTCTATGTAAGGGGTTCCAGCAAGGAGGACAAAGGCTTGCCGTGCCAAGTTGGCTCGAGCCTCTGCATAAATTCCAGCACTCCCCTCTGCTGATGTTGAAACGAGGGGCTGCAGAGGGGGACAAACACACACACTCACACACACAACTATTGTTCACGTAGCCTTCTGCACAACCTACAGTTATACATGCACACACATCTGCGCCACACCATACCATGGCACCGTTACACTCCTCAGATACGATGATACGAGCAATTGTACCTTCCCTGGGCAACTCGATTCTAATTCTAACATAGATAACATTATATTGAGATAAGGAAAACCAAACGCTAACTTTTGGTTCAGCAGAGTGCAGCTATAAAAACAATCAGTTGCACAGTCAGAAAGACAAATGCTTCATTCACGATGGTGCCTGATGGTTCCACATAAAAACAAAAGTTCCAAGCTGCCTCACAGATGTGATTCCTTCAGTAAATAGTAAAAACTCTCAGAGAAAATGTTTAAATGTCTGATATTCTGAATTATAGAATTAATGAGATTGCGAAGTCTCTTCTGCTCATCATGGCTGCAATTCTTTGATTAAAAAAATCAGTAAAAACAGTAATATTGTGAAATATTACTTTTTAAAGCTGTTTTTATGTGAATATACCAACAATGCTAAATATTCAGCTTACATTACTCCAGTATTCAGTGCCAAATGATCCTTCAGAAATAATTCTGATTTGTGTCACAGTCCTGCTGGTGTGCCCAGGCTGGCCACCAGATGTCTCTGTGTGTTGAGCACATGGCTTGTTGTTTGTTTGGTGCCATGTGCTCCCATGTCGATTGTCTGTCCCCTCCCAACTTGTTACTTAATAATTTTTTCAGTGGCTCCAGCTGTGTCTCCCTCGTTACCCTCGTTTGTCTCCCTATATAGTCTCCTTGTGTCTGCAGTCCTGTGCTGATCCGTTGTCTTACGTCATGTGAGTTACATGTTTGACTGTGCGCCAGTCTTCTGCCTGCCTGCTTGTTTTTCCCCTTTGGGGTGGTTTTTGTTGTTCATTTGTTTCATTGTATTATATTAAAACCTGAAAATCTCTGCATTTGAGTCCTCGACCTCATCTCTCCTGACAGAACGGATCAGCCACGATGAGGATTCAGCAGAGGGGGCAACCGGCAACCATGGGTCCAGGGCGTAAATTTTCAACGTCCACCAGGGAGACCAGACCATTGAGGTTTACAACAGGGACTTTGTGGGAGTGGCTCGCCAGTCGGCTACGGAGGAGGCCTGCCTCATGGTGTTTTTTTTGGGGAGGCCTAGCCGAGCCCTTCAAATCCCGGATGCCTTATTGGCACCCCGAGGATTCACTGGAGGGGTACATCAATCTGGCTCTGAGTTTAAGCGGCTCAACCTTCAGGACGCAGTCCGCTCCAGAGCCCACTCTGTTCCGGGAGCCGACGGAGTCCGCTCCAGGGCCCGCTCCATTCCGGGAGCCCACGCAGTCCGCTCCAGACTCCGCCCCGTGAGCCCACGCATTCCGCTCCGGTCCGGGAGCCCACGCAGTCATTCCAGCCCACGCATTCCATTCCCGGGAGCCGACAGAGCCCGCTTCGTTCCGGGAGCCCACGCAGTCCGCTCCGTTCCGGGAGCCCATGCAGTCCGCTCCGTTCCGGGAGCCCACGCAGTCCGCTCCGTTCCGGGAGCCCACGCAGTCCGCTCCGTTCCGGGAGCCCACGCAGTCCGCTCCAGAGCACGCTCCGACCCGTGAGCCCACGCATTTCGCTCCGTTCCGGGAGCCCACACAGTCCGCTCCGTTCCGAGCCGAGGCTCCGTTCCGGGAGCCGACAGAGTCCGCTCCAGAGCCCGCTCCGTTCCGGGAGCCGACAGAGTCCGCTCCAGAGCCCGCTCCGTTCCGGGAGCCCACGCAGTCCACTCCAGAGCCCGCTCTAGTCCGGGAGCATACAGACTCCGCTCCAGAGCCCGCTCCGGTCCGGGAGCCCATGCAGTCCACTCCGGTCCTGGACCCTGCTCCGGTCTGGGAACCCACAGAGCCCGCTCCAGGGCCAGCCCCACCCTGGCACCCCTGTGTGCCCATTGTTCCAGGCCCTCTTCCACTCCACGGGCCTGGCGCACCTCCCTCCTAGACATTTTTCTGTTTAGTGTGTGTGGAGCATCTGGGATCCGCTCCTTAAAGGGGGGGTTATGTCACGGTCGTGCTGGTGTGCCCAGGCTGGCCACCAGATGTCTCTGTGTGTTGAGCACATGGCTTGTTGTTTGTTTGGTGCCATGTGCTCCCATGTCGATTGTCTGTCCCCTCCCATCTTGTTACTTAATCATTGTTTCAGTGGCTCCAGCTGTGTCTCCCTCGTTACCCTCGTTTGTCTCCCTATATAGTCTCCTTGTGTCTGCAGTCCTGTGCTGATCCGTTGTCTTACGTCATGTGATTTACATGTTTGACTGTGCTCCAGTCTTCTGGCTGCCTGCCTGCTTGTTTTTCCCCTTCGGGATGGTTTTTGTTGTTCATTTGTTTCATTGTATTATATTAAAACCTGAAAATCTCTGCATTTGAGTCCTCGACCTCATCTCTCCTGACAAAGATTTCTGATTATTATCAAAGTTGAAAACATTGTGCTGCTTCATATGTTTGTGGAAACCATGATTCTTTATTTTTTCAAAATTATTTTTACATAGATTGAAGCCAATCTGCTGATCACTGAATAGGTGTCATAGATTTGGTCTATATCATGAGTAGTAAAAGAGTATATTTTAGATGTATAAGGCTCTTTGCATTTGTGTCTAACAAGAAACAAAATTGTCAGCTGTCTTTCAATGACGTAATCTTTTCTCAGGCTTTGACCATAAAAACGGAGACCGGAAAGCATTCTTTATTAATACTACAGAGCAGGAGACGGTGCCAAGACATCCTTCATGATTTTGTTAGTGTGTTCGTTTTTAATTAAATGTGTTACAGATTTTACAAGGATGACATAATGCTAGTGATAAAAAATAGCTTTGGCTCTGGAGGGAGCGAACAAAAGAGCTCATCTAAAGTGCTTCTCTCAAAGATACTTTTTTCGGAGAGAGACGATAATACATCTCGCAAAACCGTCAACCAAAACTGATGCACAGCAGTGACTACATTTAAAAGCATGCCACACTTTCTGACATGCAGTCGTAGGCTTATGACAGATGATGGCTGTAATGAGCCGCTGATGCACTTACGCTTTCTCTCCACACTTACCAATACAGTTAAAAAAATGCTCCTTCTTGCATAGGCTGGAGCAGCCGTCTCCATTCATAGTGTTCATATCATCACATTCCTCTCCCAGGGACCTGAAATAAATCAATGCATATGTAATAAACATTATGATGATTTCCCCTGGTTGATATGAATCTGTGTTGCTAAAAGCATGAACATCTGAAACCTGCAGTGTGGATATGGCAGTATATTTTCTAACAACTTTAAAATGTCTTGTTGAGGCAGCACAGATGAACCTCAAGGTTAATCTCATGATCCTCTAAATCAGTGCCTTAATCAGTGATCCTCTAAACCTTGTTGACCCCCACAATTCATCACAATATTCAAAGGCCCCTTATATAATTTAATACTAACCAAACTATAACAAAATATATATTTTAAAAGAGTCTAGGAGTCAATATAGGTACAATAATTAACCACAATTAATTTTAACTATATGTTCTCCAATAAAAAAATAAAAAAATATCTGAGAGGAAAGAGTAACATGATTTAAGTTTACATCTCGATGGAGTTAGATTGTTATATTTATTAATATTACTAATATTACTTGTAATATTAATACAATCTGGGCTTTTTTGCTCATCTGCCACGGTTTTTTTCCAAAATTACTAGCCACTCAGCTTTTTCACTGACCACAATTTTGTTGTTGAGAAATTACGTTTTATATGACTAGTTACTACATACAAAAAAAATTGATTTCCAGGTCATTTTCCATTTAAAGGGAAAATTGAAAGGGATTTTTTTCCCCTAACTGTATTAAATAAATGTGTCATCTTTCATATCAGATTCCTACATTTTATTAATAACATCACTTAATATAAGACAACATTATCGGACTGTCACCAGTAAAATTAAATCAGTTTTAACAAAACAGATCTCTCCACTGCAGAAGAAACAGAAGCAGCTGTAGTGGCATTTAGATGCATTTACACACAGTTTAATGAAGCTGAAATGTATCAGGAATGCATTTACACTGCAAAATTATAACAGCATAAATAATGTTATAAACTTGGTATTTTACATTATATGTACAGATTTTAATTTACATTTTTTTTTTTTATATATACAAAAATTAAATGTTGGAAAAAAGGCACAGATACGCTACTTTTGAATGAGAAAGTAAACCGCCAGTAGGTGGCAGCAAGTGACTGTCTTTGAGTGAGTCATTGAGTCATTCATTCAAATTATTTGTTCAGATGGCTGATTCCTTCATGAATAAAGCAAAATGCCAGTCTTTATGAATAGACCACTGAATCATTGACTCATAGTATAAGTTCAAAAACTCAGAATCATTTAGTAATGGAACACTGCTGTCTTCCTCAGAGATGCATGACTATTCTGCTGTGATCTTTGTTTGGAAGTATTTTTGTTAACCAGATCGAGCAAAAACAGGTAACATTGTATATTACAATATAATGTATATTAAGTACTCATTTGAACTCTTGTATAAAATCTATGTCAAATTTGAAATCATGGTTTTCAGGGAAAACTACACTGTCTTGGTCGTTTTATGTTGCTTAACTATAGGTTAGTCTGTATGTTATAAATATAAAAACTATATTTTTACTGCATGTTTCTTCTGTATGCAGTTTAATTTATTTGTTTTGATTTCTCCACAAGATTGTTTCACATACAGACAGGCTGCATGAGACTCAACTGGTGTGACCTTGTTCCCTTTCCATAATTCACTCGTACTGCGTCGAGTATAGTCCAGTCGGCCCAGTGGCAGGCGGTTTTAACATCGCACAAGACCCTCCTCCTCAGCCACTTAGATTGCCTGGGGCTCAGGATCAACTTTGCCAAGAGGATACTGTCACCCAGTCAACGAGTTTCATTCCATGGCACAGTTATCGACTCAGCAACTGTCTCAGCGGAGCGAGCCACGACAATTCAGCGCCACGCGGTCTCCTTCAAGGAAGGCAACCGCCAGTCCGCTCAAAGCTTTCCAGAAAATGCTGGGCCTTATGGTAGCGGCTTCGCCGGTACTTCAGTTGGGTCTGCTTCACATGCTACCCATCCAGTTCTGGCTGAAGCAGAGGGTTCCATCCGCGGCTTGGCGTCACGGACATGCCACCGCGTAACAGTGACTCGGGCCTGTGTATCAGCCCAGGCCCGTTGGAGGGACCCCTTCTTGCTAAAGCGAGGCATGATCCTCGACATGGCGCACAGAAGGACGGTTGTCACGACAGACGCTTCCAACAAGGGTTGGGGAGCGCTGTGCGAGGGCAAACCGACCTTCGGTCTTTGGTCCGAAGAGGAGTCGGACCTGCACATCAACTGCCTAGAAATCCTAGCATTTACATTTACATTTAGTCATTTTGCAGATGCTTTTATCTAAAGCGACTTACAATTGGGGAATACATAAAGCGATTAATCTTGAAGAGGCAAACAGACAGAGGAAGTGCTCGTAAGACCAAGTCTCAGGCATTGTTCAAATAAGTACAAGCTAGTAAGGGATGGAGAGAAAGATAAAGAGAAAGATGAAGATTTTGAAAAAGTGATTTTTTTTTTTTTTTAGGATGAAGTCAAGTAGTGTTGAAAGAAATGAGTTTTCAGTTGTTGCTTGAAGATTGACAGGAATCCAGCATTCTGGATGGGGGTTGGAAGATCATTCCAGCCAGCCAGGAATGGTGAACGAGAATGTTCTGGAGAGTGATTTTGAGCCTCTCTGTGATGGTACCACGAGGCGTCGCTCACTAGCAGATCTCAGACTTCTGGAGGGGATGTAGATTCATAATAGTGAGTGGAGGTAGGTGGGTGCTGAGCCTGTGGTTGTTCTATATGCAAGCATCGGTGTCTTGAACTGGATGCGAGCTGCAACTGGTAGCCAGTGCAAGGAGACAAAGAGACTTGTAACATGGGCTCTTTTGGGCTCGTTGAAGACCAGTCGTGCCGCTGCATTCTGAATCATTTGTAGAGGTTTGATTGTGTTTGTTGGAAGTCCAGCCAGAAGAGCATTGCAGTAGTCCAGCCTGGAAATGACAAGGGCCTGGACAAGAAGTTGTGCAGCATGCTCTGTCAGAAAGGGCCTGATCTTTCTGATGTTGTGTAGTGCAAACCTGCAAGATCGAGCAGTCTTTGAAATGTGCACTTTGAAGGTCAGCTGGTCATCAAAGATTACACCAAGATTTCTGACCGAAGCTGATGGGGTAATTGTTCATGAACCAAACTGAATCGTGAAGTCATGCTGTAGAGTTGGATTGGCAGGGAAGACAAGAAGTTCAGTCTTTGCCAGGGTTGAGCTGTAGGTGATGTTCTTTCATCCTTGCCGAGATGTCTGCCAGGCAGCCTGAGATCCGTGCAGCTACCGTTTGATTATCTGGTCGAAATGAGAGATAGAGCTGTGTGTCATCAGCGTAGAAATGGTAGGAGAAGCCATGTGCCTGTATGATGTGCCTGTACCCAGTGATGTAGTGTATGTGGAGAAGAGGAGGGGTCCAAGAACCGAGCCCCTGGGGAACCCCAGTGACCAATTGATGTGCTTTGGATACCTCCCCTCCCCAGGCAACCCTGAAGACCGACCAGTGAGATAGGTTTCAAACCAGTGAAGTGGACCCAGTGATGTCCAGTGATGAGAGGGTGACAGTAGGACCTGACAGTGTCCGCAGACAGATCCAGCAGAATGAGGACTGATGATTTGGAATCGGCTTTTGCAATTTGCAGGGCTTCATTGATTAGCGCAGTGGGCCACTCCTGAAACCTGACTGTTTAGCATCCAGTTTGGCTCTGAAAGAGAGACCTGGTAGAAGACAACTCGTTCGAGTGTTTTGGCTAGACCGGTCTTAGTTTTCTATAAGAGAAGTGTTTAATGTAGGTTTTTTGAGCCCCGAGCCTGATTGAACGCAGAAGATGCCTAGAAGTGTGTCAAGCCTGTCAATTCTTCCTGCCGGACATTCGGGGACACCATGTGCTAGTACGCTCAGACAGCAGGTCCGTGGTGTCATACATAAGGGTGGCCTTGTCTCAAAGCGACGCTGCACGCTGGCGAACAACCTTCTTGTGTGGGCTCAGAACAATCTGCGCTCACTGACGACGCATGTGCCAAAATAACCAAGGAGCAGACATGTCGAGGAACAATGTCTCTAGAGGAATGGACGCTCCACCCGCACGCGGTTCAGAGAATTTGGGAAGTCTTTGGCAGAGCTCGAGTAGACCTCTTCGCCTCCGAAGACAACTCTCACTGCCCAATCTTTTTTACAAAGAGCATGGATGCCCTGGCCCACGAATGGCCTAGCCTTCCGCTCTATGCTACCGCAGGTACTCAGGCCAGTCAGGGAACAACGGCACAAGCTGATTCTTATTATTCCAGCTTATTAGTTATTCCAGCTGCTGAAAGCAGCCCTGTGGCCGATCCCCTTGAGACGGGACTTCCTCTCTCAAGCGAACGGCACGATATGGCATCCACGGCTCAAGTTATGGGCCCTGCATGTGTGGCCGCTTGACAGGAGCCTTTCGTCCTCCCAGAGCGTGTCCTAAACATTATGGCAGAAGCTAGAGCCCCATCTACTAGCTGCCTCTACGCTGTGAAATGGTCAATTTTCTCGGCTTGGTGTCAAGACCGCGACTTAGACCCGCTCACCTGCGATGTGTCAGTGGTTCTTTCATTTCTGCAGGGGATGCTGGATAAACAGCGTTCCTCATCCACCATCAAAGTTTACGCGGCAGCCATTGTGGCTTTCCATGCCCCTATTGCTAATATCCAGAGATGCGGTAATTCAATTTTTATGAGGCGCCAGGATAATTAATCCCCCTTGACCTCGTACAGTTCCACCTTGGGACGTACCAACCGTACTAAGGGCCCTAAAAGGGCCCCCGTTTGAACCATTGCAATCCTCGAGCCTTAGAGTACACTCGTTGAATACCGCCCTGCTGTTAGCACTGGCATCGGTCAAGTAGGAGATCTGCAGGCCCTTTCCGTCAATCCTGCTTGCCTGGAATTCGGGCCTAACGACTCCAAGGTCATCCTGAAACCAAGGCTGTGTTATGTACCTAAGGTGCTCTCCACTCCGTTCAGATATCAGGTCATAGCACTTTCCACGCTTTCCCCCCCCACCCAACGGGCAGCCAGGAATCCCTGCTCTGCCCTGTCAGAGCCCTGAAAGTATACATTGAGCGTTCTGCCTCGTACAGAAAGTCAGAACAGCATTTTGTTGGCTTCGGTAACCACGCTAAAGGTGGCCCTGTTACGAAGCAGAGAATGTCTAGGTGGTTAGTGGATGCTATCACATTAACATACTCCTCCTTGGGGTTGCAGTGCCCCATCGGAGTCAGAGCCCATTCCACCGGAGGCATCGCCTCTTCCTGGGCATGGTCCAGCGGTGTGTCCATTTCAGACATTTGTGAGGCGGCCGGCTGGTCCTCGCCGTCCACATTTGTAAGGTTTTAACAACCTGGATGTCCCTGCCTTGCAGGCCAAGGTCCTTTCTGCTTAAGTAGCAATCTTCCGGGTTCACTTGACCAACATTGTTCAAACTCCTCTTTTGCTTGGTCCATAACTATATGGATGCCAGGTATCACTTACGGGACGACACCCAGGCCACGGATGACCCCTAAGGCTCACCATGTGCTTGGTGTATTCTATTGACTCCCCTGGGCCTAATCCCATGAGTCTTGGTTTAGAGTCGTTCCGTGTCATAGCACGGCGTGATTGGACTGGTTCCCCCTACTAGCGTCAATACTCAACGCAGTATGTGTGAAATATCGAAAGGGAAAATACTCGGTTACTATCGTAACCTCGGTTCCCTGAGATCGAGTACTGGAACGAGTACTGAGAACTATATATATCTTATATATGGGAACAAGTGCTATGAGCTGCACGCTCGGTTGCTTCCTTCGAAGAAATCTGAGATGCGGTGGCGGGCAGCTGATTATATAGCCAGACGCCACTACCATTTTGGCGGGCAATGGCGGGCTGCATAGCCATTGGCTCACTCGCCACCGCTGTGCATTGGTTCGTTTTTTAATCCTACACAAACCAATCACATGCAGTTATAACTGCGTGATTGAAATAGGCTTCAGTTGAAGAGGAAAAAAGGGTCTTTCCGATACTAGCGTAGATACTCGACGCAGTACTCGTTCCCATATCTCAAGGAACCAAGGTTACGATAGTAACCGAGTACGTTACTGTTGATTATCCACTATCAATTGCTGTTTACACCAAATGTAATTGAATCAGAATCATTATTGCTGAAATTTTGGTACTTCCCTGATTAGACGTTGTAATCAGATTAGTTAATAATATTAGCCAGTTTGGGAAGTAAAAATCTCTTGCACTTGCCCCTTTAAAAAAATCCACTTTTCCGAGACAAGCCTTAATGTCGAGCTCTGTTACTGGTAGGCTATAGAAAATTAAACCCGCTAAAGTGGTTAGTGGGAGTGACCGTGTTACCGAAATCTACCGTTTGCCGAAATCCACCCACATTTGGTGGGTTAGCGGGTGTTAATGTCAAGTCCTGGTTTTAATATATAATTTAAATGAAAAACGTAAACATCTTAAATTAATATACTAAAATAACAAACTAAAACTGAAAACAAATAATAAAAACTGTCATATAATTTTTTTTATTATAAAGGAATAGTTCACCCTAAAATTTAAATTCTGTCATTAATTACTCTCTCTCATGGGATTACAAACCAGTAAGACCCGTTGTTCATTTTGGAACACAAATTAAGATATTTTTGATGAAATTCAAGAGCTTTCTGACCCTGCATAAACAGCAATGCAACTACCACATCCAAGGCCCGGAAAGTTAGTAAAGACATTGTTAAAATAGTCCATGTGACATCAGTGGTTCAACCTTAATTTTATGAAGCTGCAAGAACACTTTCTGTGCACAAAGAAAACTAAAATAATGACTTTATTCAATAATTTATTCTCTTCCGTGTCAGAATTTGACACGCGTCCACGACAGTACCACAACACATGCGAGTGAATTCCTCTCTTTGCAAACAGAATGCTGGCTACTGTGTCAGCAGCACGACACGCATGTGTTGTGGTACTCTCACGAATGTGCGGCAGAGGGTGAATAATTATTGACAGAATTTAAATTTTAGGGTGAACTATCCCTTTAATTAAGTAAGATGGTTTGAATGTACTATTAATAATATAAATATTATATTTTTAACAATATATTAATTGAAATAATTTAAAGGGGTCATATGATGCGATTTCAAGTTTTCCTTTCTCTTTGGAGTGTTATAAGCGTATTGTGCATAGATAAGATCCCTGAAGTTGCAAAGACTAAAGTCTCAAAATCAAAGATATTATTTGTTTTAATTTAAGACTCTGCCATGCCCCCCTAAAACGGCTCATTCAAACATGCCCCCACATGTCTATGTCAAGATGTGGAAATATTTGTGTGGTTCCGCTCAAAAGTTCACACGCAAAGAAAGAAGGCGTGGTTTTAGTAACGGCAGTAGTGTTCATGCAAGCAGTCATGTCAGGGAGACACTGTGTTTTTCTATGTGAATGCAAAAGCACTTTATTTGGCCTGCCGAAAGTAGATGCATTTAGGAATCATTAAGATTACTTACAAAAGAACAGCAACGCATTTTATGGACGACAGTTTTGTGAACCTATGATAAGAGGTAATTCTTACTTTGCTATGACAATCTGGCGCTTCTGAATCAACGACTGTATGTTTAGTTATTAGTTTAAGTATTTGCTATTGATTGCTCAAATGCAGAGTTTTGCTAGTTGTGTATGAGAGAGAGGGAGACACGGTCACACAACCACGGCTTGTGTACTGCAAACACATATGAGCTTCATCACTTGAACTGATGGTCTTTACATTTAATGTGAAAGCTAAAGCTTGCGATTATGGAAAGGGGCTTTAAATTTCCGACTCGTGCTTATGGTGTTCAGCCAACCACAATGCACTGTGCCAGTTGACCAATCAGAGCAGACTGCACTTGTTGGAAGGAGGGACTTTGTATAAAACTAAGTGTTTGAGAGAGGCGGGGCATGGAGGACCTACAATAATGTACAGTATTTGAAAAATAATGTGTTTTTTGAACATTAAAGCATGCCAACATATTACACCAAATACACAAAATAATGATATAAAAAAAATCATCATATGACCCCTTTAAAGTTCTCGAAGGCTCTTCACTATGCAACAGAATATTTGAAGGTCCTTATTTTATTTTTATTTAATAATAATTTTAATGATTGAAAAACCTCCTGCAGCCCCCTTTGGAAGTTTGCTAAGGCTCACTAGTGGGTCCTGGTCCCCTGGTTAAGAAAACATATCAAAACCCACCTCTGGATGAGACCATCTCCACAGTATGGAGCTCCAAGGCGGTGTGTCAATGGAGGTGATGGTTCACTCACACTCCGACTGGAGATTGTTTGGACCTGGTAAGTGTAAACCCCACCATGCTCAACGTCCCTGTGGAAAAACAAAATAAAAAATTAAATAAAAATCACACATTTTTGGAAATGTATACATGCACTTTTGCATTAAGGGGCGGTGTTTGCCCTCTGTGATTGATACTTTAATGTAAAATACTTGTTTTTTCCCTGATTATGTATGTATTATATGCCTTGCTAACTAACTAAATACATAAATCAATAAGCAAACTGTAATTTGGCCAGTCATAATAAAGTGTATTAGTTTAATTGTGCAGGGGGTTATGTATGTATTCTTTATATATATATATATATATATATTTTTTTTTTTTTTTTTGGTGTCACCAAGGCATCCCTATGGAGCTTGTTTCCCGGGGGGGGGGGGGGTATAAAACTGAATTGTGAATAAAAGTCAGAATTGTGCATTTATATCTCGCAATTTTGAGTTTACATCTCACAATTTTTTTCCTCAGAATTGTGACATATTTATTTAAAATTGTGAGATATAAAAAAGTTAGAATTGTTAAATTTTTAATTAAATTGAGAAAAAAAGTCATAATTGTGAAAAATACACTCGCAATTGTGAGGAAAAAAAAGTTAGAATTGTGAGAAAAGTCACAATTGTGTTTTTTTTTTTCACACAGTGGAAACAGGCTTCCATACATCCCACCCACCTCCACATATTGATAGTTCTGACACTAGTTCCATGAAATGGGTTTTTGCAGGGTGGGATGTCTGTTTTTGCCCCTAGCCCCCATTAATTTCCCTATTATTTCCAGCATAGCTCAAACACCTCCTAATAGTGGTCAGTGGGAACTCTCTGATCTTACCGTACTAAATTTGATGAGTTTAGGAAGCTAATGCACCAAAGTTTACACTACAGGATCGGAGTCAATCCGACACAGCTCTTTCTACACCCTGAAAACTCTTATGCAATCGTAGTGCCAGTTTAGTGCTGATTCTAAAACTGCAACACACTCCTCAGCTGTCACCTTGAACCTTCGGCTGCTAGTGGTTGAGATTGGGTCTGAGATAAGAGATATCCGATCTTGTGTCGGTATGAGGAGGCAGGCTCTGTACCCAATCTGAACCATGGGAGATGTCATGAGGGAAGAAGTTGTGCTGAGACAATGTATCCAAAACCTGTTCACTAAGTGCTGGGCTTAGAGGAAAGGCTCACAGCTTACTGGTGGTGAAAGATTGCGGCGGCTGATAATGAGCAAAAGAGGCCAGACATGTTTCATCTCTCAGAGGACAGCTGTAAACAAACACGAGTCGCATCTTCTCATTGTCATATACTTCTCAGAGTGAAATAGAGTTCTGTCCACCTCGAATGTCTCTTGGAGGCCATTGACCTATGGTCAGTACAAATGCATTTAGTGACAGAGTAAATACTCTCTATTATATTCTGGTGAAAAGTGAAAAGAACCCACCCTCAGGTTTCTAGTGGCCCTTGTGAAATAGAAGCATATGCATTACAATTTATTTTAAATAGAGTGCCAACTTATTTATAATATGTTTGAAAACTTAATTGTTTGTTAATAGAAATTGAATGGAAATGTAATCTTGTTACAAATTTCTATTTATTATTACAGAATTCCAAAGAGCACTTTTTAAAAGTGAAATTAAAGGGATAGTTCACCCAAAAAAAGCAACTACCGGGCCCAGAACGGTAGTAATGACATCATTAAAATAGTCCATGGGACATCAGTGGTTCGACCTTAATTTATGAAGCTACGGGAATACTTTTTGTGAACAACGAAAACAAAAATAATGACTTTATTCAACAATTTCTTCAATTTCTGGAGCCGGCTTTCTGACGTAGAACCCGGATGTGCTGCATCTTGTTTGCAAGAAGAGGAATGCACACGCATGCATTGTGGTATTCTTGTAAATGAGTGTCAAAGACTGATACGGAAGAGAAGAAACGGCTGAATAAAGTTATTTTTCTTTGTGCACAAAAAGTATTCTCATAGCTTCATAATTTTAAGGTTACAAACTACTGATTTGTAACTTTAATTTAACTACTTTACAAACTAAACTACTGATTGAACGTGGTCATTCCATTGTCTACGCAGGGTCAGAAGGTTTTGGGATTTCATGAAAAATATCTTAATTTGTGTTCCGAAGATGAATGAAGGTCTTTCAGATTTGGAACAACATAAGGGTGAGTATTTATTACATTATTTGAAAGCACAATTTTTCATGTACTTGAAAGATTAAAAGTACTTCAAGTGCATATTCAGTACAATTAAGCACAAGTCTTTTCACAAGGCCGTTGTAAAACAGGCAATATACACACATCTGTGATATTATTCTGCAATCAAATACAGTTAATATCTGCTTACTGTTACATGCCTTAAGGAATTTCTTAAATTTCGGACAAACCCCCTGTAGGATCAGAATGAGTCAGACAAATTAAGATTCGATCAGAAAATCGAAACATGAGGAGCCAAAATTCCAGGGAGGCCCTTAGAAAACAGGACAACATCGTAAATCAGATGCCTAGCTCCAACCGTCTGAAGAAATCCTAACCAACAAGCCTCTTTCACAGAGCAACTTGCAACATTAAAACAAAAAAAATAGTAAGTCAAATTCCATATAAATCATAAATTATTCCCTTTGAGCTAAATTGACCTGTTTCCCTTATATGTGACATATTACCTTACAACCACCATAGACAGACAAAGAAAGCCATGCATGCACGCTATCACATGAAAGCTGCATGTGCATTTTGTCTACTCACATCCACCTATATTGTAACAGGCAGAAACCCCAAATCTCTCAGCTTTCCAAAACTACACAAACACATGCATGGACACCAGTCATTAATTAAAGAGCCAACACAAGCTAGAGGAAAATATACAAAGCCTTCATTATTTGCATCTACGTTCGACTCGTCCCCCCTGAGAAACACAAGCACTTCTCTGCTGATTAACAAAACAACACTGCCAAATTGACTGAGTGCCACGGACATTACATTTATTTCAAACGGTGTAGGTTCACGTGAGGCCAAGTGTTTTTGTGCTGCCATCAGCAGAGTTATAAGGTGCCTGTTCTAATGGGCAGGGAAGCAGTAACATTTAATAAGAGGCAAAACAAATCACTCAAATTAGCACTTGACATGAATGACACCAGAAAGAGGTTTACGCTGCAAGTCCCTGTGTTTTGGATAAGGGTAAAAACGTCTGTGAAAGTCCCATAAAATGAAACAAGAAAAACATAAGTGTTGCAAAGAGAAAAGCAATTTACACACCACGCACACATACATGAATATAGACATGCCAAACATAAACATTCTGACCTCAGAAGACTATGGAGGGTAATCCGGACTGCTGAGCGAATCATTGGTACAACCCTCCCCAGTCTCCAAGAACTGTACTCATCCAGAGTGAGCAAAAGTGCTGGCAAAATCTCTCTGGACCCCTCACATCCAGCACACTCCCTCTTTGAACTGTTACCATCTGGTCGACGCTACAGAGCTCTGAGCACCAGAACGACCAGACACAGGAACAGTTTATTTCCCCAAGCAATCCATCTCATGAACACATGACAATAAACGTTGAACACACAACACTATTATATATTATTTATTCATCACAAATACTTGTTTTTACATTTCAAATTTGCACACACCAGACCTGTACACACATAATTGTCTATATTATATATTGTGTTTTTGCTTTTTGTACATTGCCTTTTTGTATATCTGTATATTATTATTTTACAATATGTGTCTTGTCCTGTTGCTGTCATTCTATTGCACTGTAGAGCAATGGTGTGCACAGGCCTCCGGGGCAGGGCCGAAATGGCGTTACAAGGGCACAATCGCGGACTGAAGGTGGAGGGGGTGTTGTTCCCCCTCGGCTAGGGGTATCACGATTCGGAAGGCGGACTTCATTTACTCAAAAGTTGAGTAAACTGGCCTAATGGATAGAGCGTTGGACTTTTAACCCTAGGTTGTGGGTTAGAATCTCGGCTCCGGCAGAAATTGTCCACGACTGAGGTGAGACCCTTGAGCAAGGCACCGAACCACCAACTGCTCCCTGGGTGCCGCAGCGTCGGCTGCCCACTGCTCCGGGTGTGTGTGCACTTGGATGGGTTAAATGCAGAGAACACATTTCACTGCTGGTTATACTCTGTATAATTGTGTATGTGACAAATAAAAAAATATTATATTCTTCTTCTAACCTGAGTTTCCTTCTTCTGCTAAACATAAACGCTATTTTGAAGAAGGTGGAAAACCAAACAGTTGCTGGTCCACAGTGTTCCCTACTGTCAAAGTCTATGTGGACCAGCAACTGTTTGGTTATCCACATTCTTCAAAATATCTTCTTACTGATGTTTATGTGGCGCTATATAGTATATTGATACGGCGGCGCCAGAACTGCAGCTAATAGAATGTGTGCTGTAGCACGATACAACAATATTTCTTCAAAAGCAGATCGTGGAGACATCTTTATCAGGACCGCTGCTGGCCAAATGGGTGCCTTAAACATGTAAGAACATCTACTCCTTTCCCTTAGGGGGCATCTGCCCTCTTATTCCTCTCTAATTCCCCTGCAACCACCGTAAACTCCACCTGACCGAGGTTAGGTGGAAACTTCCAGCGCAGGAACCAATGGATGAGTACGATCCATTTCTAAAGGCTATCGCAGTGATTACCTCACTCGTCGATACTAGATCCAGGCTAGGAGCGCTCCTTGTTGGTCGAGCTAGCATTGCTCCCCTCACCATAGAGGGTCACCTATGAGCATGCCGCTCCCTTCTGAGCGTGTGAGTTCCCTCTCATTCTGAGGAATGAGTTCTCCGCTCTCCAGAGCTCATTAAAGGCCAATCTAGCACTGCTCCCCTCACATTAGAGGGTCACCTATGAGCATGCCGCTCCCTTCTGAGCGTCTGAGTTCCCTCTCATTCTGAGGAATGAGTTCTTCGCTCTCCAGAGCTCGTTGTTGGTAGAGCTAGCATTGCTCCCCTTACCTTAGAGGGTCACCTATGAGCATGCCGCTCCCTTCTGAGCGTCTGAGTTCCCTCTCATTCTGAGGAATGAGTTCTCCGCTCCCCAGAGCTCTGTGATAGGTCACTCTCCTTGTTGGTCGAGCTAGCATTGCTCCCCTCACCATAGAGGGTCACCTATGAGCATGCCGCTCCCTTCTGAGCGTCTAAGTTCCCTCTCATTCTGAGGAATGAGTTCTCCGCTCTCCAGAGCTCTTTATTGGTAGAGCTAGCACTACTCCCCTCACCATAGAGGGTCACCTATGAGCATGCCGCTCCCTTCTGAGCGTCTAAGTTCCCTCTCATTCTGAGGAATGAGTTCTCCGCTCTCCAGAGCTCCTTGTTGGTAGAGCTAGCATTGCTCCCCTCACATAGAGGGTCACCTATGAGCATGCCGCTCCTTCTGAGCGTCTGAGTTCCCTCTCATTCTGAGGAATGAGTAGTTCTCCGCTCTCCAGAGCTGTCATAGAACGTTACCAAAAATATATATATAAGTGCACACGCTAAAGCTCTGGGCACTTTCTAAAATCCACTCAGTGGTAAGATCGCACATCAAGTGTTCTGCGTTCTTTCTAAAAATCCATGTTATGGTAAGTGCACACTCTAAGGCTCTGTGCACTTTTTAAAATCCACCCGGTGGTAAGATCGCACATCAAGTGTTCTGCGTTCTTTCTAAAAACCTGTACGGTAGGGTTACGTGCTGTAGCTTCGTGCCCTTTCTTTGAGTTGGTCAGGCCCCGGTTTGTGCCTTGGGCCCCACTCTACCTTTTTGTCCCAATATTTGGGTTTGAACAGTGTGTCGCTACCAAAGGGTCTGTTGAGACAGTTCCCTCAACGAGCTCGTGCAGAGCAAGTGGTAGCCTCTGGGTGACCAGCCAGGACCTAGTTACTACCACTAGGTGCTTGGCCATATCCCCTTAAAATAATCTTTCTCTGATTCCAAGCCTTGAGCTCTACCCTGGGTAGGGTATGCAGCTCGGGTCTTTGGCCAAAGGGGATAATGTCACTGACAGCCATCAACCGTCCCAGGGACAACTCCCTTAGCCTGGTAGAGTTGGCTTAGTGCTCGCCTTTTGCATGCAATTGGCTTGCACTCCCCTCAGTATGGTGGCGCGGGTATATCGTTCCCCATAGCGACCCCTAGGGGACGCAGTTTGAAGTTCCCATGAAGGGGAACGTCTCAGGTTACATATGTAGCCATGGTTCCCCGAGTGGGGAATGAGACACTGCGTCCCCTAGGCTGTGTGCCATGCTTTGGACGCAAGCTTCAGACGAAGAAGTTGATGATGTATTCTCCCGGCGCCCCTTATACTGTGGTCGCGCCGGTAGTGACGTCATAGGCTGTCGCCGGCCAACAGGTGGTGTTTTTATATGTATACTTCAGACACGAGTCACGCTGACGGTGTTCCCCATAGCGACCCCTAGGGGACGCAGTGTCTCGTTCCCCACTCGGGGAACCCTGGTTACATACGTAACCTGAGACGATCTTTTTTAAAGTTCCGTAACTTTCGGGGGTGGGACTTGAGGGCTGAGCATGCTGATTGGTTGAGTTCACACAGCACTGTATTTCAACCACCATATTTGCATTTTTTTTAATATATATATATTACAGTTATTGTGTCATGAAATGTAGTTTTAAAAGTATTTTAGGCGAGAATGTAGTTGTTTAAAACCAGTAGCGGCTGGGCGCTGGGGCGCCGCCCCATCAAGTTAGCCAGTGAAGAAGCCGATTTCAACATGTTTAAAAATAATTTTAATATATATTGAAAATTGATCACAAAATTGCATTGTTTAGTCATTATATTCAACAGGTAATCATGTTAGCACCTATTAAAAATAAAATGTATTTTGTTTGTGTGTATGTGCGGGGCGCCGGACTACTGGGTGTCTATTATGTCTTGAGGCTGAGCTCTAATTGGCTTGTTTTAGATTGTCCTCGGGGCGCAGATCACTGCGCCCAAGACCCTCCCACTTTTGATCCTAGTGAATCAATATTGTTTTTATATATTTTGGCTTCATGTGATTGGACCATTCTCGACTATCAAATAGGCGCAATCTCAGCAAATCAGGATTTGCTATCCTGTGGTTCCCTCGTGTGGACAATTATCTCTGAATTAAATTGATATAAATTGAAAATATTTCTTTGAATGATTACAACTGTTTAATGATTACTATCAAAAATTCAATAATGAAAATTTAATTGAAAATTGAGTGTTAAATCTTGTCATTTTACATTAATGACACACTATTTTCCTATTTTGATATTGTGCAGTTGCTTTGTTACAATTTGTATTGTTAAAAGCGCTATATAAATAAAGGTGACTTGACTTGACTTACAGATAATACATACACATTAAACTCAAATTCACTTATTTGGTATCTTATTTTACACTTTAACAGTTTAATTTCTATCTTACATTTTTAAGCAGTAATGATTAATTATTATGTTACTTGGTAAATTATTATGTAACAATTGCAATCAGTCATATGTTGTTGCATTAACAGTGTGATTAAGTTTTATTTTTTTAGCACCAGTCGCCACTGTTTAAAACACAAATCTGCGGTTTATTTATAAAAACAGCGCCAATTTGAAAATGTGCTTCGGCGATTTCGGAGACATGAGCTCCACGTGATCAGCGGGGTCAGTGCTCATGTATCCCACTGAGAGGAGCATAACCTCGTCTAGTTCTTCTGACATTCTGCCGCTGGCTCTGATGTCTCTGAAGGGGTATAATTCGCTGATAATTCGCTTTGGGTAAATCTAGCAGGTAATATTTGGTCTTTATTCTATTATTCTATTAATATGTTAAAATTAAAATAGGCACTGCTGTATGATATTTAATTTCATTGTAATGTGCATTCCTTGAACTACATTTCCACGGCTATATTAATATGTTTAAATTAAAACGAAAAGAGGCAGTGGTGTTTGAGACCATATTTGTAAATACAGTGAGGAACATTGCAGTATCCGAGGCGAGCTGACTGATGTTATCTCACCACCAGACTATTTGCCTATTCTTCTCGGTACTTTAAACCACGATGGATATGCAGACAGCAACAGGTCTGGGGTAAAAAAAGATCCTCAGCCAAATTGTTCCAGGTAATTTCGGTGGAAAAGCGGCTATATATATTCATTATACTAAATTTACATTTAGTCATTTAGCAGACATTTTTATCCAAAGTAACTTACATATGAGGACAATGGAAGCAATTATAAGTGCTATAACACATCTGAGTTAGCTTTATGCAGTACATGTAGCAAGGTTTTTTTTTTTATTATATAATAAATACAAATCAAAGAGATAAAATAGAAAAAAGAGTAGAGCAAGCTAGAGTTAGAGGCTTTTTTAATATAATACTCCAAACAATTTCTGGAACACATTAAAATGTGTATTTTTTTTTAAGCTATCCAAGTATATAAATTAATGCCAAGCTGATTAGCTGATTTGCACTTTAAATAAGAAAAAGCATTGCTTTTTGCTGGATTCTTGTCATATCACACCTGGTTAGTTCACAGTGTAAAATGGCATTACATGTATGGATAAATATTAGATCCCAATCCTATTTGGCTCTAACAGACATATTTCAGCGTGGAAGCTAAACGGATGCATTGTGAAGACTGTATGTTGTTGAATCAGGTTTCTAGGATGAGTCGGGCCAGTTGCCACACAGAAGACACAGCACGTGCCAAGCTAATTTTCACAATACACCTTATTCCAAACCAAAAGTTTGAATGAGGCTTCCTAAATATTGTTTGCCTAAATCAACAAGTCAACATTCAACTTGACATAAAAAGGTGGAATGGAGAGAAATAAGAGTGAGTTTGCATGCAAGGAGGGAAAAAGGAAAGACAACAAACAAAAGAAAAAAGCAAATAAGGGAAAAATATGACACAAATAGAAACAGAAAGCAGATTTTAGGAAGGCCACCTAGACTTTGAAGAGAACTTGGATGGTGCTGTATCAAAGCTATGTCAGGACTGCCAGGTCTGTGTGATTGTACTTTATCAACAAGATGATTATGATGATGGTGATCCACGCAAATGGCATGAACATGAAGAGCTCTGTCCCTTTAAGAGCGCATATGAAACCAGAGATCATGTTTGCTAAATCGCATTTTTTTATATGGAGCCCAACATACATTATGCATTATCATCAGACACATGTGAACTGTAAGAAAACGTTTAGTACATTCAGTGTTTACCTCATGGCTGCAAATGTCCATAGCTGTAGTATTTTGTTACAACCCGAATTCCAGAAATGTTGGGACGTTTTTTAAATTTGAATTTGAAAACTAAAAGAAATTCAAATCACATGAGCCAACATTTTATTCACAATAGAACAAAGATAACATAACAAATGTTTTCAATTGTATACTGTGATTTCTGCTGGAGGTCTCAAAATAGTTGGGACGGGGGCATGTTTACCATGGTATAGCATCTCCTCTTCTTTTCAAAACAGTTTGAAGATGTCTGGGCATCAAGTTTATGACTTTTTTGGGGTTTTGGTGTTGAAAAAGATTGAGCTTCTTGTCTCCCCTGCCACTCCAACTTCATGATCCAGTTAAGTTCATTAACTATTACCTCATCAACGTAATTAGTTTTATCAACAATTACCTCATCAAATTTGGTCAGAAATCTTGGTGTAATCTTTGTATTTTTTTTGTAAAAAAATATGTATTTTTGGTATTGAAATGACATATTTGGAGTTATGTCCCAATCCCCACCCCCACCCCCGTCAGCATTGTTCCCCACTGTCCTCTTTTTTGAAAACTAAAATATGGTCACTCTAATGTTGGATATTTGGAAGAGTTTGCTATGTTGGAGTTTTTGTGGATACTAATTGTGCTGAAGAGTGAAGTTGTGCTGAGGATATTGACGTCTATCTGAAGGCTATAGTATATGTTGCATCTCTCAATGAACAATATATTCCCAGTTCACAGCTTCTACTTACTAAGCTAAGGAAATACACACCCAGTGCTGATGTAAAATGATGTCAGATGTACTGGAAAATGGATTTGAGTATAGCTGTTTTTAGTTTTCAAATGAGAATCGTTCAGATCATTGCATGATTGATCATTGCCATCACTTCCGAGTACTCATGCCTATCCCTATGGATGCAGAACCAGTTCTGCTTCCTTCCTATTGCATAAAAAGACATCAGCCTCCAGACGTTCTTCCTCACACATGTCCTGAGGTGTTAAAGATATCAGTCTCCGAGCATGCCATCATCCTCTGTTCAGCATCCACCCTTTAACACAACTTCATCTGTGGCTTATTAATGCACGTTTCATTGTATTCTCAACTGAACCGGTGTTCTGTCGATTTGTCCTACCCTGTCAGATTTTCCTACCTCCCAATAAAACAGTGGGTAGTACAATTGGGTAGACAACGAAAAATGCTACCTGTTAAATTATGTTTTATTAATATGTACACCTACCACAACCTTAAACCTACCCTTAGAGTAATGCACATACAGTAATTACGTGTTATATTCGCGGTTGTGGATATAAGGGATACATCTAGTACCGGAAACCAACAATTCATATTTTTTCTACCTATTAGATTGTGTTTTATTAACGTCTACAGCAACCCCAACCCTAAACCTACCCTTACAGTAATGCAGATACATTAAATATTGTTGTTCAGCGTGAGAGAAATTATGAAATATTGATGCGCGCATGCGCAGTAAGCCGAGGTAGGAAAATCTGACGGGTAGGATAAAATGTCAGGACACCGGTGCAGCTGAAGATATGACATATGATGTCATGAGCCAGCCACTCTTGAGAGATCAGCAGGCCTGCCAATAAGCTTATGGCATATATATAAGACAGAGAAACTAGAAGTGATTTGATCTCTACTGTAACACCTTAAAATGTTAATGACTTTAGGATTATTATTTATGTCACCTATTTTATCCCCATTGTCTAACGATGAATACATATTAGTGAAATAGTTATATTCAGACAATACTTCATCTAATGAAAAAGTCCTCCTTCTGGAATTCTTGATAAAAAGAGAGACTTAATACTTGTTGGAAGACTGACCACAGATACATTTCAGGACTTATGAAGTGCTTGAAGACAAAAGAAAGTAGCTGTTCAAGTGACCTCCTCCAGAGAAACACAATACGCAAGCAACAATATGTTCTCTATTCTGCAAAAGAATATACAAGATTTCGTTTTTTTCTGGGCAAATGGCAACTGATGGTTTCAAATGAGATGCCAACATTTCGGCAAGCCACCAGTAGTTCTCACTAAACAATCTACCTTTAAAATAATTCCACCAGTGCCCGCACGTAGTCATATTTCCATAACCACAGCAGATTAGGTTTTCCTTGTATTTCTACGGAATCAGTCAGGATGATGAAACTGCAGTAATACAGCAAATACACCAACGTAGATAAATCATTAGTTGGGTCATTCCCAGTTGTTCTCGTTGAGAAGTTATGTCAATCATTTATAAAGGAGATCAACTCATAGCGGTGACTTTAGAAAGAAACTTCAACATTTCCACAGTACAAATCTTCCTTCTAGTAAACAGGGATTACTGCGGTCAGCTATGACGTCAAAAGCTCTACAGTGGTGTATAGCACATGCACGTTCCCTATGTAACATTACATATAATCTAGGCCAAATTCTTGTTCTTCGTGGAACATTTTGGTTCAAATCCAATTAGGAATTAGGAAGATCTTCAAGTAAACGTGAAAGGTCACCATGTCCCAAAACACCCAGCACTGTCTTGCCCCAAATCCCTTGATAAATTTCAAAAGTGGTCATACGACACTTTTTTGATAAGCAGAACCATACTATGCAAAAATTATGAAAATTTAGAACTATACGTTGATTTGATGCAATTTTCTCTCAAATGTATTTATCCCGTAAGCTGGATAAAGCAATTTTCCAGTGAGATTAAGGACTATGGGGCACCAAATCAAACCTCTGTAATCGTTCCACCATTAGCAGTAGGAGGGTGGAGCTTCTGGAATGCCTTAGCCAGTGGACTTGACATAACAGAAGTGAGAGTCTTAGACCAAAGAGGACCAGGTTCCATGAAGCTGGGGGCCCTAAAGTGGATGAGTAGGCCAGTTGTCTTGGCCTCTCTCTCATTGGCAGGGGGGTCTTGTCAGCTCAAAGCAGGGGTGCCCTTTGAAGCCATGACAGCAAAGAGGGCCAGGTTAGGGAGAGGAATAGCAGATGGCTGGGGGTTTTCTGAAGGCCAGAGTCACATGCATCCAGGGTCAACCCCCCTCCGTGATTTACTCCAATGTTCCAGAGCTTCATCCCTACTCTCATATTTCTGAACATACCTTAAGGTCCCATATTGTATGAATTCAAAACCCAAGGCTCCTCATTCAAATTAACGAGCGAGTGCCAAGTGAGAGATACACAGGTGACCCAAGTTAGGCGGAGGTGTCATAACATATTTACCAAAGATCAATATATTTATTGGATCAGAGCTGAGGTAATGAATACATTCAGCATGGGACCTCAGAGTATGTGATTGTAATTGACTCATATCTCAGAATCAACATCACTCAGAAAACAGACTCTCAAACCCAGCTGTGAGTTGACCATAGTTTACTTGAGCCAAAACCTTACCTACCTCAGATTACATCAAAAACATGTCTGCTTTATTCAGCTACAGTAAAGTGGAGAAAGAGCTTGCACAATACGGTGAGGAAAAAGTCCTATAAACTTAAGAAAATAGAAAGTGGAAAAAAGAGTAAATCTGTGCCAATGTGATGCATCTGCACACCTGCATCAGTACAGTAATGCACTATATTACCATGAACAATATATTTTTGTCTCTCCAGTGACTCTAATTCCAAGCAGCAGGTGTTATCACTAATGTTCAATTATCACGTACAGTGTATATTTATTTAATTAAACACAAAATTGCTTCAGTTGTAATGTTTACGGACAACCTGTGCTCTCAGGGAAAAAAGGTACAAAAGCTGGCACTGGAATGGTACACTTTTTACCTTTGAACCTAAAAGGTACACCTTATTTAATCCAAAAGGGTGCATTTTAGTACAATAAAGGTAGATATGTGTCCCTAAATGTACATATTATTACTTAAATGGTGCACATTACTAAAGGTACAGCCTCAGCAACAGTTTTTTTATTTTTTTGAGAGAGCGAGAGAGTGAGAGAGTGTGTGTGTGTAATAATATGTTAATACCCTGCTAATAACTGATAGCTCCATTAGAAAGTCCAAAAACTCCTTCATGTAAACACCTCAATCAAACCAGTTGAAAGGGGTGGTGTCAGTCTTAAATTATCTGTAAAATAGGAATATACTGGATATGCAAACCATTTTAAACCTTTAAAACCTTTCATTCCTGCACATAACTTCTCCAATAGATGCTCAAACAGCAGCATCACAAACGCTCCCATCTTACACCCATCCCTGATCCCCTCTACCATGAGCAAAGCTAATCTGTGCTGGTGGTAGATAAATCTGTGATCCGCACATTTCTCAAAACTTTTGGAAACACTCTGCAATTTTGAGCTATATTTGTGGGTGGCAAGTTAAACCCTCAATTTTGCATGCATCCCAAAGTGGCCAATACAGAAACGCTGACCAGAGACCCAGTATCTGGCCTTAAGTGGGAAAGTGTCAGTATGTTACTGCCTAAACCAGAGGTGCCCAGCCAGAGCAACCTCAAGATGGCAGAGCATGTTAACTGGCTTTCTGATGCCAGGAGCTGGACTGAAATCAACCAGCAGCTGTATCCTTCTCTTTGTTTATTTTGGCTTCACTGGAGAATTGAAAAAGAACAGAGAGACACCATAAGATTTGAGCAGGGATTTGCTGTGCCTAATGCTGACCGGGCACATTTCACACTCTAACTTTCAATTATGTTAGTTTTGTTCTGTGGTAAAACAGTTGCAAATCGAAGACAAGTTCCAAAGTCAATATGACTTTTTCTGGAAGAGGTAGTAAGAGGGTTGAATCACTAGCCAGAACATAAAAACATGTAATTACAGTAAATTATTTACCAGGAATACTACAAAAATATATTTTTTTAAATAACTGTTAACATCTTTACAATAAGGGCCAGTGTATTCACTGCATTAGTTGCTCAACATGTGAATGAGCAAATTGAACACCAAATTATTTATTAATCCAAAAGACTCACCTGTCCACATATCTTCGCCTTGAGTCTCTTAGCATGATGCCCTGGGGTGAGTGAATAAACGACGGCTGCCGCAGAAGCCGATAGTGCAGTGGCTCGCATTCTCGACAGAGTGAACAATCAGGTTTAGATGTGAGCAGAGTTGCATCAATTTCCAAATGTTGCTCCATGGTGAAAAACTGCACGCCGTACACCTTCTCATGCACATCCAGGTTGATGGTCAGTGGTGTGTCGCAGAACAAATTACTGGGACCCAGAGACAGGTTGTTGCCACTGACAGTCAATAGGATGATATTGTGGATGGCAGGCATTACTGTTTCCTCCTGGGAGGAGAAGGTCACCCACACTGTGAGGGAGCCAGGGACCACCGGATATGCAAACTCCAGCTGTAACATGCAGCCTTGCAGAGGGCAGGGGGGAGGTACCATTCCCAGATCCATGCCGTTATGCGGACTCCACGTGCGAACGCTGGGCTCGCATGCCTGCTCCACATCTGGTGGTCCTAAGAGATGCAACAAAATGCATTAAAGTCTAATACAGCATTTAACAGCTACATATTCAAGGCTACGAGAGTTTTAATGTGTGGTATGCAGTCTTTTCAATATTCCTATACCAGTTAATGACAGGACAATTGTAAAGGCAGCTGTTTTCAATATATAGATAAAAAGCAATTATTGTGATCTAGTAGAAGGGGGACTACAGTAACTTAAGGCTTGCAAATTTCTCTACATTTTCTCTTGTTCAGCAAAGGAAATGAACCAGATTTTCTTTATGGAATCGAAGCTAAGCTTTTGCAAACAGAATACAGGCCTTAAATGTAATGTATCTATTTATTTGTTTGTTTGTTTAATTATTTGTTGTTGACGACATTTTTTTTATAAAGAGATAGATTTTATTTGTATTATCTTTATTGCATGTTGATAAAGTCCCAGTTTAATGATGTTGGTGTTGTCTTTGTCTGGTCTTAGTCCCAGAGAGAAAAAAACAACAACAATGAATAGGTTTCATTAATGAAACAAATTACTTCAAAATGACTTCAGTGCAGATGTCAGGGAGCATTCCATCATAATACCACTAAAATAAAACCAGCAACCCAGGTCAGTGCAGTATCTAATCTGAAGCAGGAGCAATAAATCGTAAGGTAAAGCAGAAAAAGGAGTTGAGCATAATGAAAATGCACACACTTGCACCCACACACTTGATGCATAGAGTTCCATGTTGTTAAACTCCATCTTGTCCATTCATTTCTCCTTCACATTCTCTCTCATTTCTGTGGCAAAAACCAGAAATCCGAGCGACCCGAGGATGAGGCCCGCACAAGGCTTTCAGTTTCAGCCTGGCAATTACCTCTCATATGCAGCAGTCCAGCCATATTTGGAGTCAACAGCAACCCATTTGACAGGGAGTGACGTACCCCAACATTCATCAAATATGGGGAGAAGCCAGGGCACTGCAGACAGTGTTTTCTCCTGCTTTTCCTTTGTGCAATTCCAAACTGGCAAAAGCAAGAGCCATTTGCTAACCTCATTTCTGGGCAGTGCACAAAATTCCAGTGTTTAATCAACTGAGCACTGAGTTTTTAGGCCACATCATCTCAACACGTTTATTATTGTGAGTATGTGTGTGGCCAGAATAGAAGTAAACATACAACAAAATTGTCTTCGATACCACAGGTTTACGTTCTCACCTCACTTACACTGCATTTGACCAGCCACAGAACTTTTCAAGATGGGAGCATATATTTTTGCAAACAAACACATGCAACAAAAAAGGGGGGAGGGGGGGCTAAATGAATGTATTCATCAGGTAGTCATTTCACAAGATGAATAACTGTCATATTGTATCTTAATGACTCCGTGGTGGACTAATAACCCTGTCCCAGAGGTATTAGAGTCAGGGTTCAGCCGCTACAGCATCGGTAGGCTGGTTTTCAAGGTGACCTGACAATTCGGCCATGAATTAGTGCCTTGCATTTTCACTTGATTAGTTAATCCCATTGGGGTATTAGCTTATCTGGGAAAGTACTCATTCATGTAAAAAAGGGAAGGTGGGGGGTTGGTGTTTTATATGGCTGTATATATATATGAAGTGTGAGAGCATGTCTGATTCAGCAAGCTTCTGTGGATGATGTAGGAATGTTTATCAGTAAATGATACTGATAAACATTCAAATAGATTCAGAATGAAGTGAGCTGCATCTTTCCAAGAGCCCCTGTGACTGATAGTGGACCAGTGTTATTAAACTGAAATTAAACTTTAAAAATAATTTTTGTTACCTTATAAATATATATATATATATATATATATAACAAGTCTCATAAACTTATATTTTATTCACAATAGTGTGGGGGTAACGCATTACAAGTAATGCGAGTTACGTAATAATATTACTTTTTTCAAGTAACTAGTAAAGTAATGCATTACTTTTTAATTTACTAGAGAATATCTGAGTTACTTTTTTTCCATTTATTGACTGACAGTGCGCTGTGTGAACATGATCTTACTATAGTTGTAATCTAGACTAAATGTGAATGTGTATTACATCTTGACATCAAGTCGAGAGAATGGCCCATTTCAGAGCGTAGAGGCGTCTGGTAGACGGGGCTCTAGCTTCTGCCATAGTGTTTAGGACACACTCTGGGAGGACGAAAAGCTCCCGTCGAGCGGCCACACATGCAGGGCTCATAACTCCGGGCTGTGGATGCCATTTCGTGCCGTTCGCTTGAGAGAGGAGGTCCCGTCTCAAGGGGATCGGCCATGGGGCTGCTTTCAGCAGCTGGAATAACTTCGATACCCATGGTTGGTTCCTCCAGAAAGGGCTATTAGAATCAGCTTGTGAGGTGTTCCATGACTCACCTGAGTACCTGCGGTAGCAGAGCAACTGGGGGGAAGCATAGAGCGGAAGGCTGGGCCATTTGTGGGCCAGGGCATCCATGCTCCTTGTAAAAAAGATTGGGAAGTGAGAGTTGTCTTTGGAGGCGAAGAGGTCTACTCGAGCTCTGCCAAAGATTTCCCAAATTCTCTAAACCGCGAGCGGGTGGAGCGTCCATTCCTCTGAAGAGACATTGTTCCTTGACAACATGTCTGCTCCTTGGTTCATTTTGCCCGGCACATGCATTGCCTTCAGTGAGCGCAGATTGTTCTGAGTCCACACAAGAAGGTTGTTCGCCAGCGTGCAGAGTCGCTTCGAGACGAGGCCGCCCTGGTGATTTATGTATGACACCACGGACCTGCTATCTGAGCATATTAGCACATGATATCTCTGAATGTCCGGCAGGAAGAATTAACAGGGCTGACACACTGCTAGCATTTCTAGGCAGTTGATGTGCAGGCCGACTCCTTTTCGGACCACAGGCCGAAGGAGGGTTTGCCCTCGCACAGCGCTCCCCAACCCTTGTTGGAAGCGCCTGTCGTGACAACCTTTCTTCTGTGCGCCATGTCTAGGATCATGCCTCGCTTTAGCCAGAAGGTGTCCCTCCAACAGGCCAGGGCTGATACACAGGCCCGAGTCACCGTTACGCGGTGGCGTCCGTGAGTACTCGACGCAGTACGAGTGAAATATTGAAAGGGAACCTCTGACATTTTTCTTTACAAATCCTCAGTTTGTTCTTCTAATTCATGACCGGCATTTTGTTTTGTTCTCTCTCTCCGCGTTCGTCACTATTCAAGCAACACTGACGTCCTACGTCATCTGCCGGAACAGCTTCCGTGTATGACAGATTGCGGAAGTGATAGAACAGTGTTTATTACGTTTGAAATATGGATATCTTTCTTGCAAAAACGCATGGATTAGTTACAGGTAGGCATGGGTACCGAGAACCAGTATTTTTTTGGACCGGTACGTAATTGGGTCAATACCAGACTACCGGTAAGCTTCAGAACCCTGATAGCACAAGTACATCTCGGAGATGTCTATTTTATGTCTGCATTTACATCTGCAAGATGCATTTTTAAGGTGTTTGCTCATCTGCAATACGTCTATAGGAGGTCTCATTTTAGACATCAAATAGACTTTTATTAGATTTCTTCAAGATTTTTATGATTTAGAATGTATGTTAAACTGACATCTGAAAGATGTCTGCCAGATGTTTGTAGACAGCAGATGCTTTCCAGATCAAGATGTATTTAACAGACATCTTGCAGACATACATGTGCTATCTGGGAACAAACGATGCTGTTATCGATACTAGCGTTGTTTTATCTCCGTATACTTCAATGTTAATGACGAATTAGAAGCTGCTGATTGTCATTTTACTTCACTGAATGATGTGGGCGTCATTTGCTCGACGTGTTAATTCTGTCATTATTTACTCGCTGTCATGTTGTACCAAACCTGTATTAATTTGTGGTCTTGTCCTGAACACAAAAGAAGATATTTTGAAGAATGTGGGTAACCAAACAGTTGCTGGTCCCCACTGACTTTGATAGTAGAAAGAAAGAAAAAAGGAAGTCACTGGGTATCGATATAAATAAAAATGTATACGATACATTCTTCAAGGCCTTTATTCACGTTTTATTATGGATGCGCAGCTTTATTTCAAGTGTTTTAGACTGTTGAATAGAAACACACGCCGCCCACTGCAATGATAGAGCTTTGCCAGTTCCTCTGAAAGAAAAAGTCATTAAACCAGGATAGCTGATCAAATAACAGGCTAATTTACTTTTTTGGTGAACTAACCCTTTAAGAAGTAGTACAGACAAAACATAAGAAGAAGCATAAATAAAAACCAAAAGCAACTCCTGCTCCTGACTGAAGAACTTTAATACAGTTGCTAAAGTCAAGCAGTAATAAGATAACTTGACATTTTCAACAGCTTTTTACATCATATCTTTTTTGCACCAAATAGTATCGATAACAGTATTGATAGGTACCGGTATCGATAAGCTGTATCGATATCAGCATCGATAAAATGTATACGATACCCATCCCTAGATACAGGAGGCTTTATTCATCCCCGGAGCCGTGTGAGGCACGTTTTATTATGGATGCGCACGCTTTATTTCAAGTGTTTTAGACTGTTGAATAGAAACACACGCCGCCCACTGCAATGATAGAGCTTAGAAGTGCCAGTTCCTCTGAAAGAAGAAAGTCATATAAACCCAGGATAGCTGAGCAAATAACAGGCTAATTTACTTTTTTGGTGAACTAACCCTTTAAGAAGTAGTACAGACAAAACATGGTGAAGAAGAAGCATAAACAAATGATAGTGTACGTAAACAGTTGCACATGTAAAATAATGAGATCATCAAAGATGAATGCAAAAAGTAAATAACAGGCTAATTTACTTTTTTGGTGAACTAACCCTTTAAGAAGTAGTACTATAAGCCATGGTTAAAACATCCCTTAACATCTGGTCAAACTGCTCCATAATGCAGATTTACCAGATGCAGATAGATATTTAGTCACTGAAAGATGAAGCTTTCGAATTGTTCCTTTCACTATTCAATCTCTAATCAGCCCAACCAACCCTTCAGTCTGTTGGTTTGCATTATTTGCATGCAAACCACATGTGATTTGACATGCCAAGAGTGGGTTGTATGGTTTCCCCCTATCTGCAGTGGTGACTGCCCTAACTTCCCCTTGTGCTTTTTTTCTCCTTCTGCTATAATTCTCCTGGCTGTAAAGATTTATGAGAGAGGTACTCTGACTCGTGTAGGCTGAGAATAAGAACAGCAGGAGTGTCTTGAGGACATGAGCCACAAACCCTGTGAACTCCACGGCCGGCAGGTGGAGTGGCAATGCCATTGGGAAGACGAGGCAGAAAAGGGCGGACACTGAAACGCCATCCCTGGCTGAGAAGCACAAACAAACAGATCGCCAAGCAGCTGTGCTGGGGTCTTTGGGACACGTCACGCAGGATGAATACTAGTGTAAGAGGGGCACGTTGAGGGGACTAACTGATTAATAGGGCATCATTCCAAGAGGGAAAACAGAGAGCCGTTTACATGCTGGAGCAGCGGCAAGCCCAGGCATGTCACCGTAACACAGCAACAAGTGCAGAGAGTGGCATGTATTAATGTTTATTTAAGAGAGCACATATGTTTATTTTTAAGAGTGTGTGTGTGCTGCCTGAGCAGAGAATGCCATATCAAGGAATTATGAATGACCTGTCTCCAACTGTAGAACATTTAGTAAAAATTATGGGTTCTGAAGTGAAGTGCTCTCTGATAATAAGGTTAACAGCCACCTCTGACCCGTATCCATCACTGTCTGCGTGAGTTCATTATCATGAAAGCAGGTCTTTGAAGAGGAAACACTGATCCAATTGATAATGAGTCTGCTAGACATATAAATCAAAACTGCAAGACACCATCTCACCAAAAAGGCATGACCTGCGTCCTGACCGTGGGAAGCCTTTTAATAGCGAGGAAATGCAACGTCTCCCGAATGGCACCAATGAGCATAATGCTTCTGAAACAGCCTTGACCACAAAAACATATACCCCATATGCCACTGGGCCAAAAACCTCAAAAAAAAATAAAAAATAAAAACTACTTTGATTTGCAGAGGAAGAGCATTCTGACACAATGCTATTTTATGCCAGCCACACTCACAAACAATAATTAATAGAGCAGCTGTCTGCAAATTCTGGAGCAGCACAGCTGTGTAGACTATTTGTAAAGGAAAAATAAAAAATCCCATCGGCAGCTAACTGTTCACTTTCCTCTTCACAGTTACACTGAGAACATATAAGGCATACTGAAAGGCTAAATAAATGAAGTAGATTTAAAACAAAAACAAGTTTTAATGAATACATTTATTCATCCAAATATAAAGTATTGTCAAAAGAGAGACTGGATGCTTTGACAAGATCAGTTTGAGGAGCCAGGGTCACAATGCCCTGACAAGGCGAGTGTTAATTTAAAATATGTATCATTGTTTACTAGTCTCGACAAGGGTACTCTAAATTACCAAGTCAACTATAAACTGTAGGTTGATTTTACCAAAAAGTGAAACACTCAGAACATTGCTCTGTTTGTTTCAAGGAGCTCAATCTTACCTGGAGAAAGCCATATATACATATTTGCCCACATATTTGGACGGGGACACTGACTTTTTGGACCAATCACCTGAGCTGTCAATGTCATGTGACAAATCATTTTGGAGTCACTGATGCGCCACAAGAACACACATAGTCTCAAAATTTCACTAGTTACTAAAAAGAGAAGAAATCAAGTCTGCTTTACACTTTCACTCTTTCCCCACTATTGACAGAATTTTCTGTAATTTAAGATACAACACTTCCCTGCCACTGACTGGAATTTTCTGGCTTTCCTTGTTTTCACTATTATATGGTAGGAGGCGCTACTACACATCTTCTGAAAGATTATTGAATGTCTGGATCAAAACATGGTGAAGAAGAAGCATAAACAAATGATAGTGTAGGTAAACAGTTGCACGTGTAAAATAATGAGATCATCAAAGGTGAATGCAAAAAATGCTGGCAGTGGCTGGCAACTTAAAAAAAAATCCCAGTCAGGGAAAGAGTTAAGATTGCAGAAAAATTATTTGTTTTGGCCAATAGGGTTACGGCATCGATCAACAAAGACTAATGGGACCATGCTAATAATGATCCCTTGGTTCAGAAAGAAACAGTGACATACATTTTATGGCAGGACTATAATGTTTGAGAGACCTGTCTGAAAACAGTCATTGGATGTCATTTATGAAACATGAGCACAACAAATTTCTGTGTCATTTGTTTGTATAAACCCTTGCTTTACAATGGTTTATGAATTGTTTACATAGAATGTTTGCTTTGAAAAAAATACAAATATTTCTGCATTTTTCTATGTACAAAAGCGTAAGAAGTTACAATGTGATTTGAAGTAGATCTACAGGTTTGGATATCCTACTATACCAGGAGAATATAAAATGAGAATCTTACTCTTGGGATGCAAATTCATTATGACAACAGGCAACAAACATTTCCTTTGGGATGCTGCCGTCATGAACTCAAGAGATTTTGGCAACCGCTTGCCTCTGACCAGGAGAGCCTACACACTTGCATGGCTCTGTTAAGCAAGCATTCCGCTGAGACAAACTATTTGTGATGAATTTCAATGGGCCAGAGACATTGAGGTTTTCTATTCTGGTTGCAGAGACAGTTCAGTATTACGAATGCTGGACCAGAAATTCACACAAGCGTCTGCCCGGGGACATGCACAGACCACAAATATTTTATCAAGGCTTTTGCTTGAGTCTAAATCACACTTATCCGGAATGCAGGCAGTAGATGAGTTAATCACCTCTATGACAAATTCTCTATATCAGGATAATTGGAAAATGTGTAATATTCAGGCACTTTTGGCACTTGCATCTTAGACACAACACATGTAATAGATTGTGATGCAGTCAGTATATCGATTCTATAAAGAAGCATTGACTGGGTGCAAGACTAGCCAATGGAAAGCAACTGTGTTTAGAAGAAGTGATGCGATGGCGGAGGTATGAAAAGCTCACCCTCTGCTTCTCTGGGGCTCCAGTGGCCAGACGGGGAGCAGGGACGTGGGGATGAAGAATTGGAGGCGTACTGCAGGAGGACGCGACCTTCTGCACATTTATCACATACTGATCCCACTTCTCTAGGAAACCAACAGAGATAGACAAAATGCAACTTAGATACAGCAAAATCAAGTGGATGGGAAGTTAGATGGGAATTGCAAACATGGGGATTTATTTTTTACAAAAAAAAATTCCAGATTGGAAGAAATCATTAAATAAACGGTTTAATGTAGTCAGGTTACATTTGGAAAGAATGAATAAAATAGAAAACTGTGCAATTTCATAGTGTATTTTAATAAAAAAGTAGATGCACTACCAATGAAAAAATTCCATTTAATTATTTTTATTTTAAATAAGAAAATATTTCTCACCATGTTTTAGTCTTTCCCAGAAACATAACTGTTTTCGACAGTGTACTGTATGGTAGTTTTTCCTATAATAGCCTACTTTTGCCAACAATTAGTAGTGTAGTACAAAAGTATTATTTTCAAGGGTTATTGCTCACATTTAGTGTACATTTAATTGTTTAGATTCAATTATATCAATCAAACAAACAAACAAATACATATTACATTAAGGGTTTCTAATTAAATCCTTATTCTATGTGCAAGAAACGGTTACAATATTAGATAAAATGATGGGTTCAAACAATAACAGTATATATTAAAATATTTCCATATTTAAAATGTTGTTGGTAGTTGGCAGTATCTACTTTTTAAAATAAACTGATATGTATTTATTTGTTTATTGAAATATTTACACTAAATGTAATTAATAATCCTTGAAAATAACACTTTTGACCTACACCACTACTTGTTGGTAAACGTAAGCTGTTAAAGAAAAAACTACTGTACACTGTTGAAAATAGTTATATTTCTGTCACACTTTTTTAAAAACATTACTCTCAAGACTTCTCTTGAGTAAGAATTCCCTCATCAGCTCCAATGACTCATTAAGCACTTTTGCCAGAGGGCAGTGACAAATCTTGTTGCTGCTTAAGCAGCCAGATTCTGTTGTTAGAATGTTATATGGATATACAGTAAACAATGTCACATGGTCCAAGTGGAGAGTTTGAGAGCAACATGTCTCAACATGCTCCTTCTAAGGGGATTCCCCTGCTGCTTGCCTCAGTGAATTCCACTTGTCTCTCACATAACGGTCCCTCGCCGACAGTCTGCAGGCCCACAAATAAATATCTCAGACTGCATTCAGCTCAGTAAAAAACGATGTAACCTAATAAAGAGACTCAACCTAACAAAGTTCCTCAGGTCTGAGTCTTGAAATGTGGATATTCTAGAGCCAACAAGATGATTTTGGAAGGCAATGTTAATAATTCCACTGTATCTGCGACACAGCCGGTGCACCATTAATTGACAACATGTGTTAGCGATTTGGCAGACACTGAGAATTCTCAGTTGTTTTGCACTTACTCCAATCTATCCTGTCACTGTTTTAAAAAAAGACAATAAAATATATCTGACTTCTCCTCTTTCAATATTTACAAAACAGAACATGCTTAGACATGTCTCCCCTCTGCCTACAGTACATCCATATTTATATTCCACAACATTTCATATATATCAGATTGCATCTGTCCAAATGCTCATGTGTATTTTGCCACATATATTTGTAAAAATAGTCCCCAGGGTACTTGCTATTCCATTGCAACCTCAGTTCACCTGTCATAGAAGTGGCCAGAGATGGGTGGAAACCACTCCACGGTAATGGAGTCCTGTCCCTGTTCTACCACTTGGGGTGACATGGGCACTGGAGGGGGCCGGTAGTTGGGTTGCCAGGTCTGGTATATGAGGTCCAAGTAGCAGTGCATGCGAGCTACCTGATTAAGTGTAAAGGAATCAGTGCAGTCATCATCTGCGGAAAAATGGAGTGAAAGTACAGTTATTTTGCCTAGTTCCTGATAGATCCATAGCACATGAAAAGGCATTCCTGTTAAACAGGTCAAAGACCAATATAAAAATCAATCAATGGTTTTAATGTTTGATAGTTGTTAATTTGAGGTGACTTGAGTAACAGCTACTGTAAAAAAAAAAAAAAAGATACACAAATAACACAGTTGAGTAATGTTGAAAATGTATTCAAATTTCCTAGTTTTCGATAATTTATCATATGAAAAACTATCATGACTGTTGATAATTTATAATATGAAAGACTATCATAACTGTACATCATCCAAGTGGATGCTGCACACTGGTGGTGGATGAGGAAATATACCCCTTATGATGTACAGCGCTTTGAGTGCCTAGAAAAGCACTATATAAATGTAAAGAATTATTATTTATTATTAATCACAATATCAATTATAATTGTAGAATGGTTATAATCTAAACAAAGAGTGAAATAAACCATTTCAAATGATATTGTTTAACAATACTCTACTATGTACTATACAGACCCTTAATTAGCAAAGAGTCAATGTGATATACAATTAGGCATGCTATGTGTTAAGAAAACAAAGAAACATCAATGCATATATGATTTTTTATGTATTTTCAGTCAAATTTTTGTTTTGGGAACAATTCTCACTATTAACTTACTACTACTTATGACTTTGCCTCAATAAACTCCTAATTTGCTGCCTATTAATAGTTAGTATGGTAGTTGTTAAGTTTAGGTATGGCATATAGGATTAAGGGATCCAAAATATGGTCATGCAAAATAAATAATTAATATGTGCTTAATATGCACTAATACCTAGCCAATATGACAGTAATAAGCAATAGACACTAATAATCAACTAGTTAATAGCGAGAACTGGTCCTTAAAATAAAGTGTTACTGTTTTTGTCCAATCAAGGTTAAATAGGAGAGTTTCCATAGATATGTTTTTACCTGCATAACTCATGTAGTTGTTGAAGGGTGTGTGAACAAAATTGTGGTTGCCACACGTTTCGTTGACAGGCTCAGGGTCCCTGCAGTACTTGTATTTGGGTGTTGGATTGGTGTCAGCACACAGATCGCCAGTTTCCAGTGAAGGTTCAGTCTCTAAACATGCATCGTTGCAAGACTCGATCTCCGAGATACCCCTGAACACATGGTACAGTCCCAGACTGTGACCAATCTCATGGATCATGGTATGAGTGTGGCCAAATGTACCGTAGAAAGATGGATTCAGAACTATGCCACCTACGAAAAGGTGAAGAAAAGTACACAGTGTAAACCCTAATGTGCTTGTTCTTAAATATACAGGATTGTTTCGTATCACTTGTTGTAGCTAAGTAGGTTATACTATGTAGTTTGCAAAAAGAAAAGTTCCTATGCAAAAACCAATAAACACCACGTTTAAAAAATTAAAATAGCTGATTGCCATGCGTTATTCTCCACATAAAGCACATTCTGAAACATGTTTTGTCACAAAAGCCGATATTGTCTGCTGGCAAGGCATTGCGAGTTCACGTTTTACTGCAGAAGCCAACAAGTGCCCTTGTTGTTTGTGAACATTTTAGTGAATCTTTGAAAAGACCTGCAAGCTGAGAGGAGCTTTGACAAAAATGACTAAAAGTGATCGAGAATGGATAATTTCAAAGAACTTGATGAACCCATACGTGATATCTTCTTTGGGGCGTAAAAGGAAAATAAAAGCTGAAACTTTTTCAAGGAACCTTGCTGAAGCAGCACATTACATTGATGAGGGAAATGTTTCCTGTATTGCGTGTTATCACAACAACAAAGTTTGTCAGGCATCTACACTGTCAGCTGAGGAGATTACAAATATTAGGAGATTACAAATATTAACCGAGTGTTTTTGTTTAACTCTGAAGGATGAAATGTGGAGTTACTTTTTACACAAAAAAAGACTGTTGGAGTTATCCGATTTTTCAAAAAAAAAAAAATTATAATATATATAAAAAAAAAAATAAAAAAAAATTCACTTTCAAGTCACCTGTTTAATAAATTTTAATGTGGCCATGTTATAATTTACTATTTTTAAACTAGCACAACTCTTTCTCAAGCAATTGTAATCAGCAAGGACAAAAAAAAAACCTTCACACTATGTCTTGCAGAGTAAATGCAACGTAAATGTGTTGTCGTTTTTGTCATATTCCTTTGCGTACATTTCATGTCATTGTATCAGTTATACTTCCGCTAAGAAAATAAGCAGGGTTCTTGAGAATAGGAACCACTGAAAGAAGGTACAGAATGTCACAGAGTAAGACTTGTATGACTGCAAGAACTCAATTCAGAGTCCTGGACTGCGTTTATCTAGTCTTTTCTATACCTAGATGTGTCAGTGCCTCCTTGTCCCATGGCCAAGTAGCAACTCCAGCAAGGTCTTCATCTGACGAATTGGCAAAGAAGATTTGGAGGTGTGTGGAACCGTCCAGCTTGAAGATCTCTTTTAGTTCTTTCACATCCAGATAAGCCCTGGAGCCAGAGATGGAGACACATGGTGAATATGATCACAGTAAACAATATGCATACACAATGTAAATATAACAAATATTGTTGTGTCTTAAGGTACTGTGATACATTTTTTTTCATATATTCTGTTGAGAGTAAATATGTATTTTCAAAATAAGTACTTGGATATCTCGTCTCACCCGAACCTCAACCGCCATGTTACATGATGGAGTGCTGCCTACAAGGTTACATAGTCCAGCATTGGTGGGCCTCATTTATTTGTCAGACTTATTTGACACTCATTATGACACACCGATTAATTACTTCCCCACAGTGCAAAGTTTCTGGAAAACTGTGTCCTACAGAGGATAAAACAGGATAGCTACTCCTTTGGAATTTTATGAGATGCTACACTAAATAGATGAATGTATATCAGTGTCTGCCTGTACTTATGTATGTAGCATACTGACTGTCGCTATGAGAGTGCACCACAATAACGATTCCTGTTTGTGCAATTCTGAGCTTTGACTACTGTAGAGACAATGACTTGAGATCCTTAATGATACTCAAGACTTAAAGTCCTGTTTTAGATAATGCAAGGCTGTTTCTCAATTCCAAGAATGCAAAGAATGGACTTGCATTCTCGTGGAGTCTGGTCTTGCCAAGCTTCCTTGGAAGAACGAACTCGGAAGGACGCGAGGATACAGAACGCACACTTATGAGAATTGATATGTACTGTGTTCTTGCTTAACTGACCGCATAGTCTCAGCATAAGAAATACTTTCAACTTCAAGAGTCGTCAAGTATTTGCTAGAGCGAGTTTAAAGCTTACAGGCTTGCGTACACCGGCCGCTTACAGCATCTTCTGCGATTTCTAACGGCTCGATTCTCTCAAGTCTGCACTCGATGCATCCTCGATATCAAGAACACATCCGGGCACTTCATGCGTCCTCTGTACTTGCGTTCTTGAGAATTGGAACTGAACTCCGACGGTTAATGATGATGTAGAGCGAGAACACAAGATCGCTGAAGAACGCATATTGAGAAACAGCCCAAATCTTGTCTCTTGACCCTTCACCTTAAAAGTTGAAATTATCACAATAAGTATCACTACATTGCAAATTCTGGGCATGCAAGAGCAATCAGCAATCAGAGAAGCTGTCCAGCAGCTGTTAACATCACTCTCAAGAATCCATTACAACCATGTTCTCTCTTTCCCCTATCTGATCCGCATTTTTTACAGCAAGCCAGGAGACCAAAGCAGGTGTGTGTCTTTCCAGACACAGGTGCTTTTATGAGCATGTAGCTCTCCTTCAACTCAACATGCTAAGAGCCTGTTTTATACCAGAACACTCCATTAGTTCCAAACCATTAACATCCGTTATGTTTATGGGCTCATTGGCACTTAGTAAACTGTAAAGCACCTGATGAAGGACCTCCCTGAGGTGACCATGTGACAGCTCAGGAAACCCCATTCATCAATTAAGCCAACACACACAATAGCCAAGGGGAAAGCATGGGTGTCGCAATAAAGGGCAGATGATCATGTAGAATGGACTTTCACCTTTGACTAATCTCTGGACCAAAGCCATGACAGACATTTTTCTTATTGCACATCAACAACATGTCCAAAAATGGCAGGCATCCAAAGCAAGGCTTGAATTGATGTATACAAGCATGTGTACATAGTGTGCTTTCACACAAGCATTTAACGTTTGGCTTATGTGTTAACAACAACTGTGTCCAATGTGCACGCCATCAAATATGATCAGTGATCTTGTGAAGGTAAAAACACAAATATCTCCTTACAAATGGGCTGTTTGCTTGCAAAAACAATATGACACTGTATACATTATTAAAAAAGCATGGAGAAATAACTTACAACACGTGCCTAAAACATATAAGACAACATAAGTTTATAGCATTCACATTTTTTCCAACCCGATGTCTCCTGTTAGCTAGATTTCCAAGCAAGCAAAGTGGTTACAGGCACCGGGTCTACAAAAATAAACGTCCGACCACACAGCCATTGCTGTGCCACGCATGTAGCATGCGTCTAATTCCACAATTAAGAAGGAATGTTGATGAATGCTTGTGGGGCAGCCATCAGCGTGTCTCCCTGGACGTCCCATAATCAAAGCAAAATAAACAACCAATTGGGGTACTTATCTGAAAATTCTTCTTCAGTTCTCACTCTAATCTTTCTAAACCATCTTTCATCCATCAGTTGCAATATTTCCATTGAAATCTCAAGTTTGGCCAACTGCTGATTTCTGTTACTGGATTGGATATCCAATGATAAACAGTCTCTTGATGATTGCAATGGGATAATATTTGTGAAAAACCACCTGCATGTTTTTCGTGACTGATGTCACCTCATAGCCCGCACACAGAGTCATTTGAAGAGCTTTAAGAATACTATTGGATGTGATTCTGCGGCCTGGAAAGCATTCAAAATGGCTAATAGAAAACAATGCTTTCCTTTGAAAGAGAAGCTTAATTAAGGCATGCAGAAGAAATGCAAGGACAATACTGGAATACTGGGATGAATCATACAGATCAAAACAAAGACGTAACAAGGTTGTTTTCACTTATCAATTCATTCACTCTTTTCTCTCGACATGGAAAGTTTAAACTTTTTCTCATGAACATTCGTGCACTTCTGTAAACAATCGCTTATGAATACATTTTGAAAACTAAATTGTTGCTTGGTGACCAGTCTAAACAAGAACCAAATAAGCTTCCTTGAAATGTTGGCATTTACTTTGCAGTCCACCCAACTAAAACAAAAGCCACCAAAAAAATGACTTCTTAAGGCAATAAATCCCTCATAAAACAAATCTCATAGTTTGGGATTACTACAGCACGTGTGTCCTTGGGGCTATACCTATTTTTGTGAAACAAATTTACTTGGGTACCTTTCATATAGTCCAAAAGTTAAACCAGACCTTATCCATTGGTGGAATTGTGAACATGTTGTGCTTTCTCTCCAGTGGCCTCAGGTTTTCAGACTTAGAAATCCAATTTCATTTTACTATTTTCATCTTTTGGCAAAAAAATACTAGTGTTTAAAAATTTTAGCAAATCGCCACACAGCAGGCGGTAACAGTTACCCTAAAGCAGACCTGGGCATTGTACAGCCCCCAGGCCACATCCAGCACTCTGGCTATCCTTGACCAGCAAGCATGAGGTAATTCATTAATTTAAAGTAAATCGCAAATAGGTGTAATTAGGTGTACGCAATACAACCGCACTGCTTTTATTTTCAAGGCAACAGATAATTGCCTCCTGATAATGAAACATCTTAAATTCAGTTCAAAACTGATTTATTTCTGTAAACTTGTAAAAACAACAAAATGTAGCTTTTGTAAAATAATAAAAGTAGGATGCGCTTTCTGTCATCTCTGAAGCTGGAGCGCGTCAGAAAAAAGAACCGAAACTCAGCGTACGGCTGCCTCACATGTGAAATAGGCTATATCTCAAGAAAGTTTAAAATGTCTACTTTTAAACGAACCAATTACAAAACAAATATTTCCTGATTATTGTAATCTGTATGAGCATTGCATTTCTCTCTAAAGGCGTGTCCAGTACTCTGGAGCATAGGCTACCTGTCAACTCTCCTGTTTTTCCTGGGATTCTCCCATATTTTACCATTATATCCCGCTATCATCCCGTTTAAATATTTTCCCGCATTTCCCGCATTTCTCCCATATCTTTAATCTTTCTATAAAAAAAAAAAAAATCCCAATAGGCGTATTTTATATGTTTGCTATATTTGCCTAAAAACTCACGTACTTTGTATGGCCCAAACCTCATTGCATAAATAATCACGTCAACATATTCCAAGGTTATCCAGTTGCCAGATCTTGTATGAAACGCATCCTTTTCACACAATCGACACATACAAATTTCAACCCATTTGTCTCCTCAACTTGGCAACCTACAACCCAGTGATGCTGTTGATATCTGCACAGTAGTGATGTGCAGAGGCAGCGCGGACGCTTTGGATAATCCGCTGATGAACTCAGCAAAGTGGCAGCCCTACAATAGCAGGGATGCTACCCCTGACCCAGAGAGACATGGCTACTATCTATACATACAATTCAGCCTCCCTCTTTTGATAAACCTTTAACGCTTCTGAAATGTGGAGATAGATCTGCGTTTTGGAAGAAATCTTTAGCTACATAAATCCATTCTAATTGGAAGCAGTTGTTATGTATCTAAAATCAAAATGCTACTCAGGACACAATGTTTGCCCATTTCGCAGTATTCCAGGATTTTCCAATCCTCGTCATCTGGGACCACCATCCAGAGTTTAGCTCTAGTCATAATTAAACACACCTGAACCAGCTAATTTGCTGTGGATTTCTGGACCTTTATTAAACTCTGTTTCGTAGTTTATCTTTGTCTTCTTCATGCATTCCTGCAAATATTTTGACAGAAGACCGGATAAATAGTTAATTTGCGGCTTTTTTCTCCCCTAGATAGTTATCCCCACTGTCAAGCTCCTCTGCCTGGAGCAAGAGGATCACTCCCGCAAGGACCATACGAGGAAACCTAGTTTAACTAGCTTTAAACCTGGCATACCAGACTCACTACCTGGACAGCTGCCTCTGTACTTTCTACTATGTCAGACACAACACCTCGACCAAGGCCAAGCTGTCCTGGGAAGGTCCTTGAGGGAGATTAACCGCATTTGTGGAGTAGGTGCTGGTTAACTGTGGATTGCCTTTTACCATCATTCCAGTGGAGGAGGTCTCCAGCCACACTCCCGACCAAGAGCCCAGCCAATCGTCATCCTGCTAGTTCCGTTCAGCCCTGAATCTCCCGATCTTCTTGTGCTCCTTCCCAGCCTCCATCTCCAGCATCCTCTTGAATTGGTGGGTTTTTGTTAAATATGAGCCAAAATCATCACAAATAAAAAAACAAAGACTTAAACTACTTTATTCTGTGCGCATTGAATTTATTTAATACACGAGTTTCACAATTTGAGTTGAATTACTGAAATAGATGAACTTTTCCACAACATAATCATTTATTGAGATGCACCTGAATATATACACTCACTGGCCACTTTATTAGGTACACCTTGCTAGTACCGGGTTTGACCCCCTTTTGCCTTCAGAACTGCCTTAATTCTTCATGGCATAGATTCAACAAGGTGTTGGAAACATTCATAAGAGATTTTGGTCCATATTGATATGATAGCATCACGCAGCTGCTGCAGATTTTTCGTCTGCACATCCATGATGCGAATCTCCCGTTCCACCACATCCCAAAGGTGCTCTATTGGATTGAGATCTGGTGACTGTCGAAGCCATTTGAGTACAGTGAACTCATTGTCATGTTCAAGAAACCAGTCTGAGATGATTTGAGCTTTGTGACATGGTGCATTGTCCTGCTGTAAATAGCCATCAGAAGATGGGTACACTGTAGTCATAAAGGGATGGACATGGTCGGCAACATTACTCAGGTAGGCTGTGGCGTTTAAACAATGTTCAATTGTTACTAAGGGGCCCAAAGTGTGCCAAGAAAATATCCCCCACACCATTACACCACCACCACCAGGCTGAACCGTTGCGACAAGGAAGGATGGATCCATGCTTTTCTTTTCTTTACGCCAAATTTTGACCCTACCATTTGAATGTCACAACATAAATCCAGACTCATCAGACCAGGCAACGTTTTTCCAATCTTCTATTGTCCAATTTTGGTGAGCCTGTGCGAATTGTAGACTTTGTTTCCTGTTCTTAGCTGACAGGAGTGGCACCCGGTGTGGTCTTCTGCTGCTGTAGCCCATCTGCTTCAGGGTTCGATGTGTTGTGCGTTCAGAGATGGTATTCTGCATACATTGGTTGTAAAGAGTGGTTATTTGAGTTACTGTTGCCTTTCTATCATCTCTAACCAGTCTGCCCATTCTCCTCTGACATTTGACATCAACAAGGCATTTTCGTCCACACACCTCTGCCGCTCACTGGATATTTTCTCTTTTTTGGACCATTCTCTGTAAACCCTAGAGATGGTTGTGTGTGAAAATCCCAGTAGATCAGCAGTTTTTGAAATACTCAGACCAGCCCGTCTGGCAGAAACAACCATTCCACGTTCAGAGTAACTTAAATCCCCTTTCTTCCCCATTCTGATGCTCGGTTTGAACTTCAGCAAGTCATCTTCACCACATCCTAGATGCCTAAATGCATTGAGTTGCTGCCATGTGATTGACTGATTAGCAATTTGTGTTACCAAGCAATTGAACAGGTGTACCTAATAAAGTGACCATTGAGTATATATATATATATATATATATATATATATATATACAATTACTATGATAACTCTTACTATGTGTTTCCATAGCCCTACTATTACTACCACTTGCAAACCACACATAACACACCACAAGCAGTGCAATCTTAACAAACTGCACACTTTTCCTATGTCTGCTGATACACTACTTTCTTTTTGTATTGGTCTTTGTAATTGTCAGTCTGCTGTAAACAAAACAGATTTAATTACATATATTTCTAGTCATTCAAGTCTAGACCTCATGGCCCTGTCAGAGACGTGGATCAAACCATAGGACTGCTACTCCTGCATCACTCTCCAATAATTTCTCATTTTCCCACACTCCCCATCTGATTGGAAGAGGTGGTGGTACTGGTCTGCTTATCTCTAATGATTGTAAATTAATTAATTTACCTTCTCTGTGTATTAACAGCTCCTTTAAATCACATTCAGTCACTATTAACCACCCTTTTAAAATCCATGTTTTAGTTGTTTATCGACCCCCAGGACCACAAGGTAACTTCTTGGATGAATTAGTGCTGCTCTCAACCTTTCCTGAGGATGTTAATCCCCTAGTTATGCTTGGAGACTTCAATATCCACATGGATAAACATCATGCTGCAGACTTCCACACTCTGCTTGCCTCTTTTGATCTCAATAGAGTTTTAACTATGGCTACTCACAAATCAGGCAACCAACTGGACCTTATTTACACACGACACTGCTCCACTGATCATGTGCTGGTTAGTCCACTGCACACCTCGGATCACTTCATCCTCACTCTTAACCTTAACATGGTTCCTGACACAACACATACCCCTCCACATGTCATGTTTCGACATAACCTACGCTCACTCTCACCCTCCCGGCTATCTGCTATGGTTTCATTTTCGCTTCCTCCCCCTAAACACCCTATTAAAAAACAATAGAAAGAAATAGATAGAAATTCCAATGGTTTCCATTAAAATACCATTATAAACCATTAGCTTTTTCCAGTAAAACCATTACAAAATAATTTTTGTAGTGTGTTTTGGGCATTTTTCCAATATGGTTTACATCGCACCAATATAATCAATCACATCCCAGTAGACACCATTATAGTTTCCATTAAAACCAATACAATTCCCATTATAACCATTAACTCCATTAAATGTTCTATTGTGTTTTGGGCAGGGTTCTATTGTTTTTTTGTTGTTGTTTTTTTCAGCAGGGCAGTTAGTATCTCTTGATACTAACAGTGCTATTGATATTTTCTGCTCCACTTTTACATCTTGTTTCGACACTGTCTGCCCCTAGTCTTCCAGGCCAACCCATACCACCCCTTCTGCTCTTTGGCTGTCTGATGTTTTTTGCGAACATCATTCTAAGCTCAGGGCTGCTGAAAGGGTGTGGAGCAAATAAAAAAATCCTACTGACCTTTGTGTGTATCAGTCACTCATCTCTTACTTCTCTGCTAATGTCTACACTGCTAAAAGGACATACTATCAAAACAAAATAAACAAATTTGTCTAACTCTCGCATTGCATCTTTAAAACATTTTTACTTTTGTCCACTGCTTTTGACAGATCCTCCTGTCAACCCTATTGGTACAGGGCATCTCAGGAAATGCACTCCATTGGTTTGAGTCTTACCTCTCAGATAGGTCCTTCAAGGTGTCTTGGACAGATGAGGTATCTAAGTCACAACATTTAACTACTGGGGTGCCTCGGGTCTCAGTTCTTGAACCACTTCTCTTCTCGGTCTACATGGCATTACTAGGTTCTGTCATTCAGAAACATGGCTTTTCATACCAATGCTTTGCTGATGACACTCAACTCTACCTCTAATTCCATTCTGATGATCCGACAATAGCTGCTCGCATCTCAGCTTGTCTAACAGACATTTCTTGCTGGATGATAGACCATCACCTTCAACTCAACCTTGCCAATACAGAACTGCTTGTGGTTACAGCAAACCCATCGTTTCATCACAATTTCACCATCCAGTTAGGCACATCAACCATAACACCTTAAAAAATAGCCAGAAACCTTGGAGTTATGATTGATGATCAGCTGATTTTCTCAGACCACGTTGCTGAATCTAGCCGGTCTTGCTGATTTGCTTTATTCAACATGAAGAAGATCAGGCCCTTTCATTCTAAACAAGCTTCACAACTCCTTGTTTAAGCTCTTGTTCTGTCCAGGATGGACTATTGCAATGCTCTCTTTGCAGGTCTTCCAGCCAGTTCTATCAAACCTTTACATTTAATCCAGAATGTGGCAGCAAGATTAATAAGCAACATTAACTGGCTATCAATAGCTGCTCGCAAAAAAATCAAGGCATTAATGTTTGCCTACAAAACCTCCCACTGGCTCTGCACCCCTTTACCTAAATGCAGTACTTGAGACTTGTGCCCTCTAGAAGCTTACGTTCTGCAAGTGAATGTCGCTTTATTGTGCCATCCCATACTTTTACTGACTTTTAAATTAAATGTTCCCTCCTGGAGGAATGACCTGCCCAACTCAATCCGAGCAGCTGAGTCTGTAGCCATCTTCAAGAATCGGCTAAAAACACATCTCTTCCATCTTTATTTGACCCTCTAACTCTAGCTCTCTCTATTCTAATTATATTCTTTAAAAAAAAACTAAAACTAAAACTAGCTTTTCTAATCTATTTGTATTCTATCTATGTGTTTTCTTTTTATTTATTATACAATAAAAAACCTTGTTACGTGTATTGTGTTAAGCTAACTGAGACTTGTTATAGCACTTGCACATAATTGCTCTTTTGTTGATTTTGATTGCTTCCATTGTCCTAACTTTGGATAAAAGTGTCTGCTAAATGTAAATATAAATGAATGAATAAATATGTAAGGATTTGCTTGATTAATTTGTTCAACAGTTTGGTATAGTGACAAACCTTACTAGTATTTGGTCAATTATATCACTGCCATGGTTAAATGACACATATAACTGATGGGGTTTAAGATTTTGGTCATAATGCCCACCCCAGCTTCTTAGGGACACAAGGACACAACACCTCCTTTAACTATGGACACTTTAATTCCCTTTATGATATTTTATCCATTCAATTTCTAAACCACTTGTCCAGTGTATTCTTAGGGTGTAGATGACCGATCCATTAAAGGGCTAACACATAGACATTCATACTCACACCTACGGATAATTTAGTGTCTTCAATTCACTTGTGCTGCATGTCTTTGGATTGTGGGGGAAACAGGAGCACCATAAGGAATTACACAAAAACACAGGGAGCAAATGCCACATAGAAAGGTCTCAGCTCCTGACTCTATGCTGTCCCCAACTCATGAAATCTTTTTGACAGAAATATTCATACATGCAGTCTAAAGAACAAACAAGATTTAGCTGACCAGATAGGGTATCTTTAAAACCCTCAGGTATTAGACTGCTTGATCTTAAACTCTTACCTTAAATGAGAAGCTGGATTGAAGCAAGTCTTGGTCACATCGGTGATGCTAGGGTTGCAGCAATCTCCATTATCGTAGCCATAGTTCTCACAGTTGCACTCTGGATCGCAGACACCATCCCCTTGTTTATTTTCTGGACATCGTGTTCTGGGCTTGCAGTAACCAGCATCAAAGCCAGTCAGAGTGTGGTTGCATTCAGGGTCACAGTCCTCGTCACCCACCTTGCTAATATCACAGTTGGCGAGTACCAGACGGTTATACAAAGAGGAATTGCTCACATTGTGCACAGTCAGCTCCCAGGTGATGTTGTATATGTTAAACGCTTCATTCAGATGCTGATGTTGCAGGTGAATCTGTTGATCTGTGACTGTGGGTTTGCGATGAGAGTCGTCAAACACATTCACAACACGATACCGTACTGTTTTGGGGCGGCGGAAGCTCCAGAAATGATTGTAGTTGCGCGCCACTTCTGTGTTATCGCATACCGTCTGTCCACAAGCAGGAGGCTCCAGGGTGGTGTCCAAAGACCCCAACCCTGCACGAGGACCATCATCTGGTATTGGGAAGCTGCCGTCCTTTACAGCCAGCCATTTGCGTGTTGGGTGTTCAAATGCATCGTGGATCACCAGGTCAACCAGGTCCTCGGGGTCCTCGTGTCCATGCATGTTCCTCATGATCTGCCTCTGAGAGAGAGCCTGTCTCCACAAACCAACATGCTCCACGGAGCCTCTGTAGTTATTATTCAAGGCATTTCCACCCACCATCAGCACCTTGTGTTTTAAATCAGATCAAATCATTACATTTATCTTTTTTTTTATTTGCATACAGTATGTGCATTATGTAAGAACTTGATCTTTTTTTAAGGTGAAGAGTGTAACATTTTTTCTGATAAGATATTTTCCAGTACTAATTGCAGATAGTTATGTAAGTTAATCATCGATAGATTGACTTGGTAGGTTGCATTGTGGTCCTGTAAATAAAATTAGTTTGAATCTCCCAACCAGCTCAACATAGCATCATTGGTTCAACTAATGCGATGTAGCATGCTCGGGTACATGTCCCGTAAAACACAAGTCATGATAAAAAGGAGTCAAAAGGGCTTTTCACACTGTGCTCAACCCCAGGTTATCCTCGTTCTAAACATTGCTTTTAACCTCGGGTAAAGACACGTTTCACATCTGTAATTTGAAAGCGGTGTTAGCACCGCATTTTACCCGGGGTTATGCATTGCGGGGCTAAGTTTGTTTAGTGTGAAATGGAGCGTGTTTGCTTGTTGCTGCTGGACGCTTGGCAACAGACAGCCAATCAGAAATTGAGCAGCGAGGCTCATGTCACGTCAGTAACAGGAAAGGCACGTCGTGTAAACTGCAGCCGGTGAGAAGAAATATCAAAAGACGGAAAGAAATTCAAAGAAATATTCACATACTTTGCTCCTTGTTTTCTTTCTTTTGTACTTTTGTCTTTGTGTTCTTGCCTTTGTGTATCTCATGAGGCCATTCACATGTTGTGCCTAAAAACGTGTTTAAAATGTATCCTTCTTTCCAAAGCGCTCTGTAGCTTGCGCTCCTATGGCGTCTGCCATTGCTAAGCAACCATGACCTGCGCTCTTCATGAAGAAGTAGAAGTAAATAGATTGTCAAAGGATAAATGGATTTCCAGCCCTAAATCGCTTGCAGTAGCTCTGCTACTAAAATTATTTAAAAATGGCTATCCCTGCCTGTACAGCTATGATCAGCTGTTCCTCAATCTTCGCGATCTAAAGACAATAGGCGGCGACGTTGTTTTTAATAATTGGCAAGACGCGGGGAAAGCTGTGTAAACAGGTTGCCTGCTGTTCGTCCAATCAGTGACAGTGACAATGCAAATATGCAAATACGAACGTTAACCCGGGGTTTAGGAATGTACAGTGTGAAACGTCTGTCAATGAATACCCAGGGTTAACAGTTAACCCCAGTTATAACATGAGCCGTGTGAAACGTGATTACAGATTACCCAGGAATCTGCTTATCCGGGGTTTGGATGACCCAGGGTAAACAATTTGAAGTGTGAAAAGCCCTAAAGACTTGTAGAAGTAAGATAAAATGGCATGGCTACTTCTGTAAATGCATTATTATATCATGTTTGCTTTTGATAACACTATTGATTAGATTTAGGGTAGGGTTAAGTGTTGGTGGATTAATTTTGATGAATGTTGATAGAGTATTGACATGTTTTGAGCGGCTCTCAAAAAAAAACAATTTCCTAACAGTATTATGTACAACAACCAGCATTATAAAATGTTGTCACTTTCATGTTTATTTGTTTCGGTAAAACTGAAAGCACTTTTAATGCCCCTCAATTGACTTTTCTTTTTTTTTGTCACAAAACATGCAAGAAGTGTGTCTTTTTGGTTCACTAATCCTGCTCCTGGAGGGCCACTGTCCTGAGGTGTTTAGATCCAACCCCAAATGAAACAAATGAACCAGCTATTCAACGTCTTACTTGGTACACTAAAAACTTCCAGGTGTGCTGAGGTAAGTTGGAGCTAAACTTTGCAGGACAGTGGCCCTCCAGGACAGAGTTTGGCTAACCCTGACCTAGAAACACATAAATTACACACTTCACCTTTAACTACTACTACTACTACTACTACTAATAATAATAATAATAATACAATATAATAATAAAAAAATTTATAATTCAACAAAATATTGTGTCAAAAGTTAAACTCAGAAACACTAAATAATTAAACTTACCTTACACTTTTTAGTAAGGGTGCTGAAGACATCACCTGACTGTTCCCTGCTAACAGCTGTCTGAGCACCATTTACATATAACTTCATATAGAGGCCATCATAAGTCACAGCTACATGGGCCCAGTGGTTGGGCAAGTAGCGGGCATTCGAATTAATGGAGGTAACTTTGTGTGCTCGGTCCGTTTTAAGGGAGAAGAAGAAACGTGGGTCACGGTTTCCCTGTTCACTCACAGCTTTAATTCCCAATAGCCATCCACGATCACTGGAGGCATAGAAGCATTTGTCGAAGAGACCTGTGGTTAAAAAAAAATGAAAAACAAATGTGTCAGTAGGGAAAGTCAACTGTACTTCAATACTTCAACTTTTCAGGAAATAACAGAGTAGAGGAGGAAGGGGTATGATGTATGGAATTTACGTGAACCTGCATATAGGTGTCATTTAACAAAGCACCCTAGTTAGCCTACATGCATGCACCCAACAAGAAGTCTTATTTATTTATTTATTTAACAATAACAAAGTTAGGAGTGGTATGCTAGGACACTTACATTAATTTATGAATACTCATTTTATTTTTTTTATTTTGTCACTTAGTTGTTGTAATGTCCAGAATTGAATTTTTATCTAAATATAGTTTATTTTGTCACAATTCTTAGGTTTCGCATTCTTAATAAATTGTTGGTTAAGTTCTTAAGTTCCCAAAAAATAACCTTCAGCTTACCACATATATTAAATAAAACAAGCACAAAGGCTTAGGGGTATTCCACTATAAACAATTGTAGCATTTTACAGTAAATGGTACCACTATTGTTAAAAAAGGTGATATTCTAAATCTTGCAATATCATTGAAAATATATTGCTTCATAGACAAAACTGTACTATAACTGTACAGTAATATTAGGAGGGGAGAGATAAGAGGAAGCAATGAATGACCCTGAACATTAATTACGGCTATTGTGTGTCAGCAGCATGTCCACTAACAATGTAGATGTAAGATATACACTGACCAAAATTATAAATGTAACACTTGTGTTTTTGCCCCCATTTTTCATGAGCTGAACTCAAAGATCTAAGACTTTTTCTATGCACACAAAAGGCCTATTTCTCTCAAATATTGTTCAGAAATCTGTCTAAATCTGTGTTAGTGAGCACTTCTCCTTTGCCGAGATAATCCATCCACCTCACAGGTGTGGCATATCAAGATGCTAATTGGACAGCATGATTATTGCACAGGTGTGCCTTAGGCTGGCCACAATAAAAGGCCACTCTAAAATGTGCAGTTATTCCAACAAAGCACAATGCCACAGATGTCGCATGTTTTGAGGGAGCGTGCAATTGGCATGTTGACTGCAGGAATGTCTACCAGAGCTGTTGCCCGTGAATTGAATGTTAATTTCTCTACCATAAGCTAGGGCTGTAGTCAAGTCCACCTTTGTCGAGTCCAAGACAAGTCCAAGTCCAGGACTATCGAGTCCGAGTCAAGACCGAGTCCAAAGAGGTTCGAGTCCGAGTCAAGACCGAGTCCAAAGTGGTTCGAGTCCAAGTCAAGTCCAAGTCCAAATGAGACCGTCAAAACAGAGAAAGAAAAATAATCTTCTTCAAAACCACATACTTAATTATTGATAATTTATGTGATACAAGAAACAGCATATCTTCTATTCTAAGATTATTATTTGTAATGATCTAAAAGCATGTGCAGCAACACTGTAGGATCAAATTAGGCTATTTTATTTATTTTAGCTTTAGCAATTTCACTAAAGTCACATAACCATTATAGTGTAACAATCATATTATGGGTTGCCAATGGAAAATATTACAAATAACAAGCAACATAAGTGTAAAAAAAATCAACATGTTCCCATTCTTGAACTTGTTACTTGTTCTAAAGCAGGGTGTTCAGACTCAGTCCTGGAGGGCCGTGTTCTGCAGAGTTTAGCTCCAACTTGCCTTAAAACACCTGCCTGAAAGTTTCTAGTATGCATAGATTAGCTGTTTCAGGTGTGTTTGATAAGGATTGGAGCTGAACTCTGCAGGACTACAGCCCTCCAGGACCAAGTTTCGAGACCTCTGTCCTAAAGAAGCCATAGTACAATATAACCCTCCCTAGCAAGTCTGTGTAGCATATAAACACTTTCAGGTCTGTGTGTCTGTGTGTGGCCACGCATGCATTTGTTTGCTATTTGCCTTTAGCCATATAATATAAATGCTATATAATATATACATCCCCGGGGATGGGGAATATAGACAGTGTTACAGGTGTTCATTTAGTTCAGTTAGAGAACAGACAATTAAAGATAAAAAAATAAAGAAATTAAAAATTGGAAGTTTTTTTTTATTGCTGAGCGATATGGCAAAACAAAATTAAATCTAGATTTTCTCAGAATATTTGACCAATTCTTGATTTTGTAAGATTTTAAATAGTCAACTTGAAAATGTTACTACAACATGATTCAAGCAACTTTTTCTTTATTAACCTCCAGTTAAAGAAAATATTCTAAGTGCACCACACATGAAGTTGTCTTCATGGTGTAAATGTAAAAAAAATAACTAAATATATTTTCAGAAAAGATGCATGAACTACAACTACATCTTGTACAAACCATTCTTATGCATATTAGGCTATATGTTCAGAAATAATACAAGAAAAATGCTTAAAATGATAAACTAAATCAAATTCAAAATGACTGAAGGTATAACACATAGAGTGCTATTATTAACTATAAAGGCTCTGTAAAACAATGAACAGTAATTTTCAGCTTGTCACCCTGGATGCAAACCTCAAATATCAGATATACAGTAGTAGGTCATCACAGGTTTTGTATTCGATTATGCTACTTTTCCATTGTTTTTTTATATGTAAACATCGTCGCGATTGACTGTTGCGCTCGCGTCTCTTGCAGCGTCTCGTGCATTAAACGCTTTTCTAAAAACACGGAGCTCTTGTTATTAAAAGATGTTTAACTCACATATTCTTGCATTTTGTCCTATTCCACTGCCCGCGTCACATCTTTGTCAACACAAAACATTCTGTGTGAATGGCACCTAGAGAGCATCACACGTGAGCGGTTAATCATGTGCATCGACATGCGGTTGGATTGTTCTTTTCTCTTTACTGTTATTATCAAAGTGTCTAATTCTAGCGTTTGGTAATATTTATATTCAAAATCTGATCAAAATCAAAATATTAAATTCGAATTGATCGATAAAATCTGATAAATCGCCCAGCCATTGCCACAGTGTTTGCTTATTTTTTACTTTATTTAAATTTTTGTGTAATTTATTTATTTTATTTTACATCCAGGTGTATGCCGTGCCTCCAGGCTTTATTCGTTTTGCTCTTATTCGTTATTTTTCTTATTCATTTGGTGCCACAGCGTTTGATGATTTTCTGTTTGTTTTTTTACATTTAAACATTTTGTAAGTTTGCTATTTTATATTAGGCTTATAGCATGGTAATTGTGTATTTTTATTCGTTTTGTTAATTAAAGTCCCATGTTTATTGCAGAAAAGTTGTTGTTGTAAGTTATAGGGCTGTAGTACTCGAGTCTGGTCTCGAGACGTTTTTCTATCGTCTCGGACTTATGGACTCGTTGGTATTTGGACTCGGACTTGTCTCGGACTTGGTCATTGGACTCGCAAATGTTCCAGTTGGTCTCGACCGAGTCCAAGTCTATATGCTTTTTTTTTCTCTTTTGAAACAAAACATTAATCTGGCGTGCTTGTTCGGAAAATGGGTAATGTAATTGGTTTAACTCCATCTAGAACGGGCATTGTCATTGGTCGCCTGTTAAATGCACAGCTGCGTCGTATGCCTGGGCTCTGAGTGTGCGCGCTGCGCGGAGGCATAAATTATTTTTATTTTGGCCACAGACACGATGTCGGCGAGTTGCATTATACAGTTTGGTTTTACAAAGTTCGTTGGAGTTTTCCCTCTCACTTTCCTTCGCTTTTAAATACCTTATTAATGCCCGTGCGCATTTTGCTTTCACTTCATTTCGGTCAATTGCTTATCTATAACTTAAACAACAACTTTTCTCTGCAATAAACATGGACTTTAATTAACAAAACGAATATAAATACACAATTACCTTGCTATAAGCCTAATATAAAATAACAAACTTACAAAATGTTTAAATTAAAAAATAAAAAACAGAAAATCATCAACGCTGTGGCACCAAATGAATAAGAAAAATAACGAATAAGAGCAAACGAATAAAGCCAGGAGGCACGTATATACCTGGATGAAAAAATAAAATAAATAAATTACACAAAAATGTAAATAAAGTAAAAAATAAGCAAACACTGTGGCAATGGCTGAGCGATTTATCAGATTTTATCGATCAATTCGAATTTAATATTTTGCCACAATTAGATTTTTTATAAATCGAGGAATCGCGATTTTGAATAGAAATGTTACCAAACGCTAGAATTAGACAATTTGATAATAACAGTAAAGAGAAAAGAACAATCCAACCGCATGTCGATGCACATGATTAACCGCTCACGTGTGATGCTCTCTAGGTGCCATTCACACAGAATGTTTTGTGTTGACAAAGATGCGACGCGGGCAGTGGAATAGGACAAAATGCAAGAAGATGTGAGTTAAACATCCTTTAACAACTAGAGCTCCGTGTTTTTAGAAAACCGTTTAATGCATGAAACGCTGCAAGAGACGCGAGCGCAACAGTCAATCGCGACGATGTTTACATATAAAAAAACAATGGAAAAGTAGCATAATCGAATACAAAACCTGTGAAGACCAGTATGTCTGATATTTGAGGTTTGCATCCAGGGTGACAGGCTGAAAACTACTGTTCATTGTTTTACAGAGTCTTTATAGTTAATAATAGCACTCTATGTGTTATACCTTCAGTCATTTTGAATTTGAATTACTTGATCATTTTAAGCATTTTTCTTGTATTATTTCTGAACATATAGCCTAATGTGCATAATGGTTTGTACAAGATGTAGTTGTAGTTCATGCATCTTTTCTGCAAATATATTTAGTGTTTTTTTTTACATTTACATCATGAAGACAACTTCATGTGTGGTGCACTTAGAATATACTTTTATTTAACTAGAGGGTTAATAAAGAAAAAGTTGCTTGAATCATGTTGTAGTTACATTTTCAAGTTGACTATTTAAAATCTTACAAAATCAAGAATTGGTCAAATATTCTGAGAAAATCAAGATATTTTTTTTTTTGCCATATCGCTCAGCAATAAAAAAAAAACTTCCAATTTTTAATTTCTTTATTTTTTTAATCTTTAATTGTCTGTTCTCTAACTGAACTAAATGAACACCTGTAACACGGTCTATATCCCCCATCCCCGGGGATGTATATATTATATAGCATTCATATTATATGGCTAAAAGCAAATAGCAAACAAATGCATGTGCGACCACACACACAGACACACAGACCTGAAAGTGTTTATATGCTACACAGCCTTGCTTGGGAGGATTATATTGTACTATGGCTTCTTTAGGACAGAGGTCTCGAAACTTGGTCCTGGAGGGCTGTAGTCCTGCAGAGTTCAGCTCCAATCCTTATCAAACACACCTGAAACAGCTAATCTATGCATACTAGACACCGGCCCTCCAGGACTGAGTCTGAACAAGTAACAAGTTCAAGAATGGGAACATGTTGATTTTTTTTACAGTTATGTTGCTTGTTATTTGTAATATTTTCCATTGGCAACCCATAATATGATTGTTACACTAGAATGGTTATGTGACTTTAGTGAAATTGCTAAAGCTAAAATAAATAAAATAGCCTAATTTGATCCTACAGTGTTGCTGCACATGCTTTTAGATCATTACAAATAATAATGCAAAATGATTATCTTAGAATAGAAGATATGCTGTTTCTTGTATCACATAAATTATCAATAATTAAGTATGTGGTTTTGAAGAAGATTATTTTTCTTTCTCTGTTTTGACGGTCTCATTTGGACTTGGACTTGACTTGGACTCGAACCACTTTGGATTCGGTCTTGACTCGGACTCGACAAAGGTGGACTTGACTACAGCTATAGATAAGTTATAGATAAGCAATTGACCGGAAATGAAAGTGAAAGCAAAATGCGCACAGGCATTAATAAGGTATTTAAAAGCGAAGGAAAGTGAGAGGGAAAACTCCAACGAACTTTGTAAAACCAAACTGTATAATGCAACTCGCCGACATCGTGTCTGTTGCCAAAATAAAAATAATTTATGCCTCCGCGCAGCACGCACACTCGAGCCAGGCATATGACGCAGCTGTGCATTTAACAGGCGACCAATGACAATGCCCGTTCTAGATGGAGTTAAACCAATTACATTACCCATTTTTCGAACAAGCACGCCAGATTAATGTTTTGTTTTGAAAGAGAAAAAAAAGCATATAGACTTGGACTCGGTCGAGACCAACTGGAACATTTGCGAGTCCAATGACCAAGTCCGAGACAAGTCCGAGTCCAAATACCAACGAGTCCAAGACAAGTCCGAGACGATAGAAAAATGTCTCGAGACCGGACTCGAGTCTGAGACCGGACTCGAGTACTACAGCCCTACCATAAGCCGTCTCCAAAGGCGTTTCAGAGAATTTGGCTGTACATCCAACCGGCCTCACAACCGCAGACGACGTGTAACCACACCAGCCCAGGACCTCCACATCCAGCATCTTCACCTCCAAGATCATCTGAGACCAGCCACCCGGACGGCTGCTGCAACAATCGGTTTGCATAACCAAATCATTTCTCAACCTGACTGCAGTTCGTTGTCGTAACCGACTTGAATTGGCAAATGCTCACATTTGATGGCGTCTGGCACTTTGGAGAGGTGTTCTCTTCATGGATGACTCCCGGTTTTTTCCACTGCACTGGGTTTTCACTGCACAGGGCAGACGATGGCAACAGCATGTTTATGCGTCGTATGGGTGAGAGCGGTTTGCTGATGTCAACATTGTGGATCGAGTGGCCATGGTGTGTGCGGTGGGGTTATGGTATGGGGCAGGCATATTTTATGGGACAACGAACACATGTACATGTGCTTTATTGATGGCATTTTGAATGCACAGAGATACCGTGATGAGATCCTGAGGCCATTGTTGTGCCATTCATCCACGACCATCACCTCATGTTGCAGCATGATAATGCACGGCCCCATTTTGCAATGATCTGTACACAATTCCTGGAAGCTGAAAACATCCCAGTTCTTGCATGGCCAGCATACTCACCCGACATGTCACATGTCATTGAGCATGTTTGGGATGCTCTGGATCAGCGTATATGACAACGTGTTCCAGTTCCTGCCAATATCCAGCAACTTCGCACAGCCATTGAAGAGGAGTGGACCAATTTTCCACAGGCCACAATCAACAACCTGATCAACTCTATGCAAAGGAGATGTGTTGCACTGCTTGAGGCAAATGGCGGTCACCCCAGATACTGACTGGTTTTCGGACCCCCCCCCCCCCAATACAGTAAAACTGCACATTTTAGAGTGGCCTTTTATTGTGGCCAGCTTAAGGCACACCTGTGCAATAATCATGCTGTCTAATCAGCATCTTGATATGCCACACCTGTGATGTGGATGGATTATCTCAGCAAAGGAGAAGTGCTCACTAACACAGATTTAGACAGATTTGTGAACAATATTTAAGCGAAATAGGCCTTTTGTGTACATAGAAAAAGTCTTAGATCTTTGAGTTCAGCTCATGAAAAATGGGGGCAAAAACAAAAGTTTTGCGTTTATAGTTTTGGTCAGTGCAGTTACTAGTTTTAACCAGGTTGGAATCATTATTTTTAATGTTCACTTTTCTAATACGTCTTGATCTCCCAGTATAAAACCTTTTTGGAAGCAAATTATTTTATTTAACAAATACAGCATTTCGATGTAGAAATTTAGCTGTAAATAAATAAATAAAATTGTCTAGGCTGTTGCTGGGAGTTTACTAGATAGGTTCTAGTTAAAATGAAATACAAATTCTATGTATTTTGGGTCAGTTCAATCAGTGGCAAAATATCACTAGAACACCAAATCAGAACAGGCTGAATGACTTTTTGCTAGCAGCAGCTTTAAATCTATAGGATAATTTGCATACTTATAATATCTCCCGTGGGGAATTTGGAGGAAAAAAAACACTTTACACAAGTTTACACACTAACACAGTACAGTACAGTATGATGTATTGGTCAAGCCATATTTTAAGCATCATAAAACCTAAACGTTCTTCCTTTGAGGTCACCTAACCGGTCAAGCTTGCATTCTGTATCTCAGATCAGATCTGCTGTGTAAGTCAATTTGTATCACATCATCATGGAAGATCAGTGTCAACTAAGCACTTTTTCTTGCTCTCTCATCAATCTAACGCGTTGAACACACTGTGTTAATCATCTGATCAAAGTCAACATAAGGTTTTGTTAAAATCAAGACAGTTTGTTTTTTCCGGGAGTGTTTCCAACGCTTAAAATAAGTCTAAACATTCTAAACAAGATGTCAAATTTGCCGTCTGCTGATGTCCATCTCAGTTTCTTCTTCAGCAGCCAAGTCATGACCATAAATAATATTTATGGTCTATAAAGCACTCATCCAAATCTATCTTACATACTACAGACACAAACTCAGAGCTGCTCAGGGTGCTGAATTTACTGACATTATAGGACGTTGATTAGCTTTTTGTTTTTCCTTCATCAAATGTATTAAAATACTCCTACATTCCTCGCTCTTAAATCTTCTGCACAATGGAATGGAAAAAACAACATAGCTCAAAAACAAAACAACATAAAAACAACATTAAGTCTAGACATTAAGGCTAACGCTGTGCAAAAACAACAACAAGAATACCAACTGCTGAAAATAAGCAGTGGCTTCTCTCAAAACAACTGACTTATTTCTTCAGTCTTAGAGGCATGAATTTGATTTAAAAGATTAAGCATGTCTGCATAAGCCAGTGTCACTTCAATCACGTTTTCTTTCTTGTTGTATTGGGGGTTTCTTATATATATCCTAACACAACAGATATTCAGTGAAACAGGTCCTTCAAATACCTTTATAAATGTTGATATTTTAAAGGAATCTTTAGGTAGCAGTACTGGTGCCTGTTGAATGCATTTGTATGGAGAGAAAATAAAGAAAACTTAGGAAAAATAATGACATAATTATTGAGTGAAATCACTCACTTTTGCTCAGCGCAAGTTTGTTCAAGACCTTCCAGTTCATGATATCCCTGCATGATGTGAGTCTTGTGCAAAAGCACGGAAACTGACTTTCTATACATATAATCTTGACATGGTTGATGCCATAAATGTGCTTATTTTATAAGTAACCATAGGGAAAATAGTGAACTTGGTGCAGAATCTCAATCAGCACTCTCAAAAAGTCACTGTACTGTGTCTGTATGGAGGAATTCTCCATATTGATTTTAATGGTGTTTTACCCATAGTTTAGATTGTGCATTGCATATTTTCTTCTATAGGACATTATTTTTATTTGCCATGATCATGTCATAACTTTTTTTCCTAACTTAATTTATCATATACATAAAAGGATTATTGAATGCCATATAAAATGCCCCACTGTATACAATATTGATTATAACCATATACAGTATCAGCATGCATGCATTTATGGATCAAATGCTTGCGTGTATGGGAGATTTTATACTGTTCATCTCCGTATTGCTGGTCAGGCATTCGGTCCTGTGCAAACCCACTGCAAGCCTGAAAGAGATGATGTCATCTCAGTGTGGTGGGTTATTGGAGGGGGGCGCACTGACATCAGATACTACGCGTAAATCAGTGATGCCCACTGCCGCATCAGTAGTGAATTCTCACTTTGGTCTGTCTAGTCGTGCGTGACTGGGTATAAATACACACTTCTCGCAGACAGTATTTATTTTATTTTTTTCTGCCCATGACTTTCAAAAAAAGATCGACATGTTGTGTCTTTTATGTTAACGGTCGGCAAAAAGCGGAAACGAAAGCGACGGTATGATGCTTACTCACTGAAAAAAAACTAAACAATTCTACAGAACTGCGGTGATGTTTGCAAACTCAGATTTGTGTTTTCTGGTGTCTGCAGTAACTGGAGGAGAACGTAATTGCAATGCGATGCGATTTGGTAAGGTGTGTAGCCACAGTTCAGACGTCTGCAAAGCTCAGAACAGCTTCACTTTTCTCCTGTGTTTTCATCTGAGCTAATGGAGGTGGGGTGATTTGGGGTCTTTCGGGGATTCGAAGGTCGTACGTGTAGACCGGGTGTCTCTCCAGACGCGCAAAGACTCAGGAAGGGGGAAAGTCCTGTCCCGCTCGCTCTTCTGAGCTCAGAGCTTAAACAGCAAACATAAGCTTTAGGATAGACTACATTTAGACCAATGAAGTAATCCCTGTCACATCAGCCCAAACGCTAATGTCAGAAATGAATTAAAGTGTGTGCGTGTGTTGTGTGCGCGTGTGTGTGCGTGCGTGTGTGTGTGTGTGTGTGTGTGTGTGTGTGTGCGCGATTACTTAATCATTCGCCTTTGGAACTGATTGACCTGTAAGAGGTACGAGGAAGTTATGCACTATCCTAACACTGCTAAAGCAACCTGGTCAAGTCTCATCATTCATATGCATTACTCTTCCACCAACATTCATCTCACATAAACTCAAGTAAAACGCATAGATCTGTTCCTACCAGCTATAATGGTAGGTGAACGCTGCCCACCCTCCGCTTTGACCCACATCTGGAGAGTGAAATTGCCCTTTGGTATGTCCACGCCGGGCTTCAGTCTCAGCTGGTCCCCTCTGCCCGTAAAATAAACGGCTTTTCCTCGAGAAGTGCTCGCATCCTCCGCCGGAGAGGAGCGTCGGCGCTGGCGGGGGAGCCGGCGGTCCAGCGCCGGCAGGGAGCGCTTGCCCCGGGGCAGCCGGGTGGCACAAGCCCCCGGGAACACCGCTTTAGCTTCTCTGATCTTCACCAGCTCGCGTTTGGATCGGGTCTTTCTCAGGACCGTCCCGCAGTCTGATCCCACACACAGGACGAGCAGGATGGCGAGACACTGGAGAAAAGTCCAAACTTTCATTTTATTCAACACAATAGAGATGATGATGAGGATGCGAATGGGTATGATAATGTTCCAGAGAAATGCGCACGGACGCGCTCTTCCTCTCCAAAGTCCTTCCACTTGTTATTGTTGTTTTCTTTTCTTTTCCCCGTCTTTCACAATCGTTTGTCAAAGACGAATGTTCCAGATACACAAATCCATAAAGCTATTTATTTCACTATGCACAGTTCTGTGCGCTGGAGTTTTTCTTTTTATTTCTTCTGGAGGCTAAAGTGAGTCTGACGAGATCGCGGCTTAATTCATTGATTCAATCAGTAATCAATGAATAAAGAGCTTCATTCACACTCACTGAACTTCTGGCTTTCTCTACTCGCAAAACGATGTTCAAGAACAAGTCATGAATGTAGAACACGTCCAAACATGACGGGCTGTCATATCTAAGGATGGAGCACATTCAGACGCTGTTTGGGCTTAAGTTGTATCGGCGTTAGAAGTGTAAGTGATTGAGATGCTCTGCAGGAGGTTCAGGGGTGTCCAGAGCATCGCAGATCCTCATGTATGCTGTGAGTTCCGCTGGAGATCCTTCAGTCTTTTAAGAGTGAGAATGTGATGGAAGCAGGCCAGCCCATGTTTCAGTTCTACATGAGTTTTTCTTCTTCCGATCCTCCTCCCGTGTTGTGCTGAAGTCACAGGTAAAGCACTGACGGCAAAAGCATTTCCACACATGCTCCTCCAAGTGTTGGACAGTGTTTCAAGAGTTGGGAAGGGGTGGGTGTGTGTGTGTGTGTGTGTGTGTGTGTGTGTGTGTGTGTGTGTGTGTGTGTGTGTGTGTGTGTGTGTGTGTGTGTGTGTGTGTGTGTGTGTCCCTCTAGTGGCTACAATTCAAACCATTTCATTAATTTGAACGTTTTCACAGTGAAGTGGCAGAAGTCACACTGGTCAAGTTGTTACCGTTGTTGCAATATTTGTGTTTTCTTTGTGGTTTGTTTATTTAATATATAGTTTACACTGCAGCTCTGTAAATTAATAAATAAATAAATAAATAAATAATGTAATAACGTAACATGCAATATGTGAAAAGAATATGTTGAATGAAACCAGTTACCACGTAAAACACAAGTTACCTGACACTGTTATTATACCTGCACAAATAATAAGACTTGTTTTCAAATAATATATCTTGAATTAAGTCTGAAAAATTATATTTCCCTTGTTTTAAGCAAAAAAAACACTTTTTTAAAGTGTTTTTCAAGATGTATTAATTTGTTTTAAGGATCCTTGAGAAAAAGAAAAAAATACTGAAAACCAGATCTGATACCTTCGTATTGATTGGACTAAAAATAAACCGAAAAAAACTACCTATTTAAGATGTACTTTTGTCAAGAAATACTCAAGTGAAGCATTTGCTTTAGATTTCCATACCAAAAAAAAGAACACGTTACATATATTATACTGTATTCTTTTATTATTATTATTATTATTCAGTATTGTATATAAAAAGATAACTGGAGTATGCTTTACAAGAAAATACTGTTTTGGTCTTTCTACTTCCTAATTTTACATTTAATTCAATTTGTTACTTGTCCTTGATTTGTAATTCATTGTGGAATTTATTAGCAATTTCTGGGTGAAAATTGTCACTACACTATTTTTTTGTTGTTGCTCAGTGTACGTTCATATATATAATTACAATAAAACTATATCAAGCTTAACCCCTTAAGCACATGCGCTTCATTAGAATATCCCAGCAGTACTTTATCATGTAAAACACACTATAAAGTGTGACTTAATAACTGTACAAATGACTGGCACTCAGTTTGCACGTACTCCTCTAAAAGAGGAAAAAATATGCAGACGAGAACAGGATGGAGAAGCACAAAGACCAGGAATTTGTGCTATTCTGCATGAAATTGTTGGAGAGTTTATTTCCTCAGTTCTTTGAGGTGGTCCACCTTTGTATGGCAGACCATCTGTGTGGAGCGTGGAGACAGAGCTGGTGTGGAATGCCACAAGAGCTTTTGTTCTCTGTTTGTTTGGTGTAAACGAACACGCAGACAGCAGAAAATTGCTACCTACCCGTAAACAGGGCCAAACCGATGTTAAATATTTGTCTCAGTTTTGTCACATTGAAGTGGTGAAACCAACTTTTTTTCCTTTGTCCAGACAGAACAGAATAATGGCATGGGTCGTAGTGGTCAGGTCAGCCAAATGATCTTTAGAAGAAACCTTCAGTTATAGTAATTCCATGTCACTGAGTACATTACATGTTATACGGTTTGGGTTAAAATTCATAATTGCTTCCCTTAAAGACAAAAAAGTATTATTATTATGAAATTATTATTTAAAGGTTTATTCATTGAAGTTTTATAAACTTTTCAAATATATATATATTGTTGCTGTTCATGCATTACAAAACAAATTCAGTCAAGCTGAGCATGTTATTGAACTGAATAAACTGTTCTAATGTTTTGTTGTAAAAATATTTCTTCAAATATATATGTATTCTACAGTCAACAATTATTAGCTTCTTTTATTCTGCTTTTTATACATGTTAAAGAATAGTTAACCCAAAAATAAAAAAATTCTGAAAATGTACTCATGCTCAACACATCCAAGGTAGACGAGTTTGTTTCTTTGTCAGATGTTGAGAAATGTAGCATCAGTGAAAAGGTCGTCTACTCTGAATCAGGAGTGAAATATGCAGAGATCAAGCACCGTTTGCAAGCCAAAACAGTCCAAAACAGCTCTACACAAATATGTGGGTGGATTTTGATGTGAGAGGACAACAGGGAATTTACTTTTTAACCAGAGGAAATGTTATTATGGAGTATGGACTTATTTTGACCAGAAGCAACAGTTTGAAGTTAAACACTTGTTTCTTACAAACACGCAGCTTTAGGCTTTACAACACATTAATTGTTGTGTGGATTACTTATGTATTTTTGTGATGTTTTTATCAGCTGTTTGGACTATCATTCTGACGGCACCCATTCACTGCACATGATCCAATGGTGAGCAAGTGATGGAATGCTACATTTATCCAACACTGTTCTGATGATGAAATAAACTAATTTACATATTGGATGGCCTAAGAGCAAGTAAATGTTTCTTTAAGAAATATACACTAATTGATAGAAAGGAAACAACTGCTGGACAATTAAGATTTATAAAGGCAACAGCAAAACTTAATACAGGGCCACTGAATAAAACCGTATGAATTATTAAATGGCAGTGTGCCATTGAATAATCACTGCCCAATCACTTAATCTGCCCATTCTCACTGCCCAAACTCCAAACAGTACCTGCTGTAATAAATACTGACTCTGAAATCAGAGAATAAAACACTGAAACAAAAACAGATCAATGGCACAGTACTTACTAAAATATAATCAAATAATTGGACCTGAATTATTAGATAGTTCTAGTGCAGTATAGCTGTATGTGTTGCCTTTATTGATCTGTTTTTTTCCTGTAATTATACAATTACAACTCTGATATTAAGGAAGGAGAATGGCTGATTCCCACTGATACTAAACTTCTTGCAAAGCTCATAACTTACATCTTACATCATCATCTTAATTAATTTATTCTGTTTGGGGTCTTGATATGTCACTTTGTGGATGGTAGTAGAATGTAGATTAACAAATCAATCAATCACTAAAAGCTCAATGTTTGAAGGAAAAGTGAACAAATTAAAATTATTTTTTTTCTAGTACAAATTAAGATACATTTAGATCAGCACAATTACTTAGGATATTAAGCCTAGTTCAACATTTTAAATGCATCAAAAATAAGTGAGTTTGTGCTTAAAACAAGAACTAAAATACCCATCTATAAAGAAAAATATACTTAATTCAAAATAAAAACAGGATTACTTTTCTTAACCCACTGACAGATTTTGTTTGTTGTTGTTGTTGTTTTAAGAAAAAAGTCACTTAATTTGGATTGATTTGATTGATTGATTGATTTATTGATTTATTTATTGATTGCAGATGTGTAAAGTACTTGAGTAAATGTAACTAATTACTGTACTTAAGTATCTTTTCGGATACCTTTTAGTTGTACTGAGTATCAAAGATATTAACAACTTTTACTCTCTACTTCACTACATTTCTGAATGATGTGTTGCAGTTACAAATTAAATTTTGCATGGTACCTAGCTTTTCTGTAGCAGTTTATTTATGCTACAAAAGATGTGATATCACCAACTACAGGGCAATGAAAGTACTATATCTTGTGCATTTTGCCCTTACTCATCCAAACTATTCAACAAGGTTACTTAAGTGAATGCAAGTTCCTTAGCAAGTAGTTGTGAATCACGTGTGTTTTATATATATGAGATGAGGACATGACTGCAGCTGGAAATGAGGCCGAAACCAGTACTTCCAGTGCAAGAAGACTGTGACTTTTTAATTATAACATTATTTTATTTATCCTTTATTCTGCAGAAACCTTTTTGAAGGTTATTGTTTTTTTGTTTGTTTTGTTTTTGCAATTTTGAGGTGTTCAGTTTTATTTTGGATTTAGAAAATAAGTGTGATTGCTTTTCTCTCAAATCAGCTCTTTCTTGTTTTTGTTGCATTTTCTGTGCCTTGTCTTGGACTTTTATGTCACTTCCTGTCTCCCGTGGTGTTTGTAGTAAGTTTGTATATTATCTTGTTCAGCTTGTTAGCCTCGTGTATGTATATATATATATATATATATATATATATATATATATATATATATATATATACATATATATAATGTTTCTTTAGTTCTTTGTGACTTGTTGAATGTAATGGTTGTCTGTTTTCCTGTGGTTTTTGGCTTATTGTTTGTTCTAGTTTTTTCATGGAATGCCTGCACATAGATCCTTGCCTCTGTCTGTTTTCCCCAGCTTCTCCACAACGTTACCGTTTTTGACTGGGATGTCTCTTTTACTAGTGCATCTTTGAGCTTATATTTAGTATAAGTAAAATACTTAAGTACTGTTAAAATCAGATAATACTCTAATACTTTTACTCAAGTTGTTTTGGAATTGGTGACTTGTAACTTGTAGTGGAGTATTTTTCACTGTAAGGTAACTGTACTCTTACTCATGTATGGTTTTCAGGTACTCTTTACACCTCTGATTGATTGATTGATTGACTGACTGACTTTTACGGGCTGTTGCTCAGATATCATGTCATTCGTTAGATCCTTTATGACCCAATTCCAGTCCAGTTCCAGGTCTTGTTAGTATGTGTTGCTATTTTTACAGTGATTTGGGAAAAATACCTTAATCTTTTCATTGACAATAAAAAGAGAGTTGCACGATTTATTCCAGTTTCTGAAAGAGTAACTTGTTCAAATAACATGCAAAACGTTTAGACAAAGGGCATGTTGTACAAAAGAAAATAACATGATAATCCTCCATATGTCAATCTCTAGGCTGATATCTCCTTGCCTGGAGTAAAAAAAAAAACACACTGAGCTATAATCCATTAATGCATTTGCAAAAATAATCTGTCACTTTGGAGCAGCTAAAGTGCCAACTTAAATCCACAGCCCCCTTATGGAGAATGATCCACTAGAAAAGAGCAAGAGAGAAATAACACATAATACAATAATTCTAATGGACAATAAGGTGAATCACCTTACAATATAACATCTGCTTGCCTTTATCATAATATCTAAATGATTGATAATAACCTCAACGCATCAGATTAATTCAAGCAGAATCTGAGGAAAATAATTATAAATCAACAAACAATGTTCCTCTGTAAGCAACATACATTAGGTTTATGTTTCAGCCATTCGATAATTTACCTATTATTAGCAATAACACACAAGCAAGCACATTTTACAAGTACATTTAAGAACATTTGACAAGAAAATTGTATCTCAATCTTTTTATTTATTTTTGTAAAATATTCTTCAATTTCAGAGTGAAAATGGTTTCAAAGTAAATCCGTCCCCATTTTGTTTTAGTGAAGCAAACTTCGAATGTGCTTCACATGATCTGTCACAGTTTTTATTTTATAAAAAAAATTCTGTCATACTAAATAAGTATTTTTCTATTTAAATGTGCATTTATATGTGCATACTCCACATCTCGTCTTTTTTGGGAAATCTATAAGTTTTATAAAAAGGCAAATGCATCACTAATTTTTGCAACAATTATACAAGGGTCTATTTGTCCACTATTCAATGGTTACAAATTAATAAATCTTATATTTGCATACAGTTTTCTTTTGCTAAGCATGCTACACATATAACTTGAGCTGGCTGTGCATCTAAGTTCTCAACAGAGGAGGTGTAACACATGAAACCACTTGTGTTATTCAGACAAAGCTTTTCAGATCCCACTGGTCACCCTGACGTCCTGAACTGAACAACTGCTGCTTAATTGGAGTCACAAGCAGAACAGTTGGTGTCCCACCATTCAATCTAATCTCCAAAACAAGACAGAGGTGATGCAATACCCCATTCTGTTCCTCTCATAATGTCATCTGAGAATGAAGTCATCCACAAATTCAGCCAAGATCCCCACATGAAGAGGGGCTGATAAGCCTTTTCTAGAGTTTCACAAGTCTAAAACATTTTTCAATTTATCTCAACTCAACTTTATTTATATAGCACCAATAAAAACAACGATAGTTGACCAAGGTGCTGTACAATCAATAAAATATCAACAACATTAAGACTTATAGATTACAGCACACATCCGAGTTGACACGGCACAATTAACTACAATTAAAGCGAATGAGAAAAGATGAGAATGAGTTTTGCTGTAAACTCATTCAATGTAAAGCAGTTCTAATAGAAACCGGTAAGCTGTTCCAGAGTTTCGGAGCAGCAACAGCAAAGGCTCGGTCACCTTTGCCAATTCATGAGTCTAAATTATGGAATTTGCCATGTTAAAATTTAACTTCCATGACAGAAAGATTGAGGAAATTATGTTCACTTTGAAAGAAAACCTTCACTCAGTCATAGCAGCTCACAACGGCAAGTGGCAATATTGGATAAATGGTTATCTGATTCTTATCAAATAATCAAATTCTGAATGGATTTATATCCTGGATTATAGATGAGACTTAGCTTATTGTGAGCTCATAAAGTTGTGATTTTAATCAAGGAAGCTGTAATGTACAGTCCTAAATGCACTGTATCTGACAATGACGATGCTATTTTACAATCGCGGTGTCAATCACTGTGCTGGCAACTTTGGCAATGTAAAGCCTTTTTACTACGCTTTTTCTGTGTTCAGATTTGACTAATAATAATGCAAAAATGGTCACTTCAGATTAACATTTAAAAAAATTATAATAAATAAAAACTTTGACAAAAAGTAGTCTTTAATAATACCTAAATATATATCCAAATGAAAAACCTAATACATACAAATAATTATAACTGAAACCAGTTTCCAGCAACTAGGGCAGTGTTTCCCAACCCTGTTCCTGGAGGCAAACCAACACTACACATTTTCCAACTTTTCCTAATCAAACACACCTGAATCAACTCATCAGCTCATTAGTAGAGACTCCAGGATCAGAAATATATTGGCCAGATAAGGGAGACAACCAAAATGTGCACTGTTGGTGTGCCTCCGGGAACAGGGTTGGGAAACAATTAACAAGGGTATACACATAGTCATGGATGTATAGGGCTATACATCCATCTAATGGTTACACAACAGTATTACAAGGGGCCCCGGTTTCAAATAAGGAGGTTCAACCAACTCTGAGTTTTAAACTTGAACTCAGAGTTGAGTTACTCTGAGCATGGGAAACTCAAGAGTTTTCGGTTACAGAACGGCTGAATTGTGTTAGTTTACTCACTCTAAGTAGGTTGACTCTGAGTTAAGCGCGTGCACCACGACTGTGAAAAGTCATGATCAGCGGAAGCACCGAAATGGCAGGCACCGAATATTTTACATTCAGGCAACAGCTCCCGCCAAAAAGACGTCATGTGCGCGTACTTCCGTCAATGCAAACTTCTTTAATTCTTAATTCTGTCAATAACTTAATATCAAGTTAGTTATATATCAGAGTGAAAACAACCTTAAATTACTGAACTAAAATTCATTTTAATTGTATCCCATGGCCACAAAAAAAAAATATCCCATGACAAAAAAAAATACAGAAAAAAAGAAACAAGAACGTGGCAGCGCTAGCTAAAAAATGAAGTATAAAAACACAATTCAATCAGGTAAACTTTAAGGTATACTTTAGAAAGGTTCATGTGTAGGCTAAATGATTTTAAACACATTTGACATTAAATATCATTCAATGTCTATTTCAATGCGCTGCGCTTTTCACTACATCTAACACTCTTTTCACATAATTAAATATTCTCTAGTGCAACCTGGCACATTTTCTTAATTAGAGTAATACAATGAACTACTGACTTGTCGACAGCAAGAAGGCAGAGGGAGAACCTGAAAGGCAGCAGGGAGAACCTGAGCACTGAAGAGGAGATGGTCAGTATTGAAGAGGAGATGGTCAAGTAATTGGAAGAATTCTAAAATACAAAAGTAAAAGAATAACTTTTGCTTTTGTTATCGGGAAATTTGAATAATTCGTTTATTTAACAGCCGTGGTTAGGATTGTGGCTCTTACCCTCCATTCTGGCATCCTTTCATTACATACAGTAATTTGTTTAATTTTCAGAAGGTGCGATGTTGAGATATGCTTGTCATCAATGCATCCAACTACACTGTAAATCCTGAAGGAAGTTCAGATTATTGGTTACTTTTTCCAGTTCCAGCCCGACTCACCGGCGCATTTTGTACATATTTTACGACTCATTCATTAGTATGAATTCGTACGACCTCACTTGTAAAATTCAATTCATGATTTTTGCTAAATCGTACGTATTTTACGAGTTGCCCAATTCAGCGTTATTCAAGACATCACAGAAAGATTTATCAAGTGAAAGTAATTTATCAGATTAGCCTCATTTAAACCGATTTTTACACCACTGACCTACATTGTGAAACTCCTCTTTGACGGATTTGTGCCCAGAAAAAATGAGCGTGAGAGGGAAGCACACTTTCCTTCAAATCTGCATACAGAGGAATTATAATGTATTTTTAATTATAATTATAATACATCTTGATGTTTTAAAGTGCATTTTTCCTTTTTTGCCTATTTTGCCTATCTTCCATCTTCCAATAAGACATAAACATATTCTTATTTCCGTTTGCATCAAACATATTCTTATTTCCGACCCAATTTGCATTTCAGATATTTTTCTTACCCAATAGTTTTATAATTTTACTTGTAAAATGTAAAATGCAATTAAAAGGAAATTCCCCCAGGAAACAAGACATAGATAATATAGATAATTTTTTCATATATAATTTGACATTTTTAGATATTTGTACTTGAAATATGAAATAAGACAAACAAACTCAGTAAGAAAATAAGAAAATCAATTTTGCAGTTGAATGAATTAATATGGTATTTAAAATTCTAACACTATTAAAGGGAGAGGAGACAGATATAAAAAGAGAGGAGACAGATCGGGTTTACCGAAGTAACCTTTACGAAGTACAAAACCTGTCCCGACCAGGTAAAGTTCCGCGGTAACTGACTCTGAGTTTATAAGTTATCCTCTTCTGAAACGACTCTGAGTATAAGTTATCTCTCTTCCTGGTTTGACAAACCTCCATTTTGAAACGGAAAACCCAGAGTTTTCCCTCATTTCAGGGTTAACAAACCTATTTTGAAACGGAAAACCCAGAGTTTTCACTTAACTCCTTTCTGGAAAGGCCCCATTAACATTCCGAGTTTCATTTTGAACCTCCTTTCTGAAGGGCCCCAGGTGTTATATATATATATATATATATATAATTACAATTTTTTATATATTATATAGAATTAAATAATTATATTTTGTATTTATTTGAAATATTGTAAGTTTGAAATGTGTCATTTTTGAGGTTCAAAGAGTTAATAGATATATATATATAATATATATAATTACAAATATAATTATATATATATATATAGAATTAAATAAATATATTTTGTATTTATTTGAAATATTGTAAGTTTGAAATGTGTCTTTCCTTAACTTTCCAACTTTTCCTTAAACAAACACTGATGCTGAAGCAGTTTGTTTTATGTAGTGGTAGTACAAGATCTTTCTCAATGAGGGTTCTTTCCTTATGCCCCAACTTTTCCTTAAATAATCATTTTGTTAAGAAACTATTGACCCAGAGGATGTAGTGGTAGTACTGGGATCCTGATCTTCAGACACCTGCCCCCATCACACAATTCATTTTGTTAAGAAACAACCTTTGAAATCTAAGATTAAAACAAACAGTTCACAAGACACCTACACATTTTATGCAAATATTTTAATTTCTCAATATCAATCTAGATTAAAACAAACAGTGATTTCTTAAAAATCGTTGTGTTTACAAGAAAGAATGTTTATCATATTAGAATGGCAATGCTATTTCTTAAAAATCGGAGAGTAAATAATGAGATAATTTTATTTTTTGGATGGCAAGAAAAGAATATCCACGTAAAGACTACCTCTGGAATTTTGCACTCAATTGCAGGCACGTAAATATGCAGAAGGGGGGCGTAATTTTAATTTTTTGGATGGACGGAGCCCCTATCCACGTAAAGACCTTTTTTCAATTATTCACAAGATTTTGCCCCTCAAATGCAGGCACGTGCAGAAGGTGATATTGGGTCTTTGTGGGCAGCCCCTGCCCTTTTTTCAAAATATTCCACAAGTGCCCCTCTAATTAACATGACAAATTTCCTGTTTATTTTTTATATTGTGGTCAATAAAACAATATGCATTTGAATGGGAATTAACATGTTTCCTGTTTATTTTTTATATAAATGTTATGAGGCTTGAACTGGGATGTGTGCATTTTGCTGTTCAGATATTCCGAGGCTCTCGAGCCAAACCGATATATTTATTTCAATAAGTGCTATGAGCCATCGACGGAAGGAAAAAAATAACAAACAATATTTCAATTTTTCAAAAAAATGTGTTTTGTTTGGTCTCGTGGGTGATCACGTCTCTTGTCAGTGTCTGCGCTTGCTTGGCCATTTGTTGTGAAAAAATTAACCAAACAATATTTACAAAATTTTTCATCAAAAAATCGGAAAGTGTGTTCAAGCGCCAGCAGAAGGTGTGTAAAGAAATAATCTCTCTTGTCAGAGAAGCAATCTGCGCTTGCTTGGCCATCAGTTGTGATAAACGGAAGTTAAGCGCCAAGCCGTGTAGAAATAATCTCGAGAGAAGCAATAAGCGGAAGTGTATTTATTTTGTCTCTCATTAGTGTTTAGTGCAGTTGCCGGTTGCTAGGAAACTTTTGTTTTGTTTACTATGTTGAGACTTGCTGAAATTGCATTTGGTCTCGCACTGTATCGCGTCTCTTGTCAGTGTCTGCGCTTGCTTGGCCATTTGTTGTGATAAACATGAAAGTGTATTCATCTGAATTCAAATGGTGATTTGTTAGATGGGTTTAAAAAGGTTAATATACCAGGCAGCCGTCGTGTGAAGCCCTCCTTGTGTGAAGACCGAAGAGTGTAAAGACCATCGACTCTACCGTGCGACTCCACTGGGCAGGGACACCGGCAAGGGATATAAGTATCGCTTTTTATTTATCCTCTTTCCTACTACTTGTTTCACTTCTGTTTTCGTTTTTATGACCAATTCTTACTATGTGTTTTCAGATCAATACTATCACTACCACTCGCAAACCACGCATCACACACTGTAGACAGTGCAATCCTAACAACCTGCGTACTTTGCCTATGTCTGCTAATACATTGCTTTCTTTTTCTATTGGTCTCTGGAATTGTCAGTCTGCTGTCAACAAAGCTGATTTCATTACTTCCATTACTAGTCATTCAAGGCTAAACCTCATGACCCTGACAGAGACCTGGATCAAACCAGAGGACAATGCTACACCTGCAGCACTCTCCAATAATTTCTCCTTTTCCCACACCCCCCGTTGACTGGAAGAGGTGGAGGTACTGGTCTGCTCATCTCTAATAATTGGAAATTCACTCCTATATCATCTCCGAGTATAAACAGCTCCTTTGAATCACATTCAGTTACTATTACCTACCCTCTAAAAATCCATTTTGTAGTTGTTTATCGTCCTCCAGGACCACTGGTTAACTTTGTGGAAGAATTAGATTTGTTGCTCTCAACTTTTCCTGAGGATGGTACACCCTTAGTTATACTTGGAGACTTTAACATCCACCTAGATAAACCTCGGGCTGCAGACTTCCACACTCTACTTGCCTCTTTTGATCTCAAGAGAGTGTTAACTACGGCTACTCACAAATCAGGCAACCAACTGGACCTTATTTACACACGACACTGCTCCACTGATCATGTGCTGGTTACTCCACTGCACACCTCTTAACCTCAACATGATTCCTGACACATCACATACCCCTCCACATGTCACTTTTCGACGTAACTTACGCTTGCTCTCACCCTCCCGGCTATCTGCTGTGATTTCATCTTCGCTTCCTCCCCTTAAACAGTTATCATACCTTGATGCTAACAGTGCTACTGACACTTTCTGTTCCACTCTGATGTCTTGTTTTGATACTTTCTGCCCCTTATCTTCCAGGCCAGCCCGTACCACTCCTTCTGCCCCTTGGCTATCTGTCGTTCTCCGCGAACATCGTTCTAAACTCAGGGCTGCAGAAAGGGTATGGCGCAAATCAAAAAATCCTACTGACCTTAATTTTTATCGATCACTCCTCTCTGACTTCTCTGCTAATGTCTCCATTGCTAAAAGGACATACTATCGTGACAAAATTAACAATTTGCCTAATTCTCGCATGCTCTTTAAAACATTTTCCTCCCTCCTTTGTCCTCCTCCTCCCCCTCCTTCATCAACTCTAACAGCTGACGACTTTGCCACATTCTTCATTAATAAAATTACAAACCTCCCTGCACAATTTTCCACACCACAATCTGTCAAACACATCTTACCAGCAAACATAAACTCGTTCACATACTTCTCTCCACTCTCTGAGGCAGAAGTCTCTAAACTCATCCTTTCCAGTCATCCTACTACTTGTCCACTTGATCCTATTCCATCTCATCTCCTTCAAGCCATTTCTCCTGCAGTTGTTCCTGCACTCACTCACATCGTTAGCACATCCCTTCACACTGGAATTTTTCCCTCAGCATTTAAACAGGCTCGTATAACCCCACTTCTTAAGAAACCCACTCTGAACCCAACTCTTTTAGGGAACTATAGACCTGTTTCCCTTCTACCTTTCATTGCAAAAACACTTGTGTTCAACCAAGTCACTGCCTTTCTCACACAGAACAACCTCCTGGACAGTAACCAATCTGGCTTCAGAAGTGGACATTCCACCGAAACTGCCTTGCTCTCAGTTGTTGAAGACCTAAGACTTGCAAGAACGGCTTCCAAGTCTTCATTACTTATATTGCTGGATCTGTCTGCTGCTTTTGATACTGTCAACCACCAGATCCTCCTGTCAACCCTATTGAGAAAGGGCATCTCAGGAACCGCACTCCAGTGGTTTGACTCTTACCTCTCAGATAGGTCCTTCAAAGTATCTTGGAGAGGTGAGGTATCCAAGTCGCAACATCTAGCTACAGGGGTGCCACAGGGCTCAGTTCTTGGACCACTTCTCTTTTCTGTCTACATGGCTTCACTAGGTTCTGTCATTCAGAAACATGGCTTTTCATATCACTGCTATGCTGATGACACTCAACTCTACCTCTCATTCCATCCTGATGATCCGACGATAGCTGCTCGCATCTCAGCATGTCTAGCAGACATTTCTTGCTGGATGAAGGACCATCACCTTCAACTCAACCTAGCTAAGACAGAACTGCTTGTGGTTTCAGCAAACCCATCGTTTCATCACAATTTCACCTTCCAATTAGGCTCATCAACCATAACTCCTTCAAAAACAGCCAGAAACCTTGGAGTTGTGATTGATGATAAGCTGAATTTCACAGACCACATTACTAAAACTGCCCGGTCCTGTAGATTTGCATTATATAATATTAAGAAGATCAGGCCCTTTCTCTCGGAACATGCAACACAACTCCTTGTTCAGGCTCTTGTTCTGTCCAAACTTGACTATTGCAATGCTCTCTTGGCAGGTCTTCCAGCCAGTTCCATCAAACCTCTACAATTAATTCAAAATGCTGCTGCTAGATTAATCTTTAATGAGCCGAAAAGAACGCACGTCACACCTCTGTTCATCAATTTGCACTGGCTACCAATAGCTGCTCGCATTAAATTCAAGGCATTAATGTTTGCCTACAGAACCACCTCTGGCTCTGCACCCCTTTACCTAAATTCATTACTTCAGACGTATATGCCCTCTAGAAGCTTGCGTTCTGCAAGTGAACGACGCATTACTGTACCATCCCAAAGAGGCACAAAATCACTTTCACAGACTTTTTCATTAACTGTTCCCATCTGGTGGAATGACCTGCCTAACTCAATCCGAGCAGCTGAATCCTTACCCATCTTCAAGAAACGGCTAAAAACTCATCTCTTCCATCTTTATTTGACCCTCAAACTCTAGCACTCTCTATTCTAATATTATTTTATCTAAGCAGTCTTCTTATGTTGTTTTTTGTGTGTTTTTTTAAAACACAGACACATTTGACCCTCTATCAATTGCATATTTATTCTCTAACTGCTAGCTTTTCTTGTAAAACTAACACTAAGTTTCTTTTTTCTATATTCTATACTCGTTTTCTTAAAAAAAAAAAAAAAAATCCTACGTGTACTGCGTTAGGCTAACCAGGACTTGTAATAGCACTTGCATGTTGTTGCTCTTTTGTTGGTTTTAATTGCTTCTATAATGTCCTCATTTGTAAGTCGCTTTGGATAAAAGCGTCTGCTAAATGACTAAATAAAAATAAATAAACAAATAATCAAAGCTAGTGTGTCGATTTAATAAAAAATCCATATATTATAGCAATATTACATAATTCATAAATGAATATTAGTCATAATTCATCACCAACCAATCATGATGCACATTAGTCATTTCAGAACTATATGCTAAGTGGAGCGGTTATTTTCCGTTCTTATTTATAAATGGGTTGAAAATTAAATGGGACAGACAAGTTTATTAGTGGAGCTGGTCTGATTTCATTGAACTATATGTGTCTAAGTGGAGTGGTTATTTTCCCGTTCTTATTTATAAATGGGTTGAACGCTGGGAATAAATGTATGCTAAATGATGATTTAAGTGGAGCGATCTACGGCACAAAAAACGGTGTCTAATTTTATAAATCAAACTGCAACGCCAAAAGGGAATATGTATGCTAAATGGTAATCAGTAGGCATTCAATTCACTTGTATTTATGTATGATATCACAAAAACCGTGCAGCGCCAAAAGTGGCACTATTTGATCATGAAACTATCATAGTTAGTTAAGCACAAGTGCCACCAACAGGCCTGTTATGTGAAGTGTAAGCTGGCAAAATGGTGACGTGAAAGGACTTTATTATATCACCATTTTTGATAATTAAGCAGCATTATGAAAGTGTTATCATTCTAATATGTTGATTTATTATCAATGTTGGAAACAGTTGTGCTGCTTATTTTTTATTTGTTTGTTTATTTATTTATTGGAACCTGTGATACTTTTTTGGGGTTCATTGATAAATAAAAGTAAAAAATAACAGCATTTATTCAAAATAGAGATGTTTTTTTAACAATATCAATCTTTACAATCACTTTGTCTATCAATTTAACAAATCCTTGCTGAATAAAAACTAATTTCTTAAAAAAATAAACATACTGACCGCAAGCTTTTTAACGGTAGTGTACATTGTTACAAAAGTTACAATTGTAAATAAATGCTGTTCTTATTTAACTTTTTATTCATCAAATAATCCTGAAAAAAGTATCACAGGTTTTCAACATTGCTAATAAATCAGCACTGCATAAAATGCATTTAGTAAATAAAGTAAATTAATAAATTATATAACAATTTGGATCAAATAAATGCAGGCTTTATAACTATAAGTGACTTGCTCTCAAAGATGATTTCATTTTAGTTTTGTTTTAGAATTTGGCCAACGGCTATGAAAACATGAATGACAATTTATTGTATATACTATAGCGGCTGTAAAGAATGTACATTTATTTGAATTAATTCATATTTAATTTACATTCATTCAACAGGTTTATAAACTGCACATTATTTTTTATTTGTTTGTTTATTTATTTATTGGAACCTGTGAATTTAAACTTTTTTGGATATAATGTGAACTAAATAAAATAACTAAACAAAATGATCAGCATAATAATAACATTTGGCATCAAAAAAAATATTTGTGTGGGTAATATGTAATGAAATGAGCTTGATTATTGGTTGGATTGAGACTATTATTGATTGGTTGGAGTGAGACTTTGAATATATCACACACATATATAAAATGTTATTATCTTTCAAAATGTGACAGCTCAACCCAATTAGACCCTATAATGCAAAAGAATTATGAGCAATAAACAAATATCCTTCGAGAACATAGGACATTATACAATATTTCCAGTATTATATACAGTACTTTAACAATTAAACCTCAATATGACCTTATTTTTCTCTCGCGTTTGATCTCTCGCACTCCTAAAAGCTTGTGTTGACTGATTAGTAGCAACAGATAAATACAGTAAATAAATGCAAAAACAAAACTGTTCTATTTAACTTTTTATTCATCAAAATAATCCTGAAAAAAGGAAGCCGCTATCACAGGTTTTCAACATCACATCCATACTGGGGGCGCAGCACTAAATCAGCCTTTACTGCATCAAGAAGCTAATATATCAAAAACTCAGTAAATTAATAAATTATATAATGAGAAGCCACCGCTGCTAGCCCCGAACCCAAGGAATATTTGTGCCAGAATGGCAAAATAAAACTTCAGAAGCATAAATAAAAACTTTAGAAGTGTGATAAAACTATAAGTGACTTGAAGCACATCTCAAAGATACAGATTTCATTTTAGCGAATGAAAGAGGAGAAAACAGTTGCAAAAAGTCGAAGATTTGTCATGGATTTTTTTTTTTTTGTTTCAAAGACATTTTATGCAGTTTCAATTTATATTTTCATAAGTTTCTTGAAAAATTACATTCATTTGAATTGGCACAAAGGTAATTACATAGTTATTCGCATCCCCCTGCTCTATAGCGCTCTATTCTGCAGTAAAGAATATTCTCTCTCTCTCTCTCTCGTACATTTATTTGAATTAATTCATATTTAATTTACAGCTCATTGGCTCAGCTCCATCAATTAACTGTGTTGAAATTATAGACTTTATGTTAGACCATGGCTCTCAAGTTATAGCAAAGGTTTGGATGGAGATTAGGGGAGGAGCCACGCAAAGAGGAGGGGTTGATTAATATTAAAAAAAATCATTTAAATGTAAGGAAGAGCAAGTCAAAGTAATGTCAAGAACTTTATTTATATAGCTAAAAAAAATCTTTTAACAATACAAATTGCATAATAATAACATTTGCACTCAAAAAAAATATTTGTGTGGGTAAATATCAAAATAGTAATGAAATGAGCTTGTAAAATGACAGGATATTGGTTGGACACTCAATTTTCAGCTGAGTATTTCATTATTGAATTTAGTAATGGCTATTATTGATTTGTTTAAATAATATCTGTGCAGTCAAGAGACTCGATTGATTTTGCTGGAAATAAGATTCCCCATACATGCCAGAGGCGACAGCGGCAAGGACCCAAAACGCCATAAAAAGATGTTATTATCAGAATGGAGAAAAAACCTTGGGAGAAACCAGGCTGTGACAGCTCGGGGGGCCAGTTAGACCCCTATAATGCAAAAGAATTATGAGCCAGACGAACCAGTAGTTTGTTCCAACTATCAGCAAAGTCAGAGTGTAATTGGTCATAGGACTGGTTCCATTATACTTTTCCCGAATATTTCTGTCTAGTATTATATACAGTACTTTACTGGGCATCTGTCTCTGGGGCTCATTAAACCTCAATATGTCCTACCCGCTGATTTTTCTCTCGTTCAGGGCTGTAGAGGTTGTCTCTCGGTGCACCACCATCCTAAAAGCAAAATTTGGTTAAGTCATTAGTAGCAACAGATAATCGCTGAAGGTTGGTTCGTCTGAGGTCCTCCGAAGGGTTGTCAAAAACAAAACTCCATAACTTCTCAGGTTTCGGTCATCTCAGATCATTTAAGGGTTGGATCCAGACTGAAGCTTGTGTAATTCCTAGCTAACGGGATGTTAATATATACAATCTCTCTCTCTCTCTCTCTCTCTCTCTCTCTCTCTCTCTCTCTCTCTCTCTCTCTCACACACACACACATAGTGAACGGAGCCGCCACTGCTTCAGAAGCCGCTAAAAAAAAACCCATTATAAATCTGAAGCTGTTTGACATGAAATGGATATCTTATCGTACACAGGGGCGCAGCATGACGCCTAATGCACGGTCAAGAAGCTTATATCAAAAACTCAGGCCAATGGAAGCCACCGCTGAGCCCCGAGCCCAGGAATATTTGTGCCAGAATGGCAAAATAAAACTTCAGAAGCTAAAAAAAACTTTAGGGGAATGCAAACCTTGACACATGTACGCAGATGCAAGAAAGAAAAAACAGTTAAAAAGTAAGATTTTTGGATATTTTTTTTTTTTTTTAAGACGATTTTATAGTTTCATTTATTTTTCATATGGGAGTTTCTTGAAAAATAGCATTCATTTGTGACAAAGGTAATTACAGTTATTCATCCCCCTCTGTAAACATGCTCACTGCACTGCACTATTCTCTCTCTCTCTCTCTATTCGATCAGATCATCAGCTCATTGACTCAGCCCTGATCAATTAACTGTAGTTGCCTATATAGTTTATGAACCATGGTTCAGTTTAGCAAAGTTTGGATGGAGATTAGGGGAGGAGCCCCCCACACAGGAGGGTTTTAAAAGGGAAGAGCAAGTCAAAGTAGTAGTCAAGTATTTATTTATATAGTCAAAGTCAAAGTCACCGATGTCATATTGTATTCTGCACATGACCTATACATACAGAAATTGAAATTGCATTACAGTCAATCCATGCATACAGATCACTAAACACTACTAGAAAATCAAAAATAGCCCAGAAGAACAATCAAATATTATAATTATATATATATAATACAGATCTAGTATAGTATTATATGTATATATAACAAATTTACACCAAACATACACAAAATGCAACTTAAATAAGGACTTGGAAAAAATAAAACATTAACATAAAAAAATGCAAATAATCGAAAAAAAAAAATGGATAAAGAGCAAGACAGGCAGATAGTGCAAATCAGTGAAATAAACAAAACTGCAGAAATAAATGTATGAAAGGCTTAAAGACTAATTTCAAGGATCGGACAGGCTTTTTTTATCAGACTGGCGAGGTAGTTGAATGAGGTCCGAATGCTGTACAAGTGACGAGCTTGTCTCAGGTGAGTGTGTGTGTTTGTGTCGGGTGGTGGTGGTGGGGTGGGGCGTTCAGGATTCGTGGGGTAAGAGAGGGAAGGTGGGGGCACAGGCGGGAGGGAGTTCAGCTTCCTGACGCCTGGTGGATGAAGCTCTGGCGTGGAGTCTGTTTGTCTTGACGCGAGAAGGCTCTGGAGACTCCTCAGTCTCCTCCCTGGACGACTGAAGAAGCTTGTGTAGGGTGGGTGGGATCACCTTCAATGAGAGGGCTTTTCGGTGAGCGGGTGCTGTAGGCCAGGAGGAGGGGAGAGAGACACCACGATCTTCTCAGGCTCTCACTATCCGTGGACGGCTTGACGCGAGCAGGCTCTGGCGTGGACGCGTTGCAGGCGCCATCCACATGGATGCGTGTCAGACTCTCATGGCCTCTGTGAAGGTGCGCGAGGGGGCAGGCTCTGGCTCTTCTGTGGAGGAAGTAGAGACGGCGTTCTTCGAGTGCGCGTGTTGTTGGTCCAGAGATTTCTGTATTTACAATACAAATTGTAACAAAGCACTGGCACAATATCAAAATAGTAATTGGAATAATGTAAAATGACGGATTTAAACACTCAATTTTCAGTGAATGTAATTCATTATTGAATTTAGTGATGGCGTCGTCCAGCATTCTTTAAATAATATCTGGCAATCAAGTGGATTTTGCGGAAATGAAGATTCCCAACTAAGTGTCCAGAGGCACAGCGGCAAGGAAACCAAAACGCCATCGGTGAGCTGGAGAAAAAACCTTGGGAGAACCAGGCTCAGTGGGGGGGCAGTTCCCCTCTGGCAGGCGAACCAGTAGTTTGTTCCACTGCAGCAAAGTGAGTGTAATGGTCCACTGGTTCCAGGGGTCTTTTCCCGAGCTGTCTAGGTGACGAGTTCTCACTGGATCTGTCTCTGGCATCTATGGCCTAGACTCCGCTGACGTTCAGGGCTGTAGAGGTGTCTCTAGGTGCTGATCCACCATTTATGGCAAAATTTGGTTAAGTCAGTATAATCTTGGGTTTCCTCTGAGCCTCCGAAGGGTTGTCAGTCTCTTCTCAGGTGTTCGGTCATCTCAGACATTTAAGGTTGGATCCAGAATGAAGCTTGTGTAATTCCTAGCTACCACGGGATGTTAATATATAAATGTCCTTCTCTCTCACACACACACATTAGGACCACGGAGCGCCACTGCTTCAGTATAAAAAAAAAAAACTCCCATTATAAATCCTGAAGCTGTTTGAACTATGAAATGATATCTTACATCGCAGGCCTTAATGCACAGGCTTCAGGGGCGGCAGGGGCCTACACTAAAAAGGGGCCCAGGCTGCAAGAAATTATATTTTCGATATTATTTATATGGGAGTTGTAGCAGGCCAGCATTGTAACAAACTCACACACTCATTTTCAGAGCCCTGATTGTAGTTGCATATAGGAATGGTTCGTTTAGGTTCCCCCCACACAGTTTGTGTAGTGGTATGTCCCACCGATATATTGTATGCAGAATGCACAATCAATGCATTCGCTACTAGAAAAGTAGCCCAGAACAAGAGTGTCTTTAGTTAGCAACTTGCAATGAACAAGATAAACAACACAGCTGTAGTGAAAGGAACTGGAGCGGCAGGCGAGACGATAGCAGGCCTTGGAGCGGCAGGCGAGACGATAGCAGGCCTTGGAGCGGCAGGCGAGGTGATAGCAGGCCTTGGAGCGGCAGGCGAGACGATGGCAGGCCTTGGAGCGGCAGGCGAGACGATGGCAGGCCTTGGAGCGGCAGGCGAGACGATAGCAGACTCTGGCTTGGCAGGCATGATGTGAGCAGACTCTAGAACGGCGGCCATTTCCCGAAGAGACTCTTGAGTGGCAGCCATCTTTCTACGGAGCTCTTGAATGGCAGCCATGTTGTGAAGAATCTCTTGGGTAGCAAACATGACGTTAGCAGGCTTTGGCATGGCAGGCATGATGTTAGCAGGCTCTGACGTGGCAGACATTATGTTTTCAGGCCTTGGTGTGGCAGATACTGGAGGATGGCAGGATTCCTCATCGACTATCCCCACAGTAAGTGGTGAGCCAGCCAAACGGAGTGCAAAGTCAATGCACTGTTCTAGTGACCAGTGTTGGGTATTGCGTGGCATTGACTGTGATATGTATGTAATAAGGGATGATTTATGTGCTGTACTGTAATTATAGTTAATGAGTTTGTATGAAATAGAACTGATGATGAGCACGAGCAGAGCAGCTGATACACTGAACGCGCGTGCAGTGAGCCGGTTGGAGCGGTTTTTGGATCACCAGTTATTACAACCTCAGTTATTGTTTTTTTACCATAATTTATTTGATTAATTGATTTAATTATTTAGTTTTGTTTGTTTTGACAGTGTAGATAACTATGAATGTTTGCAGTGCGAAACATATATTAAGTACAATGTTTAATTAAATATTAAATTAAATCATATACAATTTCTTTAATAAAATATTAACTAAATATATGCTTTACCATAACTCCTGCAAGCAAAGTCAGTAATGTTATATGTTATGCTATAACCACTATTAAATTATAATGAAATGTATACACAAATTAAAAACAAAACAAAAACATAGTTTTATGTCTCTCATTTAGTCTCATTCTGAATTTTTGAATTACTTTTTGAATTACAATTCTTCATTTTGTATGCTACATTTCAATTCAAACTGAGATATAAAAAGTGAGTGACACACAATTCTGCTGCCTCATCCAGTCATGACATTCGCCTCAGTGTATGATCATTTTGGATCCTGTTATGAAGCATTACGTGCTTATTTTTTTTGTCCCAGGCAGTGCGTGATGTAAAACAGTCTCTCCTCGTGGTTTTTCTAGTCCATATGGAGGTGGTTAGAGGCCTCATTAGCTGGTTTGTGTTAAGCAGTTACATTGATGTGCTACTATAAAAACCCTGCACTGATTAATTATCAAGGCTGAGACATTTACAGCATCACCCTCTGGCTAAAAAGCAGTTCTGCCGACCTCAGTACAGTAACAGACGGTGAGTATGCCAAACTGAAAATCACACAACTATAAATCTAAAGAGTTTCTCATTAAAAGTGAAATATTCAAAGTGATAATGCAATTTTTGAATGACGGTAATTAAAATACCCTAAGCACACTGATAACACTTTCTTTAAACTCTGTCTGATGTAGCAGTTTCAACGTTCTGTTAATTTGACACCGAAAAGCCCATAAAATATACAAATTCCCAGACACCACATTTAACGCAATAAAGTCCCTAATTTGATACAATTATAAGCAATTCAAATATTCAATTTAGGCACATATGCAATTTATAAACCATAAGTTATAAACCACCATCAACACCCACATCAGGAGAGAGGGTTCGGAGTGGATCCTCAAAATCCAAGTGCTCCTTAATTTTAACAGAAATGTTCTCTCATTAAAAGAGGATATACTGTATTATATTGTGAAATATCTTATCCTCCGCCAGATATTTGCTTTGATATACTTACATTAGAAATTAAATGAATAAGTGTTACATTTTTAAGACATGTGAATTATAATGTTATTTCTCAAGAACACTACCATTAAACTACCCAAAATCATGACTGCGTGCAGTACCGCCGCTCCCTATACACGGAGTAAGCAGCTTGTGTAGGGCACCAACTACCAGGGGGCACCATCCCAAGTTGCTAAAAAAATTATAATAATAATAAAATAACTTTCTATGTGCATTATAAAAAATGCGTTTTACGTAAAATATGTACGAATTGCCGTGAGATCGGGCTGGTTTTACGATGAACGTCATTCCCGCATCCGCGCCTGCGCCCCCACCCGCCCTCGCCCTCACCCTCACCTCGTGTTTGCGGCTGACTGCAAATTATCATATTTGATGGACAACTATGCCCAGGAAAAGACATCAGCAGTCCGGCGCAGAGAAACGAAAAATAAAAAAGACCAAGAAAAAGCCTGTGCATTTAGGTAGGCCTACATTGCGTTCTTAATCCTGTGAAACATTTTTGGCTGTTGATGTTAATAATGTGTTTTAATGTTGGTACTAATTTTACAACGCATCTGCCTTAATATTATAATAGTTTACATGTTCCCTTACGGAAATTAACCATGGTTTAACTACAAATATATAAAATAAAATAATAAAACCATGGTTCTTTAGCCATGCAACCACAAATGAACCACAGTACATCAATTAATACTTTACAAAGAAGTATTCAAATATTTTTTTTTTTGTTATAAGTAAGGTCTAAGCGAACAACAGCCTTTAAAATTACTTAAAATGCACTGATTAAAAACAATGAGGCAATAATGATTGTTTAATTAATACAACTGTTAAAATACATAATGTAAAACAAAATAAACAATTGTTGTACATTACATATACAGTGCTCAGCGTAAATGAGTACACCCCCTTTGAAAAGTACAATTTTAAACAATATCTCAATGAACACAAAAACCATTTCCAAAATGTTGACAAGACTAAGTTTAATATAACATCTGTTTAACTTATAACATGAAAGTAAGGTTAATAATAGAACTTAGATTACACATTTTTCAGTTTTACTCAAATTAGGGGGATGCAAAAATGAGTACACCCCACAACAAAAACTACTAAATCTAGTACTTTGTATGGCCTCCATGATTTTTAATGACAGCACCAAGTCTTCTAGGCATGGAAAGAACAAGTTGGCAACATTTTGCCAGATCTATCTTTTTCCATTCTTCAAGAATGACCTCTTTTAGAGATTGGATGCTGGATGGAGAGTGATGCTCAACTTGTCTCTTCAGAATTCCCCATAGGTGTTCGATTGGGTTCAGATCAGGAGACATACTTGGCCACTGAATCACTTTCACCCTGTTCTTCTTCAGAAATCCAACAGTGGCCTTAGATGTGTGTTTAGGATCATTGTCATGTTGGAAAAGTGCACGACGACCAAGGGCACGGAGTGATGGTAGCATCTTCTCTTTCAGTATAGAGCAGTACATTTGTGAATTCATGATGCCATCAATGAAATGCAGCTCCCCGACACCAGCAGCACTCATGCAGCCCCACATAAGGACACTGCCACCACCATGTTTCACTGTAGGCACCATGCATTTTTCTTTGTATTCCTCACCTTTGCGACGCCATCAGTTCCAAAAACATTTATCTTGGTCTCATCACTCCAGAGTATAGAGTCCCAGTAGTCTTCATCTTTGTCAGCATGGGCCCTGGCAAACTCTAGGTGGGCTTTTTTGTGCCTGGGCTTTAGGAGAGGCTTCTTTCGTGGACGGCACCCATGCATGCCATTCCCCTGCAGTGTACGCCGTATTGTGTCACGGGAAATAGTCACCCCAGTTTGGCTTTCTACTTCTTTAGATAACTGCAGTGAACTTGCATGTCGATTTTCTTCAACCCTTCTCATCAGAAGACGCTCCTGACGAGGTGTTAACTTCCGTGGACGACCTGGACGTCTCTGTGAGATGGTTGCAGTTCCATCTTTTTTAAATGTTTGTACCACTTTTGCTACAGTATTCTGACTGATAAGTAAAGCTTTGCTGATCTTCTTGTAGCCTTCACCTTTCTTGTGTAAAGAAATTATATTTTCTTTCTCAGGTCTTGTGACATTTCTCTTCCATGTGGTGCCATTGCTGACAGCATGAAATGGGAAGGGGTTTTTCTTTAAGTAACACCCTTTTATAGTCAACTGTCACCTGTGTAATGAATTATTAGACTCACCTGTGGTTGAATTCTTGTTAAATTAGACATTTGTAGTCTAAAATTTAGCTTTGCTCCAGAGACTTTCAGTGGGGTGTACTCATTTTTGCATCACCCTAATTTGAGTAAAACTGAAAATGTTGTTCTCTAAGTTATATTATTAACCTTACTTTCATGTTATAAGTTAAACAGATGTTATATACAACTTAGTCTTGTCAACATTTTGGAAAATGTTTTTGTGTTCATTGAGATATTGTTTAAAATGTTACTTTTCAAAGGGGGTGTACTCATTTACGCTGAGCACTGTATATTATAAATGCCTGCAAGGGCACCAAAGGCCTGGTAATTGCTGTTGTTACACTTACGATCAGATCCTTGTTAATATTGACCAAACAATTGCTAATTCAAAAATCCACTTAATCTTTCATTTTTGGCCACCTTTTTGCAATAGAAATGCTACAGCCTCTATAATTTCTTCAACAAAAACTTGTGGACATCACAACACTTACAAAAATGAATCATGGTTTTATCATAGTAAAACTGCTTCATATTATTTTGTGTGATTTCTGAATGCTTGAGACTGTAAACTCAATCAGACAACTGTATTAATAAAACCATAGCCGTAACTGTCTAGCTACAACTTGTAATTTTTTAAATAATACAATTTAAATACAATGTATTCATTTATTTTTATATTTTATTAAAATTCTATTTTGACCCCCTATGTGTTTTATTTACTGCCATAAAATTTGGGGGAGTGGGCACAACAATACAATTCTGCTTAGGGCACCCCTTTGGCCAGCAGCGGCCCTGTGTGCATGTATGTGTCTCTGTGTGTGTGTGTGTGTCTGTGTGTGTATAAATTAGAATCAGAATGTGTGTGTGCAAACACACAAGGAATTTGTTGTGTTTTTAAGAAGCTCTTGGTACATACAACATACATACATACATATACATACATACATATACATGACATGAGAACAGAACATTTAAATAAGCCTTAACAAATAATAATAATAAATAATAATAATAATGTGTCTGAATCTGGAACAAAGATTTATGTACAGATTTGTGCTTATTTACTGTATAGACTATATACAGCTGTATAGAAAATTATGCAACATATTTACATAGTACTAGAGAGAGTAAATAATAAGAGATGGGGGATGAATTTCAGGCAAGAATTAGGGTTAGAGAATTACAGAACACAGGTAATAATTCCTGTGTTAGTTGTTTAGGCTTGGCATAGGGGAAAAACTGTTTTTATGCCTAGATGTTCTAGTGCACAGAGATCTGTAGCATCTGCTGAAGGAGAAGCGCAAACAGGTCGTGTCCAGGGTGAGAGGGTCTGTGATGATGTTACCTGCCCGTTTCTTCACTCTGGAGTTGTACAAATCCTGAAGGCTGGGCAGGTGCACACCAATGATCCTTTCTGCTGTCCTAACAGTCCTAAACATGCTTTCATACAAAACTAGACCAGTTAATCAACTTTGTTTACATTTTATTTTAATTTAATTATTATTATTTGTATTTTATTTTATTTTAGAGAAAAGATGAGAGTACAGGAAATCACGCAATGTAAAGATGGCTTCAGACTCATATCTTTGTGACTCACATCACAAAATAAATTTTATGTAATTTAAAGGAGCCATAAATTAAGAAATTAATTTGATATTTTGACATATACAAAGTCATTGTACTGAAAAAACATTCTGTACATTTTAAAATTCCTCAGTCTTCATAAATAAATAGATGTCATGCTTTATAGGATTAAAAATGCATTTCTTCACCCGTTTAAACTAGCCAAACATTATATCACAATATGAACTCCATCTGGTCAACAGACACAAACTGTTGTTTTTGAAACTGTATTTTCCCCAAACTGGTCTTCAGTGAAGGAAATAATTGTAATCACTATAGCTGTACCTGTTGTTTGTGAGGTTACCTGTATGTTTTAAACAGCTTTTGCTAAGTGAGAGTGATTGAAAATCACTGCTTACTCAACCATAGACAGTATGATAAAAACATCATCACAACAGGAATAAATGCTGGAACGGATAAGGAATCATGACAAAAGACATACTGGAAAAAACTACAAGCGCCTGTCAGATTGCAATCCAACTCCGGGAATCAGAGATAATGGTTTCATTAATATGTGTGCTAGTGATGAAAAGCAAATCACTGTATTTGTCAAAATGTGTTAAGGTTGTGGCTTCAAATGTCTTAAAGATTTTCAAAGTTTTGTTTGAGGCAAGCAAACTTGAAATCCATGAGCATAACTGTATCCGGTCTGTGAAATAATCATGAATTATTAGTTTGGATAAGCAAAACTTGTAACAACAAAGTTCACACACTTTTCTTCTTTCTGTTTATTTGATACAAAACAGACACAGGACAGAATTCACTATGCAGTAACTATATGAAGATCTGAAAAACTGTTGATCTATTTGACACAAGTGAAGATGTGGACGCCAAACCTGTCTGCCTCCCTTCAGGAAAACCTCCCTTTTAAGTGTATATTCGTAAAAAAAAATCTAAATGATTAAAATGAAAGATGATAGATTAAAAAAAAAACAGGTAGGCCTATATTTTTATTGTTTTCCATGTGTTAAAAAAACGTGACTAACAACTTCATAATGTAAATATTTATTCAACAACAACAACAACAATAGAAGCTGTCTCTATTATGCAAATCTGAAAATTAATTTAAGTTCTTATTAAAGATAAATCTATTCTACCTGTTAACATCATTATCACGTTCTTCTGAATCGGTCTGGTAAGAACTGACTGCATGAGAGGGAGAACCAATAAAGACAGCTAGTCATTTCCTGTTTTCAACAAACAGCTAGACAGAGTAAAACTGAAACACATGTTTGATAGGTCATCAGAATGGTGTGCTGTAAAACACAGCAACTTAAACAGCAAAGTAAATGTTTTACTGCCACCTAGTGTCTCTTGAGATGAAGACCAGGAGCATGCAGAACTCCTCAGAGTACTCAACTCAGACCAGTGTTGTTTTTAATCGTTAATATTTTGATTTAGTTTATTTTAGATTTTTTTATGGTTAAAGTTTTAGTTAACTTCAGTAACCCTGGTAGCTACCAAAACTGTATTTTCTCTGTATTTGACCTGGGAGCAATTCTTGAAACATTGGTCTTGTTCTTCAGGACAGGTCTAAGCAAGTTTAAGTTTGGGATGGAGGGATTAAGGGATGGTTGGATGGACGGACGGATGGGTGGACAGATATTTTATGATTTCACAGAAAGGTCAAAGAAAACCATTAATTTTAGGGTGGAAAATTCAGACATGAAAATTATGTTAAAGCTTATCAACATTAATGTTAAACCACAGCCATATCACCCTGCAAACCAAGAAGAGGTATTAGTGAGACAAGCAGGAGATGCTCACCCTGCAGTCTGTGTGGGTCCTAACGCCCCAGTATAGTGTCGGAGAGTATAGTGGCCGCCGGACTCCGCCCCTTACCCTTCTTTCCAGAACACTGCCCCTCCTTCACAAACCCCGCAGCGTGATGAGATGCGCGCTCGGCATTTAAACAGCGGCGGTGATGAGGCTCCATTCGGTTCAGGTGTGCCTCAACACACGCCACCAGCCCTGGCTGTTTCAGCGCCCCTCCTCTCTCACACACCCACTCAGCCTGGTGAAGGGCAGCGAATAAGGGATGGGGTGGTGATGATAAGGGGGGAGGCAGCCGACTCTTCACACTTTTTATGTGACAACACTGAAGAAATTATACTTTTCTACAATGTAAAGTAGTGAGTTTACAGCTTGTATAACAGTGTTAAATATGCTGTCCCCTCAAAATAACTCAACACACAGCCATTAATGTCTAAACCGCTGGTGACAAAAGTGAGACACCCCAAAGTGAAAATGTCCAAATGGGGCCCAATCAGCCATTTTCTCTCCCCGGTGTCATGTGACTCGTTAGTGTTACAAGGTCTCAGGTGTGAATGGGGAGCAGGTGTGTTAAATTTGGTGTTATCGGTCTTACTCTCTCATACTGGTCACTGGAAATTCAACATTGCACCTCATGGGAAAGAACTCTCTGAGGAACTGAAAAAAATTATTGCTGCACCTACATAAAGATGGCGTAGGCTATAAGAAGATTGCCAAGATCCTGAAACTGAACTGCAGCATGGGGGCCAAGACCATACAGCACTTTAACAGGACACATTCCACTCAGAACAGGCCTCGCCATTGTTGACAAATAAGTTGATAGCACGTGCTCAGCGTCATATCCAGAGGTTATGTTTGGGAAATAGACATATGACTGCTGCCAGCATTGCTGCAGAGGTTTTAGGCGTGGGGGGGTCAGCTTGTCAGTGCTCAGACCGCACACTGCATCAAATTGGTCTGCATGGCTGTCCTTTCTAAAGATGATGCACAAGAAAGCCCACAAACAGTTTGCTGAAGACAAGCAGACTAAGGACATGAATTACTGGAACCATGTCCTGTGGTCTGATGAGACCAAGATAAACTTAATTGGTTCAGATGGTGTCAAGCATGTGTGGCGGCAACCAGGTGAGGAGTACAAAGACAAGTGTGTGGTGCCTACAGTCAAGCATGGTGGTGGCAGTGTCATGGTCTGGGGCTGCATGAGTGCTGCCGGCACTGGGGAGCTGCAGTTTATTGAGGGAACATGTACTGTGACATACTGAAGCAGAGCATGATCCCCTCCCTTCAGAGACTGGGCCTCAGGGCAGTATTCCAACATGATAACGACCCCAAACACACCTCCAAGACGACCACTGCCTTGCTAAAGAAGCTGAGGGTAAAGGCAATCTGTGGGGCATCCTCAAACGGAAGGTGGAGGAGCGAATGGTCTCTAACTTCTGCCAGCTCCATGATGTCGTCATGGAGGAGTGGAAGAGGACTCCAGTGGCAACATGTGAAGCTCTGGGAACTCCATGCCCAAGAGGGTTAAGGCAGTGCTGGAAAATAATGTTGGCCACTTAAAATATTGACATTTTGGGCCCAATTTTGACATTTTCACTTAGGGTTGTACTCACTTTTGTGGCCAGCGGTTTAGACATGAATGGCTGTGTGTTATACAAGCTGTACACTCACTACTTTATATTGTAGCAAAGTGTAATTTCTTCAGTGTTGTCACATGAAAAGATATAATCAAATATTTACAAAAATGTGAGGGGTGTACTCACTTCTGTGAGATACCGTATATATATATATATATATATATATATATACAGTGCTCAGCGTAAATGAGTACACCCCCTTTGAAAAGTAACATTTTAAACAATATCTCAATGAACACAAAAACATTTTTCAAAATGTTGACAAGACTAAGTTTTATATAACATCTGTTTAACTTATAACATGAAAGTAAGGTTAATAATATAACTTAATTACACATTTTTCAGTTTTACTCAAATTAGGGTGATGCAAAAATGAGTACACCCCACAACAAAAACTACTAAATCTAGTCTTTGTATGGCTCGTGATTTTTAATGACAGCACCAAGTTTTTAGGCATGGAAAGAACAAGTTGGCGATTTTGCCAGATCTATCTTTTCCATTCTTCAAGAATGACCTCTTTTAGAGATTGGATGCTGGATGGAGAGTGATGCTCAACTTGTCTCTTCAGAATTCCCAAGGTGTTCGATTGGGTTCAGATCAGGAACATACTTGGCCACTGATCACTTTCACCCTGTTCTTCTTCAGATCCAACAGTGGCCTTAATGTGTGTTAGGATCATTGTCAGTTGGAAAAGTGACGACACCAAGGGCAGGAGTGATGGTAGCATCTTCTCTTTCAGTATAGAGCAGATAATTCATGATGCCATCAATGAAATGAGTCCCCGAACCAGCAGCACTCATGCAGCCCCACATAAGGACACTTGCACAAGATTGTATTCAAGCCATACAGTTTTGAAGCCATCAGTCCAAAAACATTTATCTTGGTCTCACACTCCAGAGTATAGAGTCCCAAGTCTTCATCTTTGTCAATGGGCCCTGGCAAACTCTACGGCTTTTTTTGTGCCTGGGCTTTAGAGAGGATTCCTTGGACGGCACCCATTATTCCATCCTTGCAGTGATGCCATATTGTGTCACGGGAAATGTCACCCCAGTTTGGCTTTCTAATCTTTAGATTAACTGCAGTGAATTGCATTCGATTTTCTTCAACCCTCTCATCAGAAGACGCTCCTGAAGGTGTTAACTTCCGTGGACGACCTGACGTCTCTGTGAATGGTTGCATTCCATCCTTTTAAATGTTTGACCACTTTTGCTACAGTATTCTGACTGATAAGTAAAGCTTTGCTGACTTCTTGTAGTTACCTTTCTTGTGTAAAGAAATTATTTTCTTTCTCGGGTCTTGTGACATTTCTCTTCCATGTGGTGCCATTGCTGACAGCATGAAATGGGAAGGGTTTTCTTTAAGTAACACCCTTTTAAGTCAACTGTGCTGAACACCTGTGTAATAATAATTAGACTCATCTCTGCAAGACATTTGTAGTCTAAAATGTAGCTTTCTCCAGAGACTTTCAGTGGGGTTACTCATTTTTGCAACCCTAATTTGAGTAAAACTGAAAATGTAAACCTTACTTTCACAGTGTATATAAGACTTACTCTTGAACATTTTGGAAAATTTTTTGTGTTCATTGAATATTGTTTAAAATGTTACTTTTCAAAGGGGTGTACTCATTTCGGAAATATATATATATATATGCTCCCCTGTTGATAGTGTAAAAGAGTTAGTCATCTTCCTCGTCTTAAAATATCAAAGGTTATCCAAACCAATCATCGGCTACAATGTGATTGAACGTGATGAGACAGAGTGAAGCAAGTGAAGTAATGAAGTGAGTAAAGGACGTTTGCAAGATTGTCAGTATGCCTTCCCTGGCATAAGAAAATAATACAGACCTTCATTAATCTTGTGACTATGAGAATCCGGGTGAATATTTGGTGAAAACGAAAAGGCACAGTTATGCAGATACAATGTCAAGTTAAAATGCCATATATGAGCAAGACACTTTTTCTTGTTTGAACCACATGACAATGCAATGGTTTAGAACCTCTGGAAACCCTAAACTCTTCAGAAAGGAAGTCTCCAATGTAAGATCAGCATACAGAACATTACAGACCATGATATCAGGCTTGCAGGGAAAACTGAGCTTGGGACAATGCAATCAATACAATCTGTACTATCAACTGCAGTATCACATGCTGCAACAACAGCCATGACCAATGAAGTTCAAAAAACCACCAATGCTAATGAAAGTAACAGTGAAGAATTGTGGGACCCACCTGCTGATGTAATCCACTTACCTTTGCACAAGCAAAATAAAGTAAAACAGCTACTACGAGAAGAGTGCCATTCATTTTCAAGGTCAGATGACGATATTGGGTGCATCAAAGATCTTCAACTAAGTATCTCTCTGACTGACGATACGCCTGTTGTCCGCATGTACACTTCAGTCCCTAAGCCACTGAATCAGGAAATTAAGGACTACCTGCATGACTTAATTGCCCAAGGCTGGATAGAGACAACCCATTCCCCCTACTCTTCACCAATCGTATGTGTTTGTAAGAAAGATGGCAGCCTTAGGTTGTGCATTGACTGTAGAGACCTCAATAGGAAGACACTACCTGATCGCCAGCCTATCCCGAGAGTACAAGACATTCTAGACAGTTTAGGAGTTATGCTTGGTTTTCTGCATTAGATCAGGGCAATGCTTACCATCAAGGTTTTATGTCACTAGAGAGCAGACCATTGACAGCATTCATTACACCATGGGGCTTATATGAGTGGGTTTGAATTCCCTTTGGCCTCGTGAATGCTCCTGCAGCATTTCAGCATTTCATGGAAGAGTGCTTAGAAGGACTTAGAGATTAAATTTGTGTGCCCTACTTGGATGACATCCTGGTTTTCAGCAAGACATTTGATGGACATCTTGAAGTGTTGAGAAAAGTGTTGCAACGTTTACAAGCCTATGGAGTAAAGCTGAAACCACGAAAGTGTGATATGTTCAAGAATGAGTTTCACTACTTAGGCCGAATTGTTTCCGCAGAAGGCAGCAGAATGGACCCTGCAGACACTGTTGCTGTAACAGCACTTAAAGAGAAAAGACCAAGCACTGTGGGAGAACTACGTGTTAGGTCTAAATGTTAGGTCTACTGAGTTACTATCGCCAGTACATCAAAGACTTTTCACGAATTGCTAAACCCCTTTATGACCTTCTGAAGAGCAACGAGAAAAAATGAGAGCACAAATAAAAGAAACTGCAGAGTAGTAACCAACTGAAAAAGTCACGTGGTGCCATCAAGTAAGCTGATCGAATGGACAGCTTAGAAACATTGTCGAAGCTGATTGATTGTCTCATTCAACCTCCAATATTGGGATTTCAGGACTTTTCAAAAGCATTTGTACTTCACACAGATGCATCCAACCAAGGTCTATGTTCAGTCTTGTATCAAAACCAGAAAGGAAAGCTAAGAGTGATAGCCTATGGTTCAAGAACATTAACCAATGCAGAGAGAAATTAGCCACCAGCACAGTGGAAAGCTGGATTTTCTAGCCCTCAAATGGGCTATAACAGAAAAGTTTCGAGACTACCTATATTATGCACATACCATCACAGTGTACAGTGATAACAATCCCCTCACTTATGTGTTGTCCGCTGCAAAGTTAAATACCACTGGATGCAGATGGGTTGCTGAACTTGCAGACTTCCATTTCACCATTCGCTATCGCCCAGGTAAAGATTCACTATCCAGAATGCCAGTTGATATAGAAAAAGCAATGAGAGAATTTACAGGGGAGTTTTCATCAGAATGTGTGGGAGCCACAATACAAGCTGTGGAGGTTCAGCACGACCCAGATCCACCTCTTACGTTAGTCTGTCTGTGTGCACCAGCAGGCAAGGAGATTGGTGATGAACCCTACAAATCATTATCAAAAGAGGAGATCCGGCAAGCACAAAGAGATGACACAAATGTCAAAGAATTCATAGACCACTTACAGTCGGAAAGTAGACCTTCTTCAAAGCAGTGGCGGTCAGCCAATCCTACAGTTAGAGGTCTAATGCGTGAGAGGGACAAGCTGGTGTTGGATGAGTACGGCATACTGCACCGCAAAACATCACAATGAATGCAGCTAGTGTTGCCTGCCCAGTTTAAGAGTATTGTCTTGAGGGAACTGCATGATGAGATGGGTCACCAAGGTCTTGATCGCACAACCAGCTTCATCAGAGATCGCTTTTTCTGGCCCTACGTGAAAAAGGATATCGAACACTATGTGCTGAGAATCTGTTCATGTATAAAGCAGAAAAAAAGACGACACATTCATTTGAGTTAGTATCCATTGACTTCCTTCACTTAGACAAGTGCAAGGGGGGTTACGAGTATATCCTGGTGATCATCGACCATTTCACTCGATACGTGGTTTGGGTTCCCCTCGCAAATTCACCATAACCAAGGCAGGGAACTCGCAAATCAACTCTTCGATCAGCTCCAAAATACAGCGACATCACTGCCTCTAGAACGACTCCCGTACCACCCGCAAGGAAATGGAGTATAAAGATTCCATTGGACCATTCTGCAGATGCTCAAAACTCTCACAGAAAAACTGAAATTTAATTGGAAAGAGGAATTGAATAAGCTAGTGTTTGCCTACAATTGTACTAAAAGCAAAGTGACTGGATTCTCACCTTTCTACCTCATGTTCGGTCGCGCTCCAAGACTTCACGTTGACCACAGCGAATATGTGGAGAGGTGGACAGAGGGTATGCAAGAGGCTTATGAGATTGCCAGTGAGCATGCAAAGAAGTGTACAGAGAGAAACAAAATAAATTATGACCAAAAAGTAAGATGTACTAGTTTATGTTCTGGCAGCAGAGTTCTGGTGAAAAATCTGGCTCAAAAAGGGGGTCCAGGAAAACTTCAACATTTCTGGGAAGATAAAGTCCACATTGTCATTCGCCAGGCTGCTGAAGATACTCCAATCTATGAAGTGAAACCAGAGCAGGTCAAAGGCAGATCAAGAGTGTTGCATCGTAATCATCTTCTCCCCTGTGATCACTTACCTCAGGTTACCACACAGACTCAAAATGCCACACTGAAGCGAAAACACCAACAGAAAAGCACAGCTTTACCTGCTGAGAGAAGGGAGGAACATGAGCCAGAGAATGACAGTGAAAGTGATGACGAGTACTATGTGCAAGTTGAACCCTACCAGTTCAGAACACAGCCGAATAGTCATAATCAGATGGAAGAGGAAACCACATCACACCTGTTACATACTAGTGAGAAATCATCAGCTCAGTCAGAACAAATGCTTGAGTTGACAGTGTTGCCACATCTAGCTGAACAGGAACAAGATGTAATAAAACAGGTTGACTTACCTGCTGGAGAACACTTACCTGCTGAGCAACACATACCTGCTGCAGAACGACATTTACCTGCTGAGGAACACTGCTTACCTGAACAACACTTACCTGTTGAAGAACGACGATTACGTAATCAGCATTTATCAGAGCATCACTTATCTGCGCAGAGGAATAATAAAAAAAAGAAATAGAAAATTGAGAATAAGTATTAAAAAACATGTGACCTGGTACCTTTACAAGTGTGAAGTGAAACGATATGGACTGGTTTAGGACTTTGAGTGTATTGATGTCGGGACAACATTTTATTTTGTTGGGGAGAGTGTGACCACCCTGCTGCGTAGAGTTTGTGTCATAAAAATATTAAATTATTTTGTTAGATTTTGTTATGTATTTATGTATGTCTATTTCTATTTACATGTGTATATACGTTTAATTTAAATAACTTTAATGTGTTACAATGAGTTTGCACTGGACAGTCCAGCTGCATTTTCCGAATTCCTGGTGGCAGTTGAGAGAGAGTAGAGTTACCGTGACAACTGCAGCGCATCCTCAGACAACAAAGAGGACCACTTGGGCAACCACTAACTCTTATCTCTGTCTCTCTCATTTATTGTTAAGGTTAGGTTAAATGTATTAAAATGTAATGCCAAACTACAGGTTACATGCTTTAATGAGTTAATATTTTTTTTAAATTGATAATTTGTGTAATTGTGTAATTTGAATACCTGTTTCATAGAGAAGTTTATCTGAGTCGTTTGCGTACTACCTGTAATACGTACCTGAGTAAGTTAACGTTAGTTTATCTAAGATTTTTATGAGTAAATCCAGATGTGTGGCAGATCTACAACATTTATGTATATATGATTATCTATTTATTTGTTTACTGTGATTTGATTTAAGTATGTATATGTGTTAATGACTACTGTGATTCAAAGTGTTCTAATGAAATACAATGTTTATTAAAGACAACATAGAGGACCGCTTGGGCAACCACTAACTCTTATCTCTGTCTCTCTCGTTTATTGTTAAGAGAGTATACAAATAAATAAGTATATAAATTATTGTACAAATAAAAGTTAAAAATAATAATAATTTTATTATTTATAATTTTATTTCCTCATTTATGTATTGTTTTATTTTACCACTTGTATTTATTTAAACTATTATTTATTTTCATATTTATTTCCACATTTATTTATTTCTACATTCCTTTGTCCATAGGGTAATGAGTAGGATGTGTTTTGCCTCAGGCATAGCAATCGAGATATATATATATATTTCTCATTAAAACCAAAAGTGTTCATCTGCGATTGTGTATCAAGAGCTGGGACACGTTTGTGTGCCTTTTGTTTTGTGCTTTTACCAGAACGAAGCGATTCATCGTCTGTGTGAAGACTGCACATTGTGCACTGATAACAGCGACAACAAGCACTCGCCATGATTTCAAAAACAACACGTTCCAGCGATAGATTGCCTGTTAAAAACATCCACATGCCGAGAGTGAAGAACACTATTCCATCTCCTTTCTTTGTTGTGAGCGCGTTTACGATGATGTCACGGCAGTAGAGGCGGCGCAATTATAACGACGCGTGAATAATCCCGCCCACTCTATAGCTGTACTAAACTGTAGTGGAAACGCAAACCGACCCGAACTGAGCCGTACCGTACCGAGCCGTACCGTACCGAACCGTACCGTACCGTACCATGCAGTGGAAAAGCGCCATTATTTAACACACACCAACGAAATTCTTATCGAACTGAGATTTTTCTTTCTTTTAGGTGCGCCACCGTGAGATGTTGCAAAAAGTGGTGGGGTCATGGGGATACGTCACACCTACAAATTATGCCTATTCAATAGGCTAGAATATGCACAGATTGAATAGTCTTGTTTTATTTGTTATATGTCATTTCCATAGACATATTATACATTTATAATTATTCCTTGAGTTTCAGTTCATCTTTGATACAGAGTCTAGCAGAGAAGGATGAAAGTGCACCCTTTTTATAATTAATTTTACTTTTATTTTGCGAAAGCACAAGGTTTCCTTTTATTGCGTTTTAATATATATGATGTCTTGCATATTTATGTAAATATATATGTTCATATGTAGGCCAGATGATTCACGATAGGCCTATTGCAATAATATATATATATATATATATATATATATAATTTATATAGTACCGAATGCGTACGAACCGTACAGTTCATGGGGCAAATTCCAAATGGAAGTGATCATCCCTATCTCCTTGGAGTGGGGACTTTGGAGTGAACAGGGCATTATAATATAATTATTTATTGTCGTTTGAAATACACTTGGCAAAGGGAGCGACCTAATTTCCTCATTATCTTCAGCTGGGATGTTCCGTGACAACGCAGCCTAGTGTGCGTCAGCAGATGTCGCTGTTTTAATGTAATTTGTCTTTTCATTGTTGTTAGCATAACTGTTGCAAATTAACATACATTTTATATTTTTTCAAGTTTGTAAAAAAAAAAAATTGCTCTTTCATTTAGAAAGTGTGACTAGTCCTCCAAATTGCTGGTTGCAGTGTCTCACATTCATAAATATAGGAGTGAACCGTCTTTGTATTTCTATAGACTTTGTTTTAAATAAAACACTTACTTAAAAAGATATAAAAAATATTTTGATTTACCTGCATACCATGTAATCATTAATCAACAGTGAACATGCAAATGTGATTATTACTTATTGAAATATTTATTTTAAAATCTCAAGGGTACTTAAAGCAAATGTATTTTGTGAATAAGGTTTAGATGACAAAAAGTTTTGGAATGCATGCATTACATGTAACTAATAAATAAAGTGAAAGTGTGCATTTTAATTAGTTATAATTAATAAAACATGTTTAAAAAACACAGTGTATTAATTAAAATACAATTAATGTGTTCATCAGTAGTTGATACAATGTTGAAACCCTTCTTAAACCTGAAATTTTGTAAATGCAGTGTTCAAATTCTTTCGCCACCTGGCTAATGACTGATCTTTGCGTGAATGTCCACAAAACTGGACTATATATACAGGTGCATCTCAATAAATTAGAATGCCGTGGAAAAGTTAATTTATTTCAGTAATTCAACTCAAATTGTGAAACTTGTGTATTAAATAAATTAAATACACACAGACTGAAGTACTTTAAGTCTTTGGTTCTTTTAATTGTGATTATTTTGGCTCACATTTAACATAAACCTCAACAAATTAGAATATGGTGACATACCAATCAGCTAATCAACTCAAAACACCTGCAAAGTTTTCCTGAGCCTTCAAAATGGTCTCTCAGTTTGGTACACTAGGCTACACAATCATGGGGAAGACTGCTGATCTGACAGTTGTCCAGAAGACAATCATTGACACCCTTCACAAGGAGGGTAAGCCACAGACATTCATTGCCAAAGAAGCTGGCTGTTCACAGAGTGCTGTATCCAAGCATGTTAACAAAGTTAAGTGAAAGGAAAAAGTGTGGAAGAAAAAGTTGCACAACCAACCGAGAGAACCGCAGCCTTATGAGGATTGTCAAGCAAAATCGATTCAAGAATTTGGGTGAACTTCACAAGGAATGGACTGAGGCTGGGGTCAAGGCATCAAGTGCCACCACACAAAGACGTGTCAAGGAATTTGGCTGCAGTTGTCATCAGAGGCGTCTTATCTGGGCTAAGGAGAAGAAGAACTGGACTGTTGCCCAGTGGTCCAAAGTCCTCTTTTCAGATGAGAGCAAGTTTTGTATTTAATTTGGAAACCAAGGTCCTAGAGTCTGGAGCAGGTCCGGTTCTTGCCAGCTATAAATAGGTGGGCGGACAGATATCCTGGGTGGGCAATTGTTGTTGTTGGGGGGGGGGGGGGGGGGGGTTGTGGTGGTAGTAGATAGATAGATATTTTTTTATAATATTTATATCATACAGTATTTTTACACTTTGGTATCTACTCTGGATAGATAGATAGATAGATAGATAGATAGATAGATAGATAGATAGATAGATAGATAGATAGATAGATAGATAGATAGATAGATAGATAGATAGATAGATAGATATAGATAGATAGATATATTTTTTTATAACATTTATATTATACAGATTTTGGGGGACTGAGGTGGAAGGAGTCGGACGTGTTTCTGAAGCGGGAGCTGGGGAAGTTGGAGTTTGTGAAGCAACAGCAGCCACACCATGGTCACTGCTGCTGGAGCCACTAGGCTTCTTTATAGGCACCAACAATCTATGCGTTGCATTTACAAGCAAATACTATGACTTTTTAACGCTCTTTATCGCTTGCGAGACTGTCAGCGTCTGCTTCTCTGTGACTGTAACTGAAGCCGCCCGCTTCGTGAGTGTAAACCGCGCCGATGCTTTCAGCCAATCAAAATACTGCAATTTTACTGGTGTTATTTTGTGATTGGTCGGGGCATTCTACAGCCCTTACTCAAACTTCTCAACACAGAGCCCGCCTCAGATTGCTTTTAATCAATACACAAATCGTAAAAATGAGTCACGCTGTCTTTACCTACATTCTGATTGGGTGGGCAAGACAGACGTTTGGGTGGGCTTAGCCCACCCCTGCCCATGCCTAGAGCCGGCCCTTGTCTGGAGGAAGGGTGGAGAAGCTCATAGCCCAAGTTGCTTGAAATCCAGTGTTAAGTTTCCACAGTCTGTGATGATTTGGGGTGCAATGCCATCTGCTGGTGTTGGTCCATTGTTTTTTTTGAAAACCAACATCACTGCACCCGTTTACCAAGACATTTTGGAGCACTTCATGCTTCCTTCTGCTGACCAGCTTTTTAAAGATGCTGATTTCATTTTCCAGCAGGATTTGGCACCTGCCCACACAGTATTCTAATTTGTTGAGATAGTGAATTGGTGGGTTTTTGTTAAATGTGAGCCAAAATCATTACACTTAAAAGAACCAAAGACTTAAACTACTTCAGTCTGTGTGCATTTAATTTATTTAATACACGAGTTTCACAATTTGAGTTGAATTACTGAAATAAATGAACTTTTCCACAACATTCTAATTTATTGAGATGCACCTGTACATATTACATATATAATATGTATATAATCTGTAGGCTATTTTAGAAAGGAAAAAGTAAATATAAAAAAGAAAAATTAGGGATAATCAATTAATTATGAATAATGTATTTATATTGTGTAAATATTAATCATGTAATCCATAAAAAAGTAACTGTAATCTGATTACGAGTATTTAAAAATATAATTTACTCTAATTACAAGTGCTTTACTTTTGCAATCTGATTACGTAATCCAGATAACATGTAATCAGTTACTGCTAATATATATAAATATTAGTGGTATATATTATATATATTTAAAGCTGCGGATTGGTTACAACTTAAGTGTGTTTTGCGGTCAAAAGAGTTTTTCAAAAATCGATACATTTAAAATACCAGTTAGACCTAAGGAATGTGCAGTTGTAATGGATGCAATCCCTCAAAAAGTTTTGAGTGCATCACAGGAAAAATATTTGAATTTTCAAGAGTAAAATATTGATTAGTAATACACATATTATACAAAATAGACTCTCAAATAACTATGTTAGGAATATACATTTTTTAACATTGTTTATCCTCCAGCTCGCTTTTTCTGGTCTTCTGTATTTGGAGATGTGAATTGGCGTAAAGCTTGATGAACAGTAGACAAATTCTATATTAATAGCAGAGTGAAAAAGGTTTATTTTAAAATAATGTATAGAATACACCCAGTTAAACATGAGCTGGAACGCTTTAAATTAGAAATTGATTACTCTTGTGATTTCTGTAAAGGTGAAAAGGAAACTATATATCTTTTTTTTTACTGTATACATACAAAAATATTTTGGATTGATGTGGAGTTATTTATTAAGAAAATATTGGACATTTATTTGCAGTTGAGTGGATTTGATGTAATAATATACTTTGGTGATCATGGATTTGATAAAGATAAAGCATACTCCATACAGTTGTTAATTTTAATGGGGAAGTTTCATATTCATAAAATGAAGTGGTAAGGCTCCAAAACTTTTCTCATTTTATAAACGATTTCAAGCTGTATTGTAAGGTCCTGTGTAATTGCACAAGTAAAAAGGCTATTAGAACTCATAATATGTGACCCTGGGGCCTGGACCACAGAACCAGTCTTAAGTCACTGGAGTATATTTGTAGCAATAGTCAAAAATACATTGTATGGGTCAAAATTATAGATTTTTCTTTTATGCCAAAAATCATTAGGATATTAAGTAAAGATCATGTTCCATGAAGATATTTTGTACATTTGTTACCATAAATATTTAAAAACTTATTTTTTGTTTAGTAATATGCATTGCTAAGCACTTCATTTGGACGACTTTAAAGGCGATTTTCTCAGTATTTAATTTTTTTTGCAACCTCAGATTCTAGATTTTCAAATAGTTGTATCTCGGCCAAATATTATCCGATCCTAACAAACCATACATCAATGGAAAGCTTATGTATTCAGCTTATGTATTATTATGTATTCAAATTCGAAGAATTGACACTTACGACTGGTTTTGTGGTCCAAGGTCACATATTGTAAGCAGGTAAGCTTTTATATAAAGTGACGCCCCAAAACGTCTTTTTTTGTTTGTCTATAATATTTAGTTACTCCCGTCTGGCACGGATTCGGTATATTAATGTTGTTCATCTTTTTCAAAAAAAAAATTATTTAACAATTGAATGTTTCTCGTTGTATTGTTCTGATGTAAGGCATAATAAAAAAAATCAAAAGAGCCCGTCCGCGTGTTCACGCCTGCACGTGAGCGTACAACAGCGCATGCGCGGGGTGAATGTCGAGTTCCTCCGTATCCGTCCACACTCATCCGCGGAGAGGAAAGCTGCGAGGGCGTGGCTGTGCGCGAGACGGAGTGGAACATTATTTATACCCGGGCCTTTAGGCTACTGTACAAAGCGGAAGTCCTGATTAATCCCCTGTTTACCGATGCTGCCTTTCGTAGAGACAGTGAGGGGGACGGATCGGGTCACTATGAATCTGGAGGGGGTCATGCCGTCCCTAGTGCCATATGGGCGCCTGCTTCATAACCGCAGAGCCCAGGACGTTTCTGAGCTCAGAACCTCAGAAACGCTTGACAAAAGTTCTAACGCTAGACTACCAAAGCACAAGAGTGATTTTTTTATGACAAATGTATGTATTTATTTACTGCTGTGAAGAATCTCGGCACTGATTAAATTGTATTATTTATATTTATATTAACACAATAAAACCTTGAATCCTTGAATTGAACAGTCACTTCGTGCGGCTGCACTGACCCGTGATATAAGATTTTGGCCATATTGCCCATCTAAGTCATGAATCACACACTATCAACAGGCACATCATGTAGGCTACACTTCTTGTATTTCGTTTGGGCACCACAAGGTGTCACTGTGGCCTCAAATCTTACCCCTTGACTACTCTGACTCGATTGCTATGCCTGAGGCAAAACACGCCGTCCTCATTAACCTATGGGCAAAGAAATGTAGAAATACATAAATGTGGAAATAAATACATAAATGTGAAAATAAATACAAGTTTAAATAAATAGATGTGAAAAAAGGACATCAAATTAGAAATAATTATATATGTTTTTTTTAGTTTATACAATTATTTATTTATTTATATTAGCTTTTATACATTTCTTTCTAATTATGGCAGGATTGGCATTCCATAATTTCCACTGAAACAGGAAGTCAGGGCACTACATATTAAGGGGTCCATACCTTTTATACAAATAACTAGTGCAATGTAAAAATATTGCCACACAATAACGCACTATGTGCTCAACCATCGAGTGCATTAATTTTAAGGAATGAAGTGAATGAAGTGTCCAACATTCCACACTTTGTTTTTTGGTTAAATAAGTGAATCATGGGAGTTAAAAAGGGATATAAAATGTATTTTCAGATCTTTACATGTTTCTGAAGGTATACATAAAATAATAATAATAATAAAAATAAAACAAAAAATATAAATAAATATATATATAAAACACACAGTAAAACCTATTTTTCACTGTCAAACACACAGTTTGAAGGCTGCCGCTGTGATTGTGAATGTAATTGGATCATTCTTCAATTGCAGTGGCAAGTGGTGTCCTTCTATTTTACAACAGTTGAAATTAACTTTAAATACCAATAAATCATAACATGTTTGTATTCTGTAGGGTAAACACAATTTGTGCATTGTTAATAGTTACATTTTTGTTTTAAAATACATATTTAATTGAGTTTTGTAACAAAATACGGATGTTCCCTCCATACCTTAGAGAGGCATCATGTATTTTAATTGAAACAATATAACATTTTAACACATATAAAGTGGATATATTGTGAATATAGATGTTACTTAACATGTAACATTTTATTAAATCGTTTAAAAAAATACATATTTTGTTATATTTAAGAAAAAGTAATGTCCCCCAAATTCATGTCTGTGGTGTTACAACAATGGATGTTGCCCCTTTAAGAAAAAGAGGGATTCTATTTGGGCTACTTCCTGTGTGTAAATGTCACTGCAGGTGCTGGTTGATCCAATGGGTGCATGGGGAGTACATTATTTCTTATTTATTTTCTTAAAGTTATCTAATTTCATGTGTTGCACTTTAGTGTCTGTGGTGTTATGTTGATAACTTGCAGATCTGACATTTTAATATACATACATAATTTCCAAAATGATCCCCCTGATCTTAAAATCATCATGATGGCAGCCTCCATTTTAGAAAAGTCTGGATTTAAGCTGATTTGTCTGTGGTGTTACTGTCTTTCCTGGTAACACCACAGAGCCTATATATAATAACATGCAATATAAAGTCTGTGGTGTTATATTACGTCTGTGGTGTTACTTCAAAATTACATAGACATAAGTGTCACCAGTATTTGATTGACGTGATATAAAAATCTAAATGTTCTTAAGCTTTAATTTAATGAATATAGCATTTTAAACCATTTTTTAAATGCATAGCAATATATTTTATTTAAAAAAAGCTTTTTTTAACAAATTCTACCTCTCATTTGCAACCTCAATTGAAGAATGGCCCAACTGCTCGAATGTAAAAGCTCAAGATGGACAGCACTGTTATAGACACATATAAAGTATACTTGAACCTGAGTCAGATCCTGAGGCTGAGGAAAATTTAGCAATGCAACCACAATGATTTTAACAGTCTGATTCAGTGTGGTAATTGTGCTTGCAAAAATCTATTATCTGTATTTTCCTTAATGCATACTTACTGAACCAGGACATCAGTTTATGTAGTCCTGGAAATCAGTGTTATGTAGTCATTTGATTAGCAGAATTATAACAATGATACACTTGGTATTAATAGCGTTGTGTTGAACAGACATGAGTTGTTAAACGCACACCTTCATGTCAAGGTGCACATAGAGGAAAATGTTGTGATCTCACAACAGGGGCATTCTTGAAAACTAATTTTAAACTCAGGGGTTTTCCTCGAAGTATAAAACTAGAAGTATGGAAGAATACATTCTTACATGTGTAAATAAAGACATTCTGATTTTTCATTTCATGACCCCTTTAAAGTGCACGTGTTGTCGGAATGTTTAATGTAAGCGCAGGACTCGCACCACACTACAATTCTCAAAAAAAAAAAAAAAATACTACAGTTCAGTTACTTTAACATGAGCAATGCATTATACAGAGTGACTATCCAGAAATAAATAAATACTACTTTTTTGCTTGTTTGAGGATATTTTATTCACACAGCACATACTACAGGAGTAGATAGTTTCTTAGAACAGCGCAGTGTACTACTGACAGTCGACAAGGAGAGAAAAAACTATCAGTCATGTTTAGAAAAATAGTTGTTAAAAAAGTATAAATTAGACCTACGGCTGAAACAACTTAATACACAAAATCAGAAAAAAATGCCTGTCAAAGACAAATGTAGGCTGGACTATAATGGGGGGAGGGGGACCCTCTCAAACAAACAGAATGAACAATATTACTAATTGTTGTACATCCATAAATAGTTGTGATTAAAACAGTGTTTTATACTTTCAGAGATTAGCATTTGTCAAAAACTTGCCTGCTGCTGAAAAGCATTTTATACTTGAACCAGCTTTCAGTTTCCCCCCCAAAAATGTACACATTCGTCCCAAAAAAATAAAATAAAAGGGAAAACCTTCATGAAGTCTGACATATTCATAGACTGAGTTTATCAAAATAGCTGAAATGCTTGAATAGAAAACAGAGGTAAGATGTTTTGAGACTCTTTGCAAAGACAGATTTCTGAGACACTTCTGCCCTCTTGTGGTTACACAGAAAGACGATACAATTCAACAGCAGCTGTTTCTGGGCCAGGTTTATCAAAATCTTTTTTACATATGAACATTTCTGCACATGCTAGCCAGTATCATTACCTGTATTTTGGGGTATGTGAGATACCAAGTCCTAACAACATGCATCCCTGCTCCTTTTTTTCAGCAGATGCATTTTGTATGAAGTAAGCTTAAGCAATTTAGGCTACTGCCTGTGTTCACACAATGGTCACACACACACGCTGGAGCTAAATACGGTTGTTACTCCTCTATTGAGTGCTTATTTGCATTCAGAGAGATCTGAACTCTTTCCCACCTCCTACTTGGGAATAAAATGAATGGAATGGCATTTAAAGTTGGACATTAGTATTCAACCAAAAAAAAAAATAGCTGAAAGATGGCGGTGACTTACAAGCACAGGCCAACAAGTTTACAATGTGGTATACAAAGATGTAATATTAATCACATATTACACAAATGTATAACATTCTATTTTTTTTTCATTTGACTTCTGGTTTGTTTTTACAGCTAATCCAAGAATTAGGTGTTCTTTGCTTTTGTTCATAAATGATGTGGGAACATGAAATGCTCACGTTGAGTCATGGCGCCATCTTGTGGCATAAGGCTACATTACATGGACCGTTGGCTAAACGTCTGATGCATATGGAACACAAAAGTGGAAACACTTCAGGAGTTTCGAAGTTGTCATCAGATTGGTTGAATTATACAGGATTTCCGGGAGACGCGTGTCACGTTCTTTAACATTTCAACTGGAAACAAAGATGCCGTGGCCCCAAACCCCCTCACGAAAGAAGAAAGCCATCGTGTTTACATTTGTGACGACGGGCGCGTATCAGGATCAACTAAACGCTGGATGTTCAAAAGTATGCAAAATATTTAAAGTTTGCGACATAGAATATTTAAAATACGTCCGAGAGTTTTACACACCAGTCTGTTATTGTGGCGACATTTACACGCACCGAAACGTGACACTGAACAAAACAAACTGTGATTGGTTGTTTAACGTGTCAGTCAAACGGCATCATGGGCGGGCCTTGGCCAATGAAAGCTACCATGGATTCCAGACCTTCAGCCATTAGTCTGAAGGTCTGGCTACACAAGACTACATGACATGTGACAGTGTGATTGACCTGAAGGCATTGATGTTGGAAGCGGGATATTTCAGTTTCCTGCCTTTGACTTCATCTGGAACGAGGCATTAATTCACTCTACAGCGGATTTAACTCGTAAAAAAATTCAGGAAGTTAATGAACCAAAAACAAATATTGTTTGTTGTTTATATTTTTTGTGACCTTACTGGGAACCCCAAAAGCACAAAGGAGGATATAATAAGCAGAAAAGGTAACACTGCAAAGAGCGTGCGGTTTAAAAGCAGACGCTTCACAAGCGTAATACACCAAGTGCCTCGGTCAAAGGTGGTTCAGGTAAAATTGCACAACATAATGCATCTTTGGTTGCTAATCTTTGGTCAAACATAACGGACACCAAATAGGTTAAACTCTTGTTCACAGCTGTGAAACACAGAAACGATAGTTCGCTATAGTTTTATCATAGCAATCAAAAATTATGTGAGGTGTACATCAGTGTTTGGGATTAACAACCGTATTTACCAGCAGGTCTGATTCTCAAATTGTCTTGCACCTACAACAGCAGAGGAGTGCCTACAATGTCTTTACAGGTACCCGAAGTCGGTCCCCTTAGTATGGCAAATAATGCCTGTAACCATAGGAACAGATGATGACAGTCAATAGACTATAAAATACTTTAAGGATATCAAATTTATTAGGAACTGTTCATATATGTGGTCAAAAACTCTCCGGTACTGTTTTCCACCTTGTAAGCCTATTTTCTAAATACTTGAGGGTTTTGTCTCACTCTCTCTTTCACTACACGATACCATCATTTTACATAACCTGCAAGAGGTCGACAACCAAAAGCACACACCTCATGCTTACCCATTTCAATGATGTTGTAGACTACTTCACTGCCATTTTATTCCTATAGCATTTTAACTGAACCCTCAAAATTTGGCTTTGACTCCAAGTCAATCGTTATTGTTAAAGAACGCTGTTGTCATTCTTTTATAAGGAGGTCTGCACATGAAAAAAAACTTATTTAGCACTCAAAATAGAACTGACAACAGTATTTCTGCTGTTGTGTGAACACTGTCTATGCGCTTGTAGATCTCTGCCACTTTATTAAAGATTAAAAAAACATCTTATATTGTCTGCATGCATATCTGTATAATCAAAGATGTTCAAGGCATTACAAGACAAACTATATAATACTAAATCACACCTTTCCGTGGACAAACTACTGCAAAATACTCTTGAAGATCATTTATTTTATTATGGAAGTGAAAATTGTTTCTTGTTTGTTTACTAGAACAAATTTTAAAATGAACAGTTGTTCAAAGGCAGTGGAAATGAATGAGCGCGGAACTGTTATGAGGAAGCATGAGTATTATAAGATAAAACTACAAATCTGTCTGTAAATGGCAATTACTCACAATGAGAAACTACTTTTAAAAGATACTTTGGTCCTAATCTAGGCAATGCTTTTTTCTAGTTAATGTTATCACTAATCTAATACCTGATGTAGATAAATGAGGAAAATAATGATAAGAGAAATCCAGTGCATAAATAATGAAATATTAATTTAGTTTAGCTTTATCCTCTTAAAATGCATTCAAACAATAATGCAGTTAGCTGCCTCTGTTCAAGGAGGTTTGTACCGAGACAGTGAGAGACAGAAAGTTTCTGTATTTCATAGCCCTATTCCCACTTTTTCAGAAACAAGATCTGAATTTAAAAATAACATTTAAAATCAGATCCACTGGACTGGAACATCAAACCATTCCTATATACTTCCATGACCCAATTTTATTGGGGATCCAATCTTGGGGTTTAAGTAGCTGTTTCAGGTATTGCAGATTGTATTGTAGAAAGAAATTATCCCAGTGAGCTTTAATGAAAAAAAAGGCTGCTACAAAGGTGCAAGGCATCAAAGTCAGCTTGACAGTATAACTTCTGCTACGGAACATTTATTGCAACGTTATTGTGAGAACTGACAAAAAAATATATAAATAAATAATTGCAAAATCATTTATCTATGTGACCCAAGTATAAATTTGAGTTCTGCTGGCCTTAAACTCCTGAGGCTGAACAAGAGCTTAACACACTCTAACCGGTTAACTGAGATTACTGAATGAGGGCCTGCTTACGACAAGACTTACACCTCTACAAGCTTGATCTGCCCTCTGATAAACTGCTAAAGAGAGGTATCATTCGGATGTCACAGCAAAGAGTGTTTGTGGTTTCATAAAGGCGTAATTGCAAAGAAATGGCTTTTTCTAAGTACCCCGTTTTTTCCTTCTCTTGATGGAAAGTATGTTGTGTTTGATTTCAATAATCCATTAACTACATTTCAGATGGATTTTTACAGAAAGAAAGGAGAGATGGGTGAACCACATACTGATAAAAACATCACAATTTTAAGCGATAGTTTAACCGAAACATCGAAAACACAAGTTAACGTCTGTGTCCTAGCACAGACTGTATTATCATCGAGTTGCTTCTTGCCACTGCCAATGCCAAGCTACTGTATGGTCTGAAGGGGTGTTTGTGAATTATTTGTCAATGCAATTTTTCTTGGTAAATTTCTATCATGTGCCTAATTGATAGATACTTACGGTACAACAGGATTTTTGGAAGGGGTAAAGAGAGGTGACTGGTACATCTGGTTCAAAAAGTCTCCATTTCAAACAGTCTATGGTGCCATTAGCTGAAAGCCCTGAGCCATCTCAAGCAAAATTACTCTTGAGGAAGACCAGCTTGTTCATCTCCTCCGCAGTGACCTGCTGCTTTCTCTTCATGTCTAAGGTCTGCTCGCATATGTTCACACACTCTCCATGCACAGCTACAGCCGGTACAGCCAGCAACCACAGCGCTAACCGCGACAGCCTGGGGTATCTGTCCATGACCGAACTCCAGTACTGCAACAGGTCACCTGTGCCATTGAAGAGTGGTTCGCCAAGGTACTGGAACAACTCTTTTCGTACCTGTGGCTCTTCAGCATCACATGATGGCCTTTCCAATCCACAGTCCAGGCGACCACGCTTTGGTGCTGATGGTCCTTCACTATCCCGCTCGTCCACAGACATACCTGCAGAACCACCGTTTCCTGATTCCCTCATATTAGCAGCCATGTCACACACCCTTGAGATAATGTCCTCATGCTGGTACGCAGGGACTGGCCGCAGCTTTAGCTGTGGATCCAGGATCATTGCGACTTGATGGACACGTTCCACTTTGAAGTTCTCCTTCAGGGCTTCCAGGAAGTAGTGGCAGAGTTTACTGCCAGCACCTGCATCACCGGCTTTGGAGGTGAAAAGTTTTTCGAGACGGAGGTAGACGGGAAAGACGTGTTGGAGCGTGGGGCAGCGTTCCACACTCAACTCCTGTGTTGCCTGTCTTAGCGGCGCAAGCAAACATGCAAGCGTGCCAAGCAGGTGCTTGTTCAGGCCTTGCAAGAGCGGCACAGTGCTTTTCGAACGGCCATACGCTTCACAGGTGGCCTCGAAGTTCTCGTGTACCTTGAGCAAGGCCTCTGCAACTGCATCCCAACAGGGTGGAGCAGTAGGCTCTTCTGTGGCTTTCCCTTCTTGACTGAAGCTGGTCGTTGCAGCAATGTCGCGACATGTAGCCAGAAGCTCTCCTAGTTCATGGAGCCCTCGTGCTTGCAGGCTGCGGCGACCAAGAACGGCCTGAACCGTGGCTGTTAGAGAGCAACCTGCGCAACGAAGGCCAATTCCGGTGCGACCACAAAAGGCTACCGAAGACAAGCGTGGCTCTGTCACATAGACTGTGCGGATTTCCGACATGACAAACTCTGACAGAACATTCTGGACCCAGTGGTGTATCTGCTCAGGACTCTCCCTTAACGAGGCCTCCTTGAGTCCCAAGACGTAGCGCCGGAGTCGCACACCCTCTACTTGATACGCTGTCAGCAAATAGCAGGAGTCTGGTCCTATAGTCTGGGAATGGCAGGTCACTGCAATGCCCAAGGATGAGTTGGAACCCAAGGCGCAGGTGACTTTCACTTTGACCTGATTGTACATACGGGGGAGCTGTTTTAATGCCAGTGAACTCATATCTCCCAGGGCTTCACGAATGGAGTAGGCCCCATTGCGTGAACCCGTGTCCACCAGGGTCTGCGCAAGCTTCAGGAAGTCTTTACTGCTGAGGATGCCAAGAAGGCCAAGGTCTACGCACATTACTCTCAGTAAACGTTCAGCCACTTGTTGTCTCTCCTTTTCTGGAAGTAATCTGTTCTCTGAAAAATCAGAATGAGATATTAATTAGGCCAAGTTATCTCTACAAGTTAACTGACTCTTACAAAACATCCATATGCAACAGCTGCAACCCATCATATCATCAAAACCAAAAATGCAGTTAGAAATTGCTGGGGCACATACAAGAGTGACACTAACTTCTTAGAGAGGATACAGTTTGACAAAGAAAATCAGCAAGGACACCCACATTAATTTACTTTTTTTAACAAATGTTAACTTTAACATGAACTGAACAATTTACAGAAAAATTGAGCAACCATAACCAAGTTACTAACAGCAGCAGTCAAGACACATAGTAACTGGTTAGCTTTACTAGTAGGGTTGTGACGGTGAGGGAATTTTCCCACCGGATAATCGACGTGTGACAACACCGGTAATACCGATATCACCGTGGTGGGGGGGTCGTTTGAATTCTCCCCCTGTAAGCGCCGTGCATGTTTTACTTTCACTTTCATATCAGCGGCAATTCGGCGTGAAGTAGTTGTTTGTTTTTAGTTTATTGAGTTTTCCCTCTTTCCCTCACTTCCCTTTGCTTATAAAAGCAATGTGCGCCTTTTACTTTCACTTTGAAATTAGCGGCAATTCTGCATCAATTGCTTGAATTCAATTTAAGCAACTACAAAATACAAAGTAGAACATAGAACTTTCATTAACAAAGCGAATAAAAATATTCCATGCTATATTCCTAATATAAAATAACAAATAACTTACACAAAGTTTAAATATAGACTATACAGAACTGAAAATCAGTAAAGAATGAGGAACAAACAATTATGAAACGTAGAATGTTTATTAGTAAAACAAATAAGAAGGTTTGGAGGCACGGAAAACATACACCTTGGTGTAAAATAATAGGGAAAAATATCCAACATTTTAAATAAAATAAAAATAAGCAAATACTGTGGAACCAAATAAATTGAGAAACAAAAGTTTAAAAAAACTTCCATTATCACTTAGATCAGGGTTGCCCAATAGGTCGCTCGCGAAGGCTGGTAGATCCCCTCAACCAGGGAGGTGCGAGATAAAACAAAAATATAATATATTCACTAATATTATTAACATGTTAAGTAATTAAAAAATATATAGCCTATAAATAAATAACAGCACCACCTCTCTACACATTCTGTGATATTCTGTGTTTCGGAGCAGCAAAACGTTTCTTATTGCGCTGTGTGAAATACAGAATGAATGGCGGCTCAAAACCGCTGTATAAGCATATGGTACACAAACTACAGTTCTCGGCTGGATAAAAGAAGCCAGTGTCACACTAGTAGCCTAAAGTTTTGATGGACGACTATTGTAATCAAGTTAAAGATGATTACAGTGACATACAGGATCGTGCATTAGGCAATTATAATCCCTTATAATTGATGCGCAAACGAACAGTGTGTGTGCACTCTCTGCGCACTGATCACTCTAACATCATATTTCTGCTTGAATACAGCTCAGTATATTCACGTAGTTGAATACAGCGAGTGTTTTATAACGGATGTTCGCGTGTGTTGAAGAAATTTGTGAGGATCAATGATGTTTATGTGCATACGGGCATCAGACGCTCCAAACAGCTTGTTCTTACAGAGGAACTATTTACTGATGGCGTCATGAATAGTGAATAATAATAAAACTTTTTTTATTTATTAAATTAATGCAATATAAAGATACATCCCAACAAGCCTTTTTAATTATTTATTTAAAGTGCATTTTATAATTTATTTACTTTTCACTTGGTAGATCTCGGTGAGTTTCTGATTTGAAAAGTAGATCCGCACACAGAAAAGTGTGGGCAACCCTGACTTAGATTAATGGCAGAAGTCAACAGGCTTTTCAAAATCCCAAATATTTTTCAAAACAGGCGCTTTTACATTTTGTTTTGAAACTGTTCCACCATCGTCTTTGTCTGTCTCACCTCACTCTTCTTGTCAGTCAGCTCTCTTCACGTGATAAAATAAATCTGATCTGTGATGTGCGACTGTCGTTCGTTCAGTGCGTTGCATTGAGCAGCCGCGTTCGGTTTTAATTGTAGTGTCCTCTAACTGAACTAAATTATTTGTATTACTATAAAAAAAAATAAACGACGGTGGGGGACGGTGCCGCAGTGGGCAAGTGAGGTAACCGATGTTGCAGCTTAACCACAACTGGTATCACCGCCAACACAGTCTATCGCAGCAAGCCTGTTTACTAGCTTTACTTTATTGGCCCAAGCAAATAATAAACTTAACCAAGTGTTGTGAAATGAGTGTGAATAGATTTTGGTAGTGCTTGTAAAAAGAACTCACGAAAAGACGGTATGTGGTTCCTCTGTTGTGCCGGCTGAGGAGATTTCCACATCTCCTCCTGTGTGGCCACAGGCGCTTGGCAAGGCTTCGGAGACTCATCTTTAACATGGTTCTCATTATCAGCTAAAGGGGATTAAAACAGAAGAAAGAACACATTATATACTCATTCTTGGGAAAAGCGTAGGTATTAAGTGAAAAACAAGATAAACACACTGAGGGGTGAAAACAAACGAAAATGATCAAGGTACATGCAGAGTGAACAATATTCAGATTTTGTTTATTTTGACTGGAAATCTGTTGAATGGAATTGTGGCATTCTAAAATGACCCACTATATATAATATAGAGTTCCCAGTGATCAATCATTTTCCATGAGTTTTCCATTTGTTTTTGTGAAAAAATGGGTTCTTTAAAATTAGTTCATTTTAAAGAAACTGAACATGCAAATTTCAATCCTGTAAAATGGCAGCGCACCGTTGCAGACGGGATGAAGAGAAGAATTGAATAAAGCCGTCATTTTGTTTTCTTTGAGTACAAAAAGTATTCTCGTAGATTCGTAAATTTACGGTTGAACACCTGTTGTCACATGGACTATTTTACCAATGTCCTCGCTACGTTTCTGGACCTGAGAACATTGCAGTTGTGTTGCTGTCTATGGAGGGTCTGAGAGCTCTTGGATTTAATACAAAAAATCGTAATTTGTGTTCCGAATATGAACAAAGGCCTTACGGATTTGGAACGACATGAGAGTGAGTAATTCATGACAGAATATTTTTTTTTCTATCAAAATGTATTTATTTATTCTATCAGACAGAGCAAAAAGCATATGATAAAAACAAACTCAATATATTATGCCGTGCTCAAATAATGCAGTCTGTAAAAATGTGCCCTTTGCATAAAACAGTTACCCAAGTGGTGATGCAAAGAAATAATGTAAACAAAACAGAGTGAGTCCAAATTTGGATGAGCTCACAGCTGAAAATGTTTTCATTTTCTGGGCTCACTCACCAGCATGGGACTGCATGTGCTCCAGGAGGTTGTTGTAGAACTGGAACTGAATTCCACAGGCTCCACACGTGTAGGTTTCTGGAACACAACGTCCAGTTTCTCTCAGAACACAGCAATGTTCTCATAACAGAGCGTAACCGGGTAGCCTCACATGAGAGCACTACATTCAGCTAATAAATTTAGGTCAGCGTCAGGCATTCAGGCAAAAGGTTTGTACAAACCCGATTCCAAAAAAGTTGGGACACTGTACAAATTGTGAATAAAAAGGAATGCAATAATTTACAAATCTCATAAACTTATATTTTATTCACAATAGAATATAGATAACATATCAAATGGTGAGACATTTTGAAATGCCAAATATTGGCTCATTTTGGATTTCATGAGAGCTACACATTCCAAAAAAGTTGGGACAGGTAGCAATAAGAGCCGGAAAAGTTAAATGTACATATAAGGAACAGCTGGAGGACCAATTTGCAACTTATTAGGTCATGATTTATAAAAGAGCCTGTCAGAGTGGCAGTGTCTCTCAGAAGTCAAGATGGGAAGAATCACCAATTCCCCCAATGTTGGGCGAAAATTAGTGGAGCAATATCAGAAAGGAGTTTCTCAGAGAAAAATTGCAAGAGTTTGAAGTTTATCATCATCTACAGTGCATAATATCATCCAAAGATTCAGAGAATCTGGAACAATCTCTGTGCGTAAGGGTCAAGGGCGGAAAACCATACTGGATGCCCGTGATCTTCGGCCCTTAGACGGCACTGCATCACATACAGGAATGCTACTGTAATGGAAATCACAACATGGGCTCATACTTCCAGAAAACATTGTCGGTGAACACAATCCACCGTGCCATTCGCCATTGCCGGCTAAACTCTATAGGTCAAAAAAGAAGCCATATCTAAACATGATCCAGAAGCGCAGGTGTTTTAGGGCCAATAGGTCCTGGTTCAGACAAATCAAAATTTGAAGTTCTTTTGGAAAACTGGGACGCCATGTCATCCGGACTAAAGAGGACAAGGACAACCCAAGTTTATCAGCGCTCAGTTCAGAGCCTGCATCTCTGATGGTATGGGGTTGCATGAGTGCGTGTGGCATGGGCAACATCTGGAAAGGCACATCAATTCTGAAAGGTATATCCAAGTTCTAGAACAACATATGCTCCCATCCAGACGTCGTCTCTTTCAGGGAAGACCTTGCATTTTCAACATGACAATGCCAGACCACATACTGCATCAATTACAACATCATGGCTGCGTAAAGGTCCGGTACTGAAATGGCCAGCCTGCAGTCCAGATCTTTCAACCACAGAAAACATTTGGCGCATCATAAAGAGGAAGATGCGACAAAGAAGACCTAAGACAGTTGAGCAACTAGAAGCCTGTATTAGACAAGAGGGACAACATTCCTATTCCTAAACATGCAACTTGTCTCCTCAGTCCCCAGACATTGCAGACTGTTATAAAAAGAAGAGGATGCCACACAGTGGTAAACATGGCCATGCCCCAACTTTTTTGAGATGTGTTCCATGAAATTTAAAATCAACTTATTTTTCCCTTAAAATTATACATTTTCTCAGTAAATTTGGTAGTCTGAATAAAATATTGAAATTTGAAACTTCCACATCATTGCATTCTGTTTTTATTCACAATTTGTTCAGTGTCCCAACTTTTTTGGAATCGGGTTTGTACTTAAAGGTTTTAACAAACCTGCAAGGTTTGAAAGCCATGCAAATGGCACAAAAATGGGCACGAGTTTAAGTCAGTCATGATTTACAAAAATAAAAAAATATGGGCTATATGGAACATAAGAGTGATATCAAGTGAAAATGAAAAGAAAAACGGATTTCCAAAATACATACTCTGAGGGCTGGGACGGGAAGAATAGGTCCGGCTGTTTGGAGTATCTGAAAGATAAAAATCCATGTTATATTTAAGCATGAGTACACTTGCGTGCTAAAGTGCAACACTTTATATGAAAGGTTTTAAAATTAATACAAAGGCCTCAAAAAAGACACATTACTGCAAAACATACAGTGACAACTGATATTTATATGCATTATGTAAATAGTCTGAAGTAAGTTGACCCTATTGTTTACATTACAAACTATCAAAATGTTTATATTTTTGACTATAAATATCAGTATCTGCACATTTTATTTTATGCTCAGTTTGGGCCTTTTAATAAAACAGTTTTTAATGGGGTATGAGCTCCATATTCTCACTATATTATATTATGAGCCACAAAAGCCTGATGTATCTAATATGATACTCAAAAACATATATCCAAACATTTTTTATTTTGCTTAACTGTTCAAAAATTTCTGATTATTTCTTCATATGACAGCCTTCACAGGGTTAAACATGCCTGCATGTTTTGCAACGCATTAAAAATAAAAGCAAGCGGCATCTGCAAACAAAGTGATGGTAGACCGACCCTTGTCGTCCCTTCTACAGAAAAGTGGGAAGTTATAATGATCTGATTTGATGTTATGTGTGTATGCATGTCATTTTAAATCTTCCATTTGCGAGCGGAACACGACGAAGGGCAGAGGTGTAAAGAGTGCCTGAAAACCATACTTGAGTAAAAGTACAGATACCGTACAGTGAAAACTACTCCACTACACGTTACAAGTCACCAATTCCAAAACAACTTGAGTAAAAGTCTGAGTATATGATTTTGAAAGTACTTAAGTATTTTATGTATACAATATAGGCTCAAAGATGCACTAGTCAAAGAGTCATGCCAGTGAAAAACTGTAACGTTGTGGAGAAGCTGGGGAAAACAGACAGAAGCAAGGATCTATGTGCAGGTATTTATTGAAAAAAATAGAATAAACAATAAACCAAAAACCACAGTGAACAAAGAACAGAATTCAAACAAATGGTTGTCCGTTTGAAAATGGGCAAACAGACAACCATTACATTCACCAACTCACAAAGAACTAAAAAACACTGGGGCCATATATACACAGGGGGCTAACAATCTTAACAAGATAAGACACACCAGGGGGCTGTTTCATAAAACAAGTTTACCAAACAAGCAAGGCTTATTTCAGTTCGTCTGACTTGTTTTGAACCAAACAAACTGGCAATAAGTCAGACTAACTGACTAAGTCTTCTTGCACTGGATGTGCTGGTTTTGACCTCATTGCCAGCTGCAGTCATGTTCTCTTCTCATATATGAAACACCTGTGATGCACAAGTACTTGCTAATTAGGGTGACCATATAGGCCATTTTTACAGGACCGTGTCCTTGTCAGGATTTCTAAATTGCCTAAAACATCCAGGTTTTGGCTGTTTGCACTGTGAAGATCGATCATTGTATGACATTCACGAGAGCTATTGAGAGCACAGCAGATGGCTCCTTATGTTTTTGAATCGCTCTCGCTGTAATTTGGTGTCATACAATGATCGGTGCGCAGCGACACTTCAAGTCGAACGAACAAACTAACACGTGCGCGTATTTGCATCGCTTTGATCGTTCTCATCTTCTCACGTGCCATGATTGGTCGATTATGTAAAATACCTGCATGTTATTGGGAAAACTACTTTGAACGTTTTAGGCAATATAAAAACCCTGGCCAAGACCTGTCCCGTATAAATGACACATATGCCCACCCCACCCTATTGCTAAGGAACTCGCTTTCACGTAAAGTAGCCGTAGCCTTGATGACAAGTTTGGGTGAGTAAGGGTAACTGCTGCAGAAAAAACTAGGTCCCATGCAAAATGCAATGTGTAACCGGAACACTCATTGCAAATGTAGTGGAGTAAAGAGCACAGAAACTTATTACAAAATATAGTGAAATAGAGAGTAAAAGCTGCTAATATCATTGATACTCAGTAAAACTACAACATATCCAAAAAGATACTCAAGTACAGTAATTAGTTACATTTACTCAAATACTTTACACTTCTGATGAAGGGTAAGGATATTAAGCGAGAACAGGCTTTCATTTTTGTGATATTTGCCGTATTTAGGTGTAAATGGTCGTGTACAATTAGTGTAGCATTATTCTCTGCTCTAGTGTACTTATGTGTTCTGTGTGTTAAAATTCACTGCTGCGGTAAACTGGAGCCTGCAGTAAATTTTCCAGTTTGTAACGATGCAACTCCAGTTGAAATGATTAGACCATTCTGCCAAATGGTGTACTGTCTTTTCATAATTTAGTTTGATTTTAACAGCACATTTCTGTACAGATTTTTTTATGAATCTGTTACAATGCAATGCAGCTTTGGCAAATGAAAGATTGTGCAACATGCACAGTGAACCCTCAACCATTTAAGCAAACAGTGTTACTCAATTCACAAGTGAAGAAGTTACCAATTCATAAAAGAGGTCATTTTAGCTAGAGAAAGCATTGAAATGTACCATAGAAAATAGTATGTTTAATTTCGGTTGGAAAATGTAAAAAACTAAATTATGACTGTTTTGAAGCAATCAACCTTGACTGACATATAAGAAAAAGAAAGTGTTGAATATGTGCCCTTTAAGAAACATTGTAAAAAATGTAGTAAGCTCAAGAGTGAAGACACAGTTCAGTCCTTGCAGAGTGCATTACTAAACGAAACAACCTCTTTCCAGTAAAAGCATCCATGCATCCTTAAGACAAGACACAAAAGATACGCTTAATTTAAAGGGAAAACTAGTTTATTTTTTCACATCATTTGTGTAGGTCAGTCTGCAAAGAAATGCAGACCTTTGATAATGACAGCAACATATCACTGTGAGCAAAGGTAACACACTTTACGAGATTCAAATATCAAAGGTGGAAGATTTTAAAGATTTCAATGTCACTTACCACTCGAGTTCTGGGAATTGTTGATGTCGGCACGACTGGACCTGGCCTGACTGGCTAGACACTTTCCCTTCCATTTTAAGGCCATAATTTCCCTCTGCAAAAGGAAAAAAAATCAAAGCAGCTTAAATTATACATATCAGTCAAATATAAGAAAAATTGAAATGCTCATTTTGTCCTTAGTGCATAACTCAAAATAAAACCTTTATATTCCATGAATAGGGAAGGAATGGGTTTTTAAAGCAATTTCTCCTTGATTTATGGGAATTGTTAGCTGATCAATACATTTTTTTTGGCAAGCAACATATGTGATACATTATATGAAATATTTGTTTTGCCAGTAGTTGATTTGTGGAAGGCTCCCAAGAATGTAAATATGTGGAGTTTTTCTTCATATCTACAGTGTTAAGTCACATGGCATTTACTCCACGGGTAAATGGCTCAGACAAATAAAGAAAAAGTTCAATGTCCAGAACAAAGTTCCCATACACAAAGATATCAGCACACTAGACAAGCAAAAGACATTGGGATGAACGGGAATGCTAACGGAGAGCTTTCTCCATGGACAGCATATAGAAATCGTTGCACATATTTCATTCTAGAAGTATGCATAAGCTCAATGTTGCAGACAGGGGCCACTTGTGCTTTTAGGGGCACAATTTTAAAACTCATCTTAACCTACTTTAAGTATGATTCATTCAGTCATTTTTCACCATGTCATGTATTACTGCAATCTCTAGATGTAATCGATAATTTCAACTAAAATAAATGTTTCATCATGTTTAATTTATTTGACAAATAATTTTGTATTGTGTCAGGGCCATCATGCTAGGGATGGCTCGATACCATAATTTTGGCTTCGGTACGATACCAGAACGTAATACCTTGGTATCAATACTAAATCAATACCATAGGTAACAAATAACCAGCCAGACTGGGTTCACGAGAACGAGACGAGATTTTTAGACTTTTTTCTTTTAAAGATCCTCAATGATGAAACGTTTCGCGATTATTATGCATTTATTTTTTTCACAACATAAAATCACATAAACACTCTTTAGATATTAAAGTGTTATTTATTGCTGCCTTTTGAAACAGAAATAACACCATAACCAATAATACAGCAAAAAAAATAATAATACTAAAGGTAAAAAAGTCCATCTCTCCTATTGGAATTAAAAAAGGTGACCTCTGCTCTGTAAAGCTTAGATACTGGATTGCTACATTATATTCATCAGCAAATAAAGGGTAAAATGACTGTTTAAATAACTAAACTCAAATCTTCATTGTTTGTAGTGACGTGCAGATGCAGGTAGGCTAATTCATACACGCAACTGACACCTCTCTCTCTCTCTCTCTCTCTTCTCTAAAGCGGGCAGAATGCTAGAGCTAACGAACATCGCGTCAGTGGTTCTGACTGTTCATTGCTTCACGTCGTTATAAAAATATTTTATTTCAGAACAAAAAAAAATAAAAAAAATAAAAGAGAACAGGTTGGCTAGCCATACATTATCCCTTATGTATACTCTTTAACAGCAATTTTTAAATGATGCCCTGGTCATTCTTGGTGTAACCAAAATGGTCCCACACTATCGACTTCAGATATTCTCTGGTGGAAATTAGGGTTGTGACAGTGAGGCAATTTTTCCCGGTTAATCGACCTGACACACCGGTTATAACGGTACTTTTTGAGTTTTCCTCCTTTCCTTAGGTTTTAAATAGCCTGTAGCGCTGTGCGCCTAATGTTTTACCTTGACTTTAATATCAGATTATTTGCAATTCTATTTATTATTTTCGTCAAGCAGTGTTTAAATAAAATAAAAATCAGCAAATAACATCACTTAGTGCCTAATAGATCGATCGCGAAGGCAATGCTGGAAGATCGCCCTTTAGGTCAGTGTTTCTCAACCAAAGATAAATAACAATATACAAACCCGATTCCAAAAAAGTTGGGACACTGTACAAATTGTGAATAAAAAACAAGGAATGCAATAATTTACAAATCTCATAAACTTATATTTTATTCACAATAGAATATAGATAACAAAAATGAAAAATTGAAAGTGAATTTTGAAATGTCATGCCAATATTGGCTCATTTTGGATTTCATGAAAAAAGAGCTACACATAAAAAAGTTGGGACAGGTAGCAATAAGAGGCCGGAAAAGTTAAATGTACATATAAGGAACAGCTGGAGGACCAATCAACTTATTAGGTCAATTGCAACATTTGGGTATAAAAAGAGCCTCTCAGAGTGGCAGTTCTCTCAGAAGTCAAGATGGGAAGAGGATCACCAATTCCCCTAATGTTGGGGGTGGAGCGAAAGGAGTTTCTCAGAGAAAAACATTGCAAAAGAGTTTGAAGTTATCATATCTACAATGCATAATATCATCCAGGGGGGGAAGATTCAGAGAATCTGGAACAATCTCTGTGCGTAAGGGTCAAGGAGGGGCCGAAAACGTGATTTCATACTGGATGCCGTGATCTTCGGGCCCCGACCGGGCTTAGACGGCACTGCATCACATACAGGCGGGCCGGGCTACTGTAGGCTTCTCCTTATGTTTATATTTTCGAAATCACAACATTGGCTCAGGAATACTTCCAGAAAACATTGTCGGTGAACACAATCCACCGTGCCATTCGCCGTTGCCGGCTAAAGCGGCTCGACTGTATAGGTCAAAAAAGAAGCCATATCTGCGTTCAAACATGATCCAAAAAGCGCAGGCGTTGGGCCAAGCCCCAGCTCATTTAAAATGGACTGTGGCAAAGTGTAAAACTAATAAACTAGTTCTGTGGTCAGACGAATCAAAATTTGAAGTTCTTTTTGGAAAACTGGGACGCCATGTCATCCGGACTAAAGAGGACAAGGACAACCCAAGAAAGAGTTGTTATCAGGTTTATTTCGCTCAGTTCAGAATTTAAAGCCTGCATCTCTGATGGTATGGGGTTGCATGAGTGCGTGTGGCATGGGCAGCTTACACATCTGGAAAGGCACCATCAATGCTGAAAGGTATATCCAAGTTCTAGAACAACATATGCTCCCATCCAGACGTCGTCTCTTTCATTTTATAAAGATTGCATTTTCCAACATGACAATGCCAGACCACATACTGCATCAATTACAACATCATGGCTGCGTAGAAGAAGGATCCGGGTACTGAAATGGCTAGTGCAGCCTGCAGTCCAGATCTTTCACCCAGCACATAGAAAAAGATTTCATTTGGCGCATCATAAAGAGCCTGGTTTCAAGATGCGACAAAGAAGACCTAAGACAGTTGAGCAACTAGAAGCCTGTATTAGACAAGAATGGGACAGCGCGCCGCCCATTCCTATTCCTAAACTCGGCGCGTGAGCAACTTGTCTCCTCAGTCCCCAGACGGAGGATTTGGTTTTCAGACTGTTATAAAACCGCTTCTTAAGAGGGGATGCCACACAGTGGTTTTCTTGTAAACATGGCCTTGTCCCAACTTTTTTGACTTTTTGATGTGTTGATGCCATGAAATGGAGGCTTAAAATCAACTTATTTTTCCCTTAAAATTACATTTTTCTCAGTTTAAACATTTGATATGTCATCTAGTTGTATTCTGAATAAAATATTGAAATTTGAAACTTCCACATTATTGCATTCTGTTTTTATTCACAATTTGTACAGTGTCCCAACTTTTTTGGAATCGGGTTTGTAATATATATTCACTAATATTATGACTCGCATGTTAAGTCATGTAAAAAAAATATATAGCCTATAAATAAATAACAGTACCAACTCTCTACATATTCTGTGTTTCGGAGAAGCAAAACGTCTCATCGCGCTGTGAATACAGACTGAATCGTGGCTAAAAAATTCTGTATGAGCACATGATACGCAAACTACAGCTCTCGGCTGGATAAAAGAAGCCAGTGTCACACTAGTAGCCTAAAGTTTTGATGGACGACTATTGTAATCAAGGTAAAGCTGATTACAGTGACATGATCGTGCATTATGTCCGTAATAAATGATGCGCAAACGAACTGTGTATGTGCGCTCTCGATCACTATAACATCATATTTCTGCTTGAATACAGCGAGTGTTTTATAACGGATGCTTTCGTGTGTTGGAGAAGTTTGTGAGGATCAGTGGTGTTCATACGGGCATCAGATGCTCCAAACAGCTTGTTCTTACAGAAGACGATGCGGAAGAGTTTCAAAACTAAATGTAAAAGCGCCCGTTTTAAGCCTGTTGACTTCTGAGTCTGACATTAATCTAAGTCAGGGAGAAAACTCACCGAGATCTACCAAGTGAAAAGTAAATAAATGATAAAATACATATTAAATAATTAAAAAGGCTTGTTGGGATGTATCTTTGTTGCATTAATTTAATAATAATAAATAAAATATTTGTTTATTATTATTCACTATTCACGACGCCATCAGTGTCTGTATCACCTCACTCTTCTTGTCAGTCATCTCTCTTTATGTGATAAATGAAATCTGATCTGTGATGTAGAGGTCTGCGCGGGACTATTTTAGATTTTATACCGCACCCACCCGCTCCCGCGATATATTCACTGTTTGTTCACATTTCTGACGAAAGACAGATAGTTAGGCTAACTAAATAAAAGTTTAGTCTGCACAAAATTGTATTATATGTCAATAACATTTTGCTGCCAACACGGAATAAAGTGTCACAGAGAGAGAAAGAAAGTTATATAAAAATAGTAATCCTTATTTTTATTCGTTTTGTCAGGATACAATTCGTTTATGCTAACATTCAGCCTACAACACAATAGGAAAAAAATAGGTTTAGACTAATATCTATTTTATTAGTCTTGTCAAAATACTAGATTAATTTAACATCTTGCTGTTAACACAGTGAAAAGCGCAGCAGAGAAAAATAAATAAATTTGACAGTCTGTCATTTAAAATGATAGGATAAGCATAATACAAAAAAAAGAAAAAAGGAAAGACGAGTTGAATGTGCTTCAAGGACATCGCATCTTTGCTCCATCCTTATTCTGCTCTGTCACTCATCACAACCTGTCTGTTCTGTCTGAGAGCTGTATATTATATCTGTTAGCCTGCTCTGAGCATCGTTGCACACGCTGTGCACAGACCCCGCAAATAAAACCTGCAGCGCGTGCATAACGGTCCGGATGCAGGCTGTACTGATTGATAAGAATAAAGCGCATATATGCTGTTCTGAAAGGACGTCTGGGAACGGGATATTGTTAGACCGCCCGCTCCTGTTCAAATTGCACCAGAGTTAATGACCGTTACCGCGTTGTATTCGTGAAATTATTCCTGCGGCGTAAGAAATCTGGTCGGGACAGCCGTGCAATGCAGACCAAGACTGCTGTGATGCAAGACTGTCATCTGTTCAATGCGTTGCATTAAGTAGACGCGTTCAGTATTAATTTTAGTGTCCTCTAACTGAACAAAATTATTTTTATTACTATAAAAAAAGAGATCTAAATGACGATGAGGGACGGTGCCGCGGTGAGCAAGTGACGTAACGGTGTTGCGGCTTAACACCGGTATAACCGTCATCAACGTCTATCGCGGCAAGCCTAGTGGAAATAAAGGATCGCTGTTTGGTTCCTCTTTCATAGTTAATCTAGAGTGTGTAGTAGCCTCCGTGTCTCTGATAAGCACAGCATTTTAAGCTGGTGCACCGCTAGTGTATTTTTTTTTTTTGCGCAAGTTGCAACAGTTCCATTCCATGCAACAGAAACACTGTGTAGCGGAGCCTTGACGATTAATTAACTGTGGCATTTTAAAGCGCGGTTAATCTCTGCATCCCTATATGTGACCCTGGACCACAAAACCAGTCTTAAGTGTCAATTTTTTCAAAATCTGAAAGCTGAAATCGCCTTTAAAGTTGTCCAAATTAAGTCCTTAGCAATGCATATTACTAATCAAAAATGAAGTTTTGATATGTTTACGGTAGGAAATATCTGAATGGAACATGATCTTTACATAATATCCTAATGATTTTCGGTATAAAAGAAAAATGTATCATTTTGACCTATACAATGTAATTTTGGCTATTGCTTCAAATATACCCGTGCAACTATGACTGGTTTTGTGGTCCAGGGTCACGTATATAATTTCATAACTCCTGATTAATTAGAGATTCATTAGAGTGGCATATTAAATCCAAATCAAAAGAGGTGAATCAAAAGCAAAATGGTTTAAAATTATTCTGTTTACTTCAATACTGGGCCAGTGGTCATTTCGCTCACACTAGAGAAAGCTGTTACTTATACATTCTTACGTTTGGAGGACAAATTTTGTGCGCATGTCAAGCCCAATTTGGCACGTTATTCATGAAAAGCTTCAATTCACCAAATACAACAATAGTGGTAACCTATCTGAAAGTAACGATGGTGCATCTGAAAGTATTACAGAAAAAGTGAAAAATACCCATACTGCAACATTCCTGGCAATGACTATGCCAATTGTAGAGATTTAACAAAGTCTGAAATGTTTCTAAAGCAAATGATTAATCACCCAACATGTTTCATTGACAATTAATCATGGGCATCCACAATTAATAATTAAAAACATGCTTTATGACTAGTCAACCATCTCACAGCTCCCTGCAATACCACAACTCTCTAAAAATTGTACAGCTCATTTAGATTAATCAGTCATTTTGAAATAAATTGAAATTTAATTCTGGTAGCATCGCTACAGTCTCTCTGACCCATTTCTATATTTTCACCATACTTTAAATAGCTTTCAATGTCAAACTGCTCTGCATATCCTCAATGCAGGACTAAGAGATAAATGAGAGGAGAGACGAAGGATGAAGATAATAAGAAAGACTTTACAGCGAACACCTCAGCAGAGCATAATAACAATTTGAGATCCTGTACGGTTTATTGTAGACAGATTAGGTAGTTTTACAACAGAAATTTTTGAAATTATGATCTTGGTATATTAAGTTGCATAGTAGTTTTGTGAACAAGCTTCCACCATCTCCATATTTAATGATTAGAGCTTCCTTTACTGTTAGTGTCTAATCTATAACTTCTACACGCCTCTATTCATCTATTAGCAGAAAGCTGCCATAAACAACACAATACACAGGTAATGAAGTGAGGACTTACTCATTGGAGCATGAAGAGCCACATGTTCCTGATAGGGGTTGAAGTATTTGTACTGTTTTCCACAATACTCACAAGTGTAACTTCCTGTTTCTACAGAACACAAAATACAGTAATTAACAAACACATTTATTAGTCAAAAACACATTAGCGCTGATAAATGCAATGCTTCAGAGATTCATTATTCTACTTGAACCGTAATGATTTATCAGTAGCAGATTTTGGTTTCTTAAAGTGACAGTACCCCCCAAAAATTAAACCTTCTGTCTTCATGACTGACTCATGTTGTTCCAAACATGTTTGTCCATACAATTCAAATCTAGATCCAATTCGAAGGGGGGAAATCTCTTTATAGAAATGTATGACATGACTATTGTTATTTTTTTGGTGAACTATTAATTAAAGCCAGTGATTCTCAACCAATGGTGCATGATTCAAAGAAAGACAAAATAAGCATTCAAATAAGCAAAACCAATCAATATATTTCTTTTTAAATTCAACCCTCAGCAATATTACTTATTCCTTTGAATAACTAGGGTTCCCGCTTTCTCGGAAAAACATGTTATATGAAGTTGCCTAATTTTAAAAGTGAGATTTTTAGACCTGGACAAATTGTGAAAATGAATACAATCTTAAAATAAAACATTTTAAATGAAATTTTGTGATTGTTTTTTTTTTTTGCCCAAAAAAGAAAAAAAAGTAGTTTCCACATCAAAAACATTTCCAGGTGTGTGGTTCTGTAAATAACATGAAGGGACAATATGCATTGTTTACCAGTTGATCACAATGAACTCCTATCCAGAATGGCTGAATGTGATCACAAAATAAATTTAAATGTGTGCCCTTGAATGTCTTGCAATTAAAACAAAGATCTGAGCAACTAGAGAACATTCTAAGGAGACCAGGTGTAAAACAGATCCTATGAAAAAAATAAAATAATAAAAAATAAAAAAAATAAAAGTACACTTTGGAAAAATGCCATTGCAAATCTCTGTCCTATGGTGCCGGACTGAATGATACCCCAAATATTGTTCCACAATGGTTTCAGAGAATCATATGCTGAAGTGTCAGAGTGGAGCAATAGAGCATAACACTCTGAAATAATCCCTTTAAGAGAATTAGCAGTAATCTTCCCCCAAGACCGCTTTCAATTCTGATAATTTTCAAGAGTTTGTCCTGCCTTAAAAGAGACTCTGTAAAATGCCAAATTTGAAGATGTTTGGAAATAATAAAAAATTAAATAAAAATTAAAAACAGAGGAAATGTTATACTCTACTTCAAGTTGTTCAAATCACTTTAACAAGATAAAGCCTTAAAGTTCCATTCCAACAGGCCAAAACTACTAATCTGAACTGGAAAATCTGTGTTCAAATCCAAGGAAGACTGGACAGAGATAACTGGAGTAATATTTAAAAAATGTTTCGCAAAGCCAGTAATGTTGCATAAATAATTACATTATCAATAAGGGAATTTTTATCTGGTCTACACTGTTGATAAATGGGAAGGATTCGAGTCTTCTGGGTAAATAAGATAAAGATTCAAGATCAATCCATATATAATCGTACCTGTTCATGAACCACTTTATCATCATTTTGATTTGAGCAGATCAGTAATAGAATTGTAAATTAGGCAAGGAAATACCTCCCAAAAGCTTTTGGTTTACAACGTTTAGATCCAAATACAGCAGTTTATGTGAGAGTTCAGTGATTTAAAAAAGGCTGGGGTCAAATAAGATTTTGGAAACAATAATTTAATCGAGGAATAATATTCATTTTAAAAACACTGACTCTCCCAAGAAGAGAAGTTGGCAAGGAGGTTCACAGTTTCAAATCTCTCTATTTCATTTATTTTTTATTTAGAGGGGAATTACTGGTCTCAAAAAAGTTATTCAAATCAGATAGAAATAATAAAAATACCTAAATATTTAAGACCTCTCTGAAACCTGAAAAGGGGATTGTACTGCCAGATTACAGGAAATATTAAAAGGCCAAGAGACAGATTTTCCTAAATTAATTTGATAGCTGTTCACATTGAGACTGGTTACTGAATCTGTGTATAGATATTTAATCACACTAATAAAATTGGAACCAACCCCAAATTTTTCTAACACTGGATACCAAAAAAGTCTTCATTGTGTGATTTTTTTTTTCCTCAAAGACAAAATCATTGCTGGGTTTTAGGAATATTAAATTAATGTATGGCATTGAGAATACAGCGTACATTATCAGCATACACTGCCTGATCGAAATTTATAATTTTAAGAAATACCGTTTCAAGCCTGCAGGTAAAAACTTTTGTAGTCCATATTAAGAAGACTAATGGGCCTGAAAGATTAATAATCCAAAGGGTTTTTATCTTTTTTAAAAGCAGACTAATAGAAAAATATATCCAGGAAGGTGGAATTTCACCTTTTCAGATATTATTAAAAGTGGCATAAGAATTTGACAGATTTTCATCCAGAAAAAAAAAAAAAAAAAAAAAAAAAAACTCCAGTGGAAAACCATCTGGGCCCAAGACACTTCCAGTATGGAATAGCCTATCGCGGTCCATACTTCCTCTGTTGTGAATGGTGCATTTAAACTAGAGCAGTCCTCCTCTGCAACAAATGGTCAAGACATTTAATTTAGGTAGGCTTCAATGTTCAAGTCCATCGCTTCTCAGCTGTAAAGGGATTTATAAAAATCTCCGACGTACTATTATCCAAGGATTAGGGTTGTGACGGTGAGGAAATGTTCCCACCTGTTAATCGACATGTTGTCACACTGGTTATTCCAGTATCACCGTGGTGGGCGTCGTTTGAGTTTTCCCTCTTTTCTTCGCTTTCCTTTGGTTTTAAATACCCAGTAAGCGCCGAGTACATTTTACTGTGACTTTTATATCAGCGGCAATTCGGCATCAAGCAATTGTTTGTTTTTAGTTATTTTTAGTTTTCCCTCTTTCCCTAACTTTCCTTTGCCTAAATAGCTTATAAAAGCACCGTGCGCATTTAACGTTAACTTTGAAGAAATTCAAGTCAAACAACAACAAAATACAACGTAGAACATCAAACTTTTATTAACAAAACGAATAAAAATACACCATGCTATATGCCTAATATAAAATTACAAATAATGTACACAAAGTTTAAATATACAAAACTAAAAATCAGTTAAGAATGAGGAACAAACAATTATGAAACAAAAATGAATAAGAAAGTTTGCAGGGACGGCATACACCTTAATGTAAAGTAATGGAAAAAAAAATCACACTGTTTAAATAAAAATCTGCAAATACTGTGGAACCAAATAAATGAGAAACAAATGTTTTTTTTTTTAAAACATTATCACTTAGATCAGGGATGCCCAATAGATCAATCGCGAAAGGTAATGCTGGAAGATCGCGCTTTAGGTCAGTGGCAGTGGTTCTCAACCAGGGGGGAGAGAGATAAAACTACAATATAATATTTACTAATATTATGACTCGCATGTTAAGTAATGTAAAAAATATATAGGCTATAAATAAATAACAGAACCACCTCTCTACGTATTCTGTTTCGGAGCAGCAATACGTTTCTCATCGTGTGTAGGCTAATACAGACTGAACGGTGGCTCAAAACAGCTGTATGAGCATATGATACGCAAACTACAGCTCTCGGCTGGATAAAAGAAGCCATTGTCACTAGTAGTCTAAAGTTTTGATGGACAACTATTGTAATCAAGGTAAAGCTGATTACAGTGACATGATCGTGCATTAGGCACGCGTTGTGTCCGTTATAATTGATGCACAAACGAACCATGTATGTGCGCTTTCGATCACTTTTTTTTTTCGATCTCGAACATCATTTCTGCTTGAATACAGCTCAGTATATTCACGTAGTTGAATACAGCGAGTGTTTTCTAATGGACACTCGCGTGTGTTGGAGAAGTTTGTGAGGATCAGTGGTGTTTATGTGCACACGGGCATCAGATGCTCCAAACAGCTTGTTCTTACAGAGGAACTACTGATGGCGTCGTGAATAGTGAACAATAATAAAACATAATTGTATTTTTTATTATTAAATTAATGCAATATAAAGATACATCCCAACAAGCCTTTTTAATTATTTATTTAATATGTATTTTATCATTTATTTACTTTTCACTTGGTAGATCTCGGTGAGTTTCTCATTTGTAAAGTAGATCCGCACACAAAAGTGTGGGCACCACTGACTTGGATTAATGTCAGACTCAGAAGTCAACAGGCTTAAAACGGGCGTGTTTACATTTCATTTTGGAACTCTTCCGCCATCGTCTTGTCTGTCTTACCGCACTCTTCTTGTCAGTCATCTCTCTTCACGTGATAAATTAAATCTGATCTGTAATGTAGAGGTCTGTGCGGGACTGTTTTTTTTTTGTCCCGCTCCCGTGATCTCTCCTGAAAGATTTGCAAACATCTCTGTCTCCTCAGCGCCATCACAAGCCCCTGCTGGCAACTCCTAACCACTTGAGACCTCTCCAGCGGTCTGAAATAACTGGGAGAGAAAGATTGATTCTTAGCTTTAAAAAATGTGATAACTTGCTTTTATACCCAAGTTTGCAAGTAGGAGTACATTTAATGAATTTTCAGCACTTAAGACTAAAATGGAACTTTGAGAAGCTTGATAAATACGGGCCCTGATGTGCAGCAAAAGATAATTGAGCTTCACAAATTATAAAGTGGTGTGAGATTACAAATTTTATTTAAATGTTCACTTCCTGACTAAGAAAGTGTTAGGCATTTCAGTGTTGAGATCGTTTTCTGACCATTTGAGCTTGAGACAGCTGTGCCTACATTTCACTACTGATTATACCCCGTATGATTGTGTATGTGACAAATAATAAAGAACCTTTTGTCTCTATGATAATGGTAAGATCAATGAGTCAGACTACTGAGAGATTCAAGCTTTGTTCTGCAAATGACTTTCTGGCCCAGACTTCCTGGCTTTCTAGCCCAGACGTGGATTCGTTTAGGTTGATTGGATTAGTGTCTATGCATTTGATTATGTTGGTGAGATTAGAACCACGAGAAGTTCCCGTAACAAACTAACGCCTCCCTCAGTTGCATGCATTGTTTGAATTGTCCCACCTCCAAAGTCCCTCCTCCAAAAATGCCTATAAAATAACCTTGTAAAGTTACTTAAGATGAGATTTTGATGACTGCAGCTACCAACAGCTTGGGTTCTCAATAAAAAGAATCCTGCTGACGATCCAATCCGATTTCTCCTGGTCTTCTCTTCTGAGTTTTCTACACTTTAGAAGAACAGAGTTTTCAACAGAGATGTGTTACATGTCAGAAAAATAATGATGTACCAGCAGCCACTACACCAGCAGCACATACCCCAGCTCCACCAGGGCCATTTCGTCACCTGCAAGTTGATTACATATTGTTGCCCCCTTGTAAAGGAAAAACTGACGTTTTGGTAGTAATAGACAATTTCTCAAGATGGGTAGAAGCTTATCCAACAGGGCGTGCTACAGCTGCACATACTGCTAAATGTCTTGTCACTGATTTCATTCCCAGATGGGGATTACCAATTGCATTGACTCAGATCAAGGTACCCACTTCACAGGACAGGTAGTCAAGGAAGTGTCTAGAATGTTGAAGATTAAGTGGAACCTTCACTGTCCCTATAGGCCACAAGCATCAGACAGGTGAACAATCAAACAGAACAATCAAAACCAGGCTAAGCAAAATGCATCAGGAAGGAGTACCATGGGTTGAAGCACTGCCCGCAGTACTGTGTAGTATGAGAGCATCACCTAACAGATCAGTAGGACTGAGCCCTCATGAGATTATTACTGGACGCCCAATGCAGATGCCAGGTGTGATTGATCTTAGAAATGCTGATGTGCACATTGCTTCAGATGCCCTGATCGCTTACTGTGAAAACCTCACAAAGGCATGCAGAGTGCCAAAGAGAGAGTTGAGTCGTGTTGGCAGACTCCACCAGAAGGGGGACACACAATCATCCCAGGTCAATGGTCATGATAAAGTCGTTCAGAAACAAGCCATTAGAGCCTAAGTGGTACGGACCACATCAAGTGATGTTGATTACAGCTGCTGCAGTATTGTGTCAGGGAAGGAAAACGTGGACTCATGTGTCACACTGTAAAGTTGTTCCTCCCCCTGCAGGGATAGGATAGGGCAGACACAAGAACCAGTGAGGAGCCCAGGGAAGAACCGAAAGCAACAGGCTTCGGGGGCCAACCCTGAGGTGAAGATTTCCTCATAGGCCTTTCCCCAACCAATAGTCCATCCTTTCCTCACTGTTCTTTAGGTGTCGCAGGAATTGAGAAATAGGGAAAGAAGGAACAACTATAGCAGACTATATTTTGAACAGAGGATACAACCCTAATGTTTGCAGACTCTACAACAAATACTGCTCTGTGCCGTTGGTCTCTCTTGTTTTTGTTTCTTTCTTCCTCTGTGCAGATACCACTTCATGGCTGTCCTGAGATCCATATGCACCGCCCTTCTCACCTGCGGATGAAGCCACAACCTCTAGAAAACAACTAGACCCATTGCCGAGCCAACTATCACACAAGAAAGAGAAAAAAAAAAAAAATAAAAAAAAAAATAATAATACAACGCAGAGACTCACATACGGGAACTTCAGTCATCCATCAACATGATCAAGATTTTCGTACTATTAACCATCATGGACATCACGCAAAGTGTAGACCCCAGAAACAACATATTCGTAGAGCTGATGAATATGTCAAGAAATGCCTTGTTTGCTGGAAAGAACGTTTGCATGCCGCACGCACCTGCAGTAGGAGCAGGAATCCCATGGTGGCACACCCTATCTCCAAATGTGATACTGTACCTTATTCGATCATCATACCAGTGGATTATACAACAAGGATACGTCACAAACGTAACAATTCCTCCAGCTTCTTCTGTTGCATTCCTGGACTACCATCCTGCAACCTAACTTCAGCTACTCCCATCATGACAGATCTACTCATGCCAAGGATGTTCTATTGGTGCATGGAAAATTATGCTCCAGCATCGACTACACTGGGTGAAATTCCTTGTGAACGTTGCAGCTTTGTGATTGAAAGAAGAACCGAATTCGATGTGTACGTTACTACATCAGATACGAAAGAGGAGAATGGATTAAAAGAGTGTCTCTACGGGAACCCATCCCTACCGAAACTTTTTGCCATAAATCAGTGGTGTATGATTCCTCCACCGACTGCACTTTGTGGTTATGTGGGACTTCTGTCTACAGCATCCTACCCAGCCAATTCAATGGCAGGTGCACCCTGGTTTATGTCCTACCAGCCATCAGAGAAAATACACACTCCACCTCAAGTTCTCCACATCTACAAAATGCAGCTTCTACCAACAAAGATGGCTGCATTCCAGGACTCACTTGTGTACAAACGTGGTGGTCAAGAACTCTTGGAGCATTGATCCCATCGTATGGTGTCATGCAGGCTCTCGATCAAGTCAGAAGCCTGTCGGATTCTGTACAGAAATTGGCCAATGATATGGTTTTGGCCCTGGGCAACATCAAGGACACTCTCGCCTCGCACAAGATGATGATCTTACAGAACAGAGTGGCCTTGGACTACATTCTTGCAACACAAGGGGAGCCTGTACCATTATCGGTCCTGAATGCTGCACCGGTTAATGGATCCAACAGAGAACTTGAACAAAATCCAACAAGACATTCTTGGTCTTTCAGCAAAATTACACCAATGAATGAAGATAATTCTTCATGGTTCGGAAACTTGTTAGGTAAACCCTGGCTGTGGATCAAGGAAATAGCAATTCTGCTGTTGTTTCTCCTACTTGCGTACTATGCATCCACAGTATCAAGTGTTTCTTTCAGCAAATGACGCCCGCCTCTCACGAGGAAATGACAGTTCCAACAAGAAAAGATTATTACCCGTAAGAACTTCACGGACCCTAATTGCATGTTTTGTTTCTGTGTCAGCATGCAATTACATATAAGCAACACAGAACATGTACAATGTGCCTGTAACGATTACAAGTTACAAGAATTAACTTTTAAGTGTCTAAATTTGTATTTTGTGAGAGTTATTAGAACTCTCAAAGGGGGAATTGTGAGATTACAAATTTTATTTAAATGTTCACTTCCTGACTAAGAAAGTGTTAGGCATTTCAGGTGTTTGAGATCGTTTCCTGACCATTTGAGCTTGAGACAGCTGTGCCTTTTGTCTCTATGATAATGGTAAGATCAATGAGTCAGACTACTGAGAGATTCAAGCTTTGTTCTGCAAATGACTTTCTGGCCCAGACTCCTGGCCCAGACTTCCTGGCTTTCTAGCCCAGACGTGGATTCGTTTAGGTTGATTGTCTATGCATTTGATTATGTTGGTGAGATTAGAACCACGAGAAGTTCCCGTAACAAACTAACGCCTCCCTCAGTTGCATGCATTGTTTGAATTTGTCTCCACCTCCAAAGTCCCTCCTCCAAAAATGCCTATAAAATAACCTTGTAAAGTTACTTAAGATGAATTTCGATGACTGCAGCTACCAACAGCTTGGGTTTCAATAAAAATAATCCTGCTGACGATCCAATCCGATTTCTCCTGGTCTTCTCTTCTGAGTTTTCTACACTTTAGAAGAACAGAGTTTTCAACAGTGGCTTTAACAAAAGAGCTAGAGCAGTGAAAATGCCCATTTCCACCATCAGGGCAATAATTAAGAAGCTCTAATCAACTAAATATGTTACAAATCTGCCTAGAAGAGGACATGTGTCTATATCGTCCTAATGCACAGTGAGAAGGAACATTTGAGTGTCCAAAGACTCTTCAAGAATCACAGCTGGAGAATTGCAAAAAAAAAAGGTTGAATTTCTGGGTCAGAAATCCTTAAAAAAGTATCAAACAGCTAATCTGTGCTGTTTGACCACATGTTGTTTGGGAGGGCTTCAAGAAAAAAATTAAGAAAATAAAATGCTTTCAGCAAAAAACAATCTACAGGATATTCAGTTGTCAGACACAACTTGAACTTCAAATGGGACTAGCTTCTATGGTCAGTGAAAAACTAAAAATGTTGCTTTTTAGCAGCAAACACTCCAGATGAGTTTGGGGAACACAGGGATTCAAAGTACCCCATGTGTACAATTAAATATACTGCTGTATTCTTAATGTTGTGGGCCTATATTTCTGCTGGAGGTCCTGGACATCTTGTTTAGACACATGGCATCACTGATTCTATCAAATACCAACAGATAAAAAATCAATACGTGACTGATTCCGTTAGAAATCTTATGAGCCATGTTGGATCTTCCAACCGGACAAAAATCCAAAAACAAATCTTAAAAACAACACAAAATTGGGTCACTGGGTACAAAACCAAGCTTCAGCTATGGCCATTTTAGTTACTTGACCTGCATCCAATAGAAAATGAGTGGAGTGAACTGAAGAGGAGACGCACAGTCATGATGCTGGGAATCTGAAGGATCTGGAGAGATTCTGGATGATGGAATGGTCTCTGATCTCTTGTCAGGTGTTCTCTAATCTCATCAGGCATTATAGGAGAAAACTCCTATACTATTTTGGCAAATGGAGGTTTCAAAAAGTATTGAATAAAAGGGTACCTTTAATTGTGTCCAATGTGTTAGAGAAAAATATTTATTTCATAATGGTATTTGCCCCCCATTTTAAATTCTTATTCTGAAATTAAAGGTTAGATTTTGTGATTTTTTTAAATAATAGATCAAAACGATTAACAATGCAGATTTATTTCCACAGCCTTCTTTGATCATATTTACCAAGGGTACCAACAATTTTGAGCACGTGTGTATATGTCACGCTTATTTAGAGCTGCCTCGAGTTCAGCCTCTTTTTGTGAGCATTGAATAAACCACACCAGGACATTTCTCAGGGCTTATTCGCAGTTGGAGTGGGATCCAGGCTCGGTGAGCGCGTTTAACCTCCAATGGAGGAAAAACAGAAGGTGGGCTGACTAAATTCAGAAGGGATGCTTGGAGAAGGTCTGCAAGAGAAGCCTCATGTTTGAGTCAGACGTCATCTCAAATGCATAAACAATTTAATTTGCTCTGTGAGCTCCAACATTCTGGATAGCACTTTGCCGCAGGAGAGCCATCTCGCTTCACTGTGAAACAGCACATCAGTGTGATCGTCACCCATCTCCTCACAGAGCGCGGGAAAAAAAGTTGTGATTTTAATGGTCTTTTTTCAATGTAGTTGACCGTGATGACAACTTCAGACAAAACATCGATTACAACTCGAATTCCAGAAATGTTAGGATGTTTTTTTATAAAATGAAAACTAAAATATTTTCAAGTCACATGAGCCAATATTTTATTTACAATAGAACATAAATGTTTAAACAGAGATATTTTACACTTGTATCCACTAAACGAGCTCATTTCAAATGTGATGCCTGCTACAGGTCTCAAAAAAATTGGCATGGGGGAAGCAAAGGGCTGAAAAAGCAAGACATTTTGAAAATATTCAGCTGGGAGAACATCTAGCAACTAATTAAGTTAATTGAAATTAGATCTGTAACATGATTAGCTATAAAAGGGATTTCTTAGAGGCGGAGTCTCTCGAAGTAAAGATGGTCAGAGGCTCTCCAATCTGTGAAAGAGCTATCAAAAACACTGTTCCTCAACGTCACATTTTCAAAGGCTTTGCAAATCGCAGCATCTACAGTGCATAACATCATAAAAAGTTTCAAAGAAACTGGAGAAATCTCTTTGCGTAAGGGACAAGGCCAAAGTCCTTTGTTGGATGCCTGTGGTCTTCTGGCCCTCAGATGACACTGCATCACTTATCGGCACGATCCTGTCATTTAAATTACTAAATGGGCCCAGGAATAATTCCAGAGACCACTGACGGTAAACACAATCCACCGTGCCATCTACAGATGCCAACTAAAGCTCTATCATGCAAAAAGGAAGCCATATGTGAACTTGGTCCAGAAGTGCCGTCGAGACCTTCCAGCGTGTTATCAGCATTCAGTTTAAAAGCCAGCATCTCTGATGGTATGGGGGTGTATAAGTGCAAACGGTATGGGCAGCTTGCATGTTTTGGAAGGCACTATGAACGCTGAAAGGTATATAAAGGTTTTAGAGCAACATATGCTCCCCTCCAGACAACATCTATTTCAGGGAAGGCCTTGTTTATTTCAGCAGAACAATCCAAAACCACATACTGCAGCTATTACAACAGCATGGCTTCGTAGTTGAAGAGTCCAGGTGCTGAATGCCTGCCTGTAGTCCAGATCTTTCACCTATAGAGAACATTTGGCGCATCATTAAACTAAAAATATGTCAAAGACGACCACAAACTATTCAGCAGCTGGAAACTTATATCAGGCAAGAATGGGACCAAATTCCAACACCAAAAATCTAGAAACTCATAACCTCAATGCCCAGCGTTCTTCAAACTGTTTTGAAAAGAATAGGAGATGCTACATCATTTTGAAATCTGTAGCAGTCATCAAATTTTAAATGAGCTAATCTTGTGCATCCAATTGTGAGATTTCTCAGTTTAAAATTTTTTATGTTATGCATTTTCTTGTGAATAAAATATTGGCTCATGTGATTTGAATTTTGTTTAGTTTTCATTTTATTCCAATTTTAAAAAAATGTCCCAACTTCCTAACCTTCCTAACTGAATTTCCGGAATTCATGTTGTAACGTAGGGCTATACTGACATGCATATAACTTGCAATTAGTCATTTTGATCAGTGTTAATGTCCAACAGAGAAAGAAATAAACAGAGTTTGCCATGACTGTCCTCTAATCACTTGTGCAGAAGGCTCTCATTTGCAACCACACAACAAGAGTGTGACCACAAAGACATATAATCTGACCATAATTGTGTCAAGGCCTGGTTATATGCACACTGGGGCTTAAGCGGTATTTTACAATTAATTTGCATGATTCTTTTTTACCTTCAGAAGTAGGGCTGTATGACATGAGGAAAGAAAAAAAACAACGAAAAAAGTAATCACTTTTTTTCATATCATACAATGTCAAAATTCATCACAGTATTTATTAGCCATTCATCGGAAAGGAAATGCTTTGCACATGCTTGTTAAACATGGTTCACAATTAAACTCACCAAGTTACCTTTTAATTTAGGGCCCCATTAAATACATTTATTTTTTTCTCTAAATCCTATATTCGTTTGCTTGATTGCTTATTTATTTTCATTCAATTAATTATTATGATTTAATAAATATTTGTCATTAGAAATATTGTCTAAATAAATGGTTAAATAAAACTTTAACATCATAAATCAGTCTTTTAAAATCAAATTAAAATAGCAATTTACAACTTTTTGTTTTTATCAAATAAGACACTGCACAACATCAATATATTTAAAATTACATATAAACAATTAAATAAAAATATGGATGAAAAAAATATCTTGGCTGTATACAATCCCTAATATTATAATTATTACTTTTTCAGTATACAACAATTTAGTTCATAATTTCTTCACATTAAACCACACTTTTATGTTGACACTTTGTGGTCAAGATTGTTATTTTCAGTGTGCATTTTAAGCTTTTCTCAAATTAAATGGTGTAAATCTGATGAAGTGACTCTCAGGGCAGCTATGAAGATGAGCTTTTTGTGAGTTCATGTCCTCAGATACTGAAAACACCATTAGCATGCCGTGTGTTTGAGTTTGTGTAGTAAACTAAAGCAAATTCCCTTTAAAGGAGAGTGTTCCCTGATGGTAATATTTGAAACGGCTCCAGGCAGCTATTTCAGGCATCCAAGACCAAGTCCTATCTACCTGAATGAGGAAATCCTAAAATCTAAATAAACTGCTTGCTTAACTCATATTTAAATCATGGTTCATAAAGCAACACAATCTGACATCTGACAAAAACTGCCACAAAAATGCAGCTTCTTATGCTCAAGTAGCGCAAAAAAAAGCTCTTGTCCAGCCAATGGGCATCTGTAGCCCTAAGCGTGCATCTCAGGACACTGACTGGTTCTTGAGCCTATCATCATATTGACATACACTTTAACCACGATCTCAACGTGATATTGTTTATCGCCCAGCCCTATTCAGGAGTCATCACTCCTGGGGTCCGTTCTTCGTACGTCGCTAACTCAATTAGCTGGATTTGATTGTTGACAATTTCGCTTGATCTTGGATTGGTTGGTTCTTCAAAGCTCATCCCGGAGTTGCTATCATAGCAACAGGTCCATAAGCTTAAAATGCCTTCGGGAACAGGCTCACTTCATGCCAACAGGATTAGATTGCATCTTTTTAAGCAGAATTGATACTTAAAATATATCCCAGCCACTGCTACTTTATTAGAAGTGTACCCTACTGATCCAGGGATAGTAATTTAAATCAAATAATGGAAAAATAATATAATAATGTTGTGTAGTCTATAGACACAGCCAGTTTTACACATTGAAATAGTTATACATGATAAAATAATTACTTTATAATTGCATTGGAGTCTTACAGTTAATCTGATTTTTTTGAGTGGTGACCGCTATTAAGGGAGTGGCTTGATGGAGCGCAGGAGATGCAGATAACTTGATCTTGACCCTTAAGAAATTGTAATCAATGCTGGCATGTAACAAATCAATAGATATAAACATACAAATTTACTAGAAATTGTGAATATAAATAATTGGGAATCATATAGGCTAAAAATGTTTAAATAAAATAAAATAATTTGAGTGCACATTTCATTTATCAATTGTACCATTTACGTAGTTTTGATCGCTTGGCTGTTTCCTTATAAAAGTCCAGAAATGTGTCAAGTTTTTTGTCAGTTGTCTTTTTTAATTATATGGTATTACATTGCTGTCTTGCCACCAATCAATCGATGCACTGCTGATCGTGGTTTCGAGTATCGATACATCTGACCTTTTCGGGGAACACAAGAATGCCCGTAATCTTAGACAACTTAATCCAGATATTTAATCAAATCCTCAAATTCGTTTGAAGAACCAAATTAGCCAGAGGTCAGTTATCACGATTAGAAGATCTGGCATCTTTCAAATCATCTAATGCCAAGGATCACACTGCACGATTTTAGCCCAATTTTTCATTTGCAGAGTTTTGATAAATCGCTGACAAATGCCCGAAATCGGAGGAAAACCGGTGCTCGTTCACGCGAGTGACAATCGCGCAGTGTGAATTATCAAAAAACGGGATCTGAGGGAATCGCCAATGTGTCGCCGATACCCATTAAATATTTGGCATGCTAAATATCTGGAGCTGTCGGCGATTCCCAATCCTGCTGTGTGAATGAGTTCTGACTGAAAAATACATCGGCGATGACCTACAGACAATGAGAGACCAAGATACAGGGCAGCGGGAAGCTCGGGGAGGACTTTTTTTTTTTTACAAACAACGTGCATACATTTTGGCATTAGAATATACAGATCAGGTAGGCTAAACGAATAAAATAAATACAATCTTGTGCAGACTAAACTTTTATTTGTTGGCCCTATCTCTGTCTTTCATCAGAAATGTGAACAAACAGTGAATATATCGCGGGAGCGGGACTAAAAAAAAAACAGTCCCGCGCAGACCTCTACATCACAGATCAGATTTAATTTATCACATAAAGAGAGATGACTGACAAGAAGAGTTAAGTGAGACAGACAAGACGATGGCGGAAGAGTTTCAAAACGAAATGTAAAAGCGCCCGTTTAAAGCCTGTTGACTTCTGAGTCTGCCATTAATCTAAGTCAAGGGTGCCCACACTTTTGTGTGCGGATCTACTTTACAAATGACAAACTCACCGAGATCTACCAAGTGAAAAGTAAATAAATGATAAAATACATATTAAATAAATAATTACAAAGGCTTGTTGGGATGTATCTTTATATTGGATTAATTTAATAAAAAATAAAATAATGTTGTATTATTATTCACTATTCACGACGCCATCAGTAGTTCCTCTGTAAGAACAAGCTGTTTGGAGCGTCTGATGCCCGTGTGCACATAAACACCACTGATCCTCACAAACATCAACACACGCGAGCATCCGTTATAAAACACTCGCTGTATTCAACTACGTGAATATACTGAGCTGTATTCAAGCAGAAACATGAGTGAGCCGAGAGCGCACATACACAGTTCGTTTGCGCATCATTTATAACGGACACAACGCGTGCCTAATGCACGATCATGTCATTGTAATCAGCTTTACCTTGATTACAATAGTCGACCATCAAAACTTTAGGCTACTAGTGAGACACTGGCTTCTTTTATCCAGCTGAGATCTGTAGTTTGCATGCTCATACAGCTGTTTTGAGTCACCGTTCAGTCTGTATTAGCTTACACACGATGAGAAACGTTTTGCTGCTCCGAAACACAGAATACGTAGAGAGGTGGTACTGTTATTTATTTATAGCCTATATATTTTTACATTACTTAACAAACGAGTCATAATATTAGTGAATATATTATAGTGTAGTTAGGCTATATCTCTCGCCCCCCTGTATGAGAACCACTGACCTAAAGCGTGATCTTCCAGCATTGCCTTCCCGATCGATCTATTGGGCATCCCTGATCTAAATGATAATGTTTTTTAATAAAAAAAACATTTGTTTCTCATTTATTTGGTTCCACAGTATTTGCTGATTTTTATTTAAACCGTGTGATTTTTTCCCCATTATTTTACATCAAGGTGTATGCCGTCCCTGCAAACTTTCTTCTTATACATTTTGCTAATAACGTTCTTCGTTCATAATTGTTTGTTCCTCATTCTTAACTGATTTTTAGTTTTGTATATTTAAACTTTGTGTACGTTATTTGTAATTTTATATTAGGCATATAGCATGGTGTATTTTTATCCGTTTTGTTAATAAAAGTTTGATGTTCTACATTGTATTTTTGCTTGAATTGAATTTCTTCAAAGTGAAGGTAAAATGTGCACGGTGCTTTTATAAGCTATTTAAGCAAAGGAAAGTTAGGGAAAGAGGGAAAACTAAAAATAAAATAAAAAACAACTGCTTTACGCCAAATTGCTGCTGATATGAAAGTAAAATTAAAACGCGCATGGCGCTTACAGGGTATTTGAAACCAAAGGAGAGTGAGGAAAATAGGGAAAACTCAAACGACCCCCCACCATGGTGATACCGGTATAACCGGTGTGACACGTCGATTAACCAGTGGGAAAATTTGCTCACCGTCACAACCCTACCCAGCGGTTTTTATTTAATCCCTAAAAATAATATCCCCTTTTTCAAATCAGGCCATTCTTAGCTTGTCTGTGCGACATCACACGGACAAAGGTCACTCCCAAGATAGTTGTTTGACACGGCCGTCTTACCTTAGACCCGCCCTGAGTGAGCTGTAACAGTCCGACCGCCATTGTTTTGACGCCGGAGCAGAGATGTAGACAAGAATGTATCCATAGCGATTGAGGTGTTTTGTTGTTGGATGTAATAATGAACATAGCAGTTGTCATTTACTGCCGACATCATTATGACGCAGTGGATTACTTTCGTTTGTGAAGGGAATGCGCCCCCGATCTACCTAAATGCTTATGTTCACACGAATCATTCGTGATCCAGCTTCACTCACAGCAGAAGTGAGCATAAGTTGTTTTTTTAATGAATCTTTGCAATTGCTATTCCTAATAACATGCTAGTTAGCAAGTTTCTCGTCTAAAGTAAACAGTCTCTCAGAGCACGGCTCATCACCCAACAGAAGAGAGGGGCAGGGTGAGCAGAGCTCATTAGCATTTAAAGCAACATGCAAAAAAATGGGTTGATTTCTGCAAAGCTGACTTTGACGGTAAAAAGAGTGTTTTTACACTACCATTGAGAAATTTTAACCAAAGTATGTTATAGACTTTTCACTAAGACCCTGAAGAATCATATCAATTTGTGGAAAATCCGATGACCCCTTTAAGTTAGGTAAGAAGAACGGGCCCCTGGATGGAGGTCCTGTAAAGTCAGCTACTAAAGCAAAAAAGTGATCAATAAGAAAGGAAACCATTTTAAAAACTCTTACTTGGTCCCATTTTCTGGTAAGATTCAGTCTCCTCTTTAAGGTCTTCTACTGGTATCACATGATCATACGGATCTAGACAACACAACAACAAGAGGATGCAAGATTAGTGAAGTTAAGTTAGCCTATTTAGTTGGAGTCTCAATCTTGTACTCAACACCTCTGGAGACAACATAAAACCACTGGTTCTCCTAGTGTGGGTCTTAATAACGATTTCATGTCAGTGGTGTTAGCAATGTTAATAACTAGTATTTGGTCATTACAAATAGTGGAAGAGTAGAGGCAAGAGTAGAAAAAAGAAGTAGAGGGTGAGATGATGCTTTTATAATGTAACAATATATCCTCAAACACCATCTTAGAAAATTAATCTTTCATGAAAATGTCACCAGTTTTATTGCTGTTGGAGTTTCAACCCATGCTTCATTTGTGAAATAAAATAACCAAAGAGCAAACGTCAAGTTGTCCTTTATGATTAGAAATAAATGTCAGGATGTTTTTATGGGGAAAATGTTTTGCAGGATCATTGCCAGCATTTATTTTTTTAATCACTGTTCATTTTGGTCAAAGTTCTATTTACAATGTAAAAAAATAGCTTACTTAAGCTAACTTCATATTTCCCCTTTTTCATGAAGACGCGGAAGTTTCAAAGGATAAATTAATTTTCAACACTAAAAATCGCTTGCTCTCTGCTACTAAATTTATTTAAAATGGCTATCCCTGTACAGCTATGATCAGCTGTTCCTCCATCTCGGCTGAGCTTTCAATGTTGTTACGGGAAAGGATGAAGTTTACTGGTTGGTTCTTGTCACAACCTCGATGCGGAGGTGCCTGGAAAAAAATAGTGTGCCTGACGCGCGTTTACATTTTAAACAACGGACTTCCACTGCATCTCTATCAATGGCTGTGGCCATAGCATGCCATTGTTGTGGATTATTTATGTAGAATTCAGCACAGATACGTCTTCTAAAGACACCAATCTCAGTTTATAACAATTACGGTAATTGAGTATTATGAAACCAAGGAATATGTTGTCAAGATATCCCAATGCATATTTCGTAATTTAAACAGAAGCACGCGAGCCTGTATGTGTATAGGCAATTCTTCACTGTCTGATCACCTTATTTCATTACGGAAAAGCGAGAAAACTATACAAACAACATATCACATTAAAAAGCATTAGAATTAGCCAAAGCTTAAAACATCATTTAGAAGTATTAAATTAAAGGTATAGGGCAAACTTGTTGTATTAAATATAATGCTCACATTTTTCATGCGCTGACTTAATGATTTAAATAAAGAAATATTTCCAGCCCATAGACAATAATTAAAAATAAGTTTGATCATCTTATTCAAGTTATATTCTCTGTGATTGCGTGCACCTTTTGAATGTCATTATACTGTGAACAAGAATGGGAGGTTAATCACAATAAATATAATGAAAAATGAAACAAAATATTATTAAAAATAAAATAAAATCAGTCGAGTATTCCTCTGGCAGTAACTTGAGCTGAGCGCTTGCTTGTGCGGACGCCAGGCTTTAAATGTCATGCAGTATAAGAGCGCTGCTATTCAGCTTCCACATGCAGCACAACCACTTGAAAAAGTGCACATTTAATATTGACATTATAGCCTACGCGTAATATAGAGTGGCCCTTCATTTTAAAATTGGCCCCCAAAAATAATAACACTGTAACACACACAAAAAAATAAAAATCAATTGTGCCCATAAAAAAAAAAAGCAAAGTTAGACCATTTTGTGGAAAGTACCTTGAAACATTATCAAGTGGTTTAAATGAAGGCTTTTGATTAATTGAACAGCAGCTATATGTTTTCTGACAAAAAAAAAGGAAAAAAGTGAATACGCAGCCTCACCATCAACTGCATGGAGGTCTCGGTGCTCCTGAAAACAGCTGTAGTACTTGTATTTTTTCCCACATACGTCACATGTATAGCGGAAAGAACCTAGATTAGAAAACAAAGACTTGTATGAACAGAAACTTAAGATATCAGTATGTGATGGTATGTTGGCATAAAAATCAGCTTTACCCACTTAATTTAGAAAATTCCAGGACAACTATACAAAATAAATAAATAAATGCTACTCACTACTGATTCCCAGAGATACTCCTTCTCCAGAAGTAGCAGCCTCCGTCTCTGAACAGCAAGAAACCACAAAAAATACACACAAATATATAAACTGGTAATGAAAATTGTCAAATTTGATGATTTTGGTTAGAATTTGGATTTCAGTTCAATGATTTCATTTCAGTTCAGCACTTTTAAGGAAGCATTCGTCACCCAACAATTATTACACTTCCATTCAAGAGTTTTTGAAAAGATATGTTGATGTTATTGAAAGAAATTCATACTTCTGTTAACAAATGTAACAACCAAAAAGCATAACAATTGTATTGTAATTCGTTTTTGTTTGTTTGTTTTAATCTATGAGGGCATGAAGTACAATTGCACTTTATAGTACATTTTGAATTTTTGTATCAATGAGACTGGGATGCTGCTACCCTTTAGGTAGAGAACATCCCTGACACCAGTAAATAAAAAGAAAGGATTCAAATAGGCAGCATGTCTGTAAGGTCTGTGAAAAGCACTTTGCAAGCTAATAGCACCAAGGAGATGTGCTGCAGAAAGCATGAGATGGAATTACAACTGAAAATCTTAAAATGTTACATTGCATTTGCTGTTAAATTTTGCACATGGAGGATTCTCTGATGAACAGATTGTACAGTATTTTTATGAAACAGAAACAGGCATTTATAAATGTCTTCAAAGTAATTTTTAAACAATTAAATGCATTCTAACAGAATAAATGCATCAATTACAAAAAAATTGTTGTGTATATACACGTGGTCAGAATTGTTTGTACCCTTGGTAAATATGATCAAAGGCGGCTGTGAAAATAAATGTGCATTGTTAATCCTTTTGATCTTTTTTTAAATCACAAATATTGAAGCTTTCATTGGAGAAAAATAATTTAAAATGGGGGGGGGCATCATTATGAAATAAATGTTTTTTTCCCCTCTAATAGATGTTGGACACAATTACTGGTACCCCTAGAAATTCGTATGAGTAAAATATATCTGAAATATATTCCCAATAACAATGTTGAGCACACCAGCGTGATTAAGAACATGAAATTATCAAGCCATGGCTTCCTGTTTCACAGTAATATAAATAGGAGGGAAAACGAAGGCCAAATTCCAAATTAATCAACCACCACAATAAGAAAAAACAAATAATATATTTCTGATGTGCAACACAAGATAATTGAGCTTCGCAAATTAGAAAGTGGCTTTAAGAAAAGAGCGAAAGCAGTAACAAATTCCCATTTCCACCATAAGGGCAATAATTAAGAATTTCCCAATCAACTAAATATGTTACAAATCTGCCTGGAAGAGGGCATTTGTCTATATCGTCCTTATGCATAGTGAGAAAGAGAGTTTGAGTGACCAAAGACTCAAGGATCACAGCTGGAGAATTGCAGAAAAAGGTTGAGTTTCAGTTGAGTTTCAATGAACACATGGATACAAAATTACCCCATGTGTACAATGAAATATACTGCTGTATTTTTAATGTTGTGAGGCTATATTTATGCTGGAGGTCCTGGACATCTTGTTTAGACACATGGCATCACTGATTTGATCAAATACAAACAGATGCAAATCAAAAAGTTACTGACTCTGTTACAAATCTTATAATGGGCCATGTTGGATCTTCCAACCAGACAATAATTAAAAAACAAACCTTAAAAACAACGCAAAAATGGGTCACTGGGCACAAAATCAAGCTTCTGCTATGGCCATTCTAGTGCCCTGAACTGCACCCTTTAGAAAATGAGCGGAGTGAACTGAAGAGGAGAAGCACCGTCATGATGCTGGGAATCTGAAGGATCTGGAATGATTCTGGATGAAGGAATGGTCTCTGATCTCTTGTCAGGTGTTTTCTAATCTCATCAGGCATTATAGGAGAACATTCCTATACTATTTTAGCAAATGGAGGTTTCAAAAAGTATTGAATAAAAGGGTACCATTAATTGTGTCTAATGTGTACTAGAGAAAAACATTGATTTCATGATTATATTTCCCCCCATTTTAAATGCTTATTCTCAAATGAAAGGTTAGATTTTTGTGATTTTTTAAATAATAGATCAAAAGGATTAACAATAAATATGAATTTCCGCAGCCTCTTTTGATCATGTTTACCAAGGGTACCAACAATTCTGACCATGTGTGTATGCACTGCATGATAATACCTCCCCTTTATGTACTATATCAGTTATTATTTCAGATTTTATTTTTGTCTATCTATCTATCTATCTTCGTGTTATTTTTCCTTTTTTCAACAAGTGTTCAACCTTCAGATATTGTAAACATAAATGTAATATGCTGGAGATCAAAATACATATAATATGACCCGTTTTATTTTATTTGAATTTTATATGAGGTTTCATATGATTACAAATATAAATTTGTAATTTGTGTCAATCTATAAAAAAAAAAAAAAAACATACAGCATCATTAACAATATAAAAAAGGGAAATGTATTGATTCATGAAGTAATTAAACTCATTTTCTGAAATGTGGGGAAAAGTACAGTGGCAACAGTGTAATAATTTAGTTTTAGTAATGGGTGATCAATTTGTATCCTATTTGTGGAAAGTGACTTGAAACACTTATTTAAAGTTCATGATAGAGGTTGACCGATATATCGGCCGGCAGATATATCGGGCCGATATTTGTCATTTTTTAATATATCGGCTTCGGCCGATATCCGTGTTTAGTAGCACCGATTTAAAGTCAGGCACGTCCGCGGGCAGCCCCATGTTATTGATGCGGTGGACGTGCTGCTGTTGCTGCATGTGAATGACCCCAAGCCAAAACTTTTGGAAGATTCAACAACAGTCCTGGGAGATAAAGGCAAGGCTTAAATTCTGATATTTCAAAGTCCTATGGCCATATATTTACTATATATTACTTGTAAACTATGAAGTGTTGCTTCACTCAGTGAAAGAAAAAACGAATAGCATAGAACCGTCGGGAACTGGCATAATTCTACAGCTGGTTGAAGGTTCGCTTACTTGCAGTTAACTTTAAGGACTGTAGTCGGAAACTATAAGCAGCTTGCTTGCTAACATATTAGCCCCAATGTTGTAAGTCCGGTTTTATTTGTCCTGTATCGGAGTCAGAGAATTTCACTCTGTGCATGGGTTGGAGAAGGTGGCAGCTCTCACTAACACTGCAGGGCTACGTTACTCCACCCCGCTCACAGACAGCACTGTGCTCAGAGACAGAACTGTCCTGGAGCATCCCAGAACAGTGTATGACATTTGTTCAGAAGCATGGTTTGATGCAGACAATAGCCGGGTTTCCATCCAACTTATTTGCATTTATGAAAATTTAGCTCAAGAATATGCGCATCTACGCGTGTTTCCATCAACTGTGTAATGCGAATAAAAATGGACATCAGCCTAATAAAGTGACATGTTCCAACCAACGACTAATATATATATATTTACATCGCACGGTTATTATCCTCATTAAACCTATCTAACGTTAAGCCTCAAGCATGTCAGAAATCACTAAGCGGTTAGCACTGTCCTTGCAAACAAGGCTGTGCAACATGACAAAGATTTTTTTGTGTGTGTGTGTGTGTGTGTGATTACTAGATTATAGTAATTTGGTTTGTAACTTGTAAGCAATCTGTTAACAACAAAAACAACACATTAGTGAATGGTTTTGGTTAGGGGAGCAACGGATCGTAGATGATCCATGATCCGTACGGACCAGTCCCCACGGTTCGGCACGCATGTGATTCGCGGATTAACTTATAAATTTAACCACCATAGAGTGAAGAGTATCATTTGCACGTGTTTCGGGACTCGATTATAATATTATAATAACCGGAGCTATGTGCCGCGAGCGCTAGCGTAGGTTCCAGAGCGACGCGATTGGACGAAACACGCCTCATTCGACCTTCCGATTGGCCGAGTGTCTACGGCAAATGTAAATGCTATATGGCGCTTTTCCACTGCATGGTACGGTACGGTTCGGCACGGCTCGGTACGGCTCAGTTCGGGTCGGTTTGCATTTCCACTGCAGTTTAGTACCGCTATAGAGTGGGCGGGATTATTCACGCGTCGTTATAATTGCGCCGCCTCTACTGCCGTGACATCATCGTAAACGCGCCACAAACAAACTCACAACAAAGAAAGGAGACGGAATTCTGTTCTTCATTCTCGGCATGTGGATGTTTTTAACAGCAATGGAGAGGTCTATGAGAACGCTTGGGATTTACCCCCAGCAGCAGAGACTGTGGTGGCAGTGCCACGGGCTGTAGAGGAGGAGGACAGGGATGTTCGTGCAGGTGTGCTCGCCATAGATATGTTGGCTCGCACGCTGTATAATGATAACGGACCATTCACAGCCGTTCCGGCAGTGGATGTAATCTGGAAAAACTATCGGAGTGGATTTTTGCCGATAACCGATAGTTCCGGGAAGCAACTATCGGTGCCGATTAATCGGCAAAACCGATACATCGGTCGATCTCTACTCTGAACCCTACAGATATTACAACCAACCAATCCAGATTCATTAGTTCAAGAGCAGGACGCACCTGTGTGAGCTCGGACGTGCGTCTGAAAGCAGTTGTAGTACTTGTACTTTTTTCCACATACTCCACAAATGTAAGAGCCTGTAAGAGAGAACAGTGATTACATCTCGAGGCAGGTAACGTGCATACATCGTTTACTATATGAAGTCATGGTAACTATTGATCAAACAATATATCTGCCAGTGTGATGATAAACGCCAAATATTGGCCTTGGCAATGAGTATCGGTGACAGTGAAAACATTAATATCTCAGAAAAATATAGTGCTTTATGATCCATGGTGGGGGTTGTGATTAGCACTTCCTGACAAAAATAAAACAGTAGATGAAATAATAAAGCAGGCAGAGATATTAACTTAACAACTTTTCACTTTCCCCCCCAACATATTAGTACATAGATATTAGGATTGGCATTCCACCAATAGACAAACATGTTTTGATTTTAAACACTTGTAATTATTTGAACAACACAAACGAAATACCTCTTGTGTGTGTAAAAAGTTAATCAATTTAACACTGAATGAATAAAATTACCAATAAAAAAATAAATAAAAAATATATATATAAAACATTAATTGAATCAAGTTCAAAATATAACTGCTAGCAGCAATTAACCTATCAGTAGTTTGTAAGGTAGGTTTTGGGTAGAATTAAGGATGTAGAATATGAACATGTAGAACATGTGCTTTATAATACTAACAAAGAGCCAATATGCTTGTAACGGTGCCGACAAGACGAGTGGCGTGCGGATTCTCTTATGTGGTGAGCGAGTGACCTCTGGTGGTGAGTAACCGGGAGTGCATGGACAGGATTCGACATAGCCCCCTGAGACGTGGTGGGATGGGTGACAGGATTGTGAGGCGCTCTGGGTGACAGCTGAGACGTGGTGCGACTCTGGAGACCAGCTAATGTGCATGGATGACCAGCTAATGGTGCGACTCTGGAGCAGGCTGACTGGTGCGACTCTGTGACCAGCTGAGAAGTATACACTGGCAACAATCAGCTGAGACGTGATGACTGTCTGGCAGATCCTGAGACTGAAGTACTCTGGCAAAGCGAGACGTGAAGTACTGAGATCAGCTGAGACGTATGACTTTGGCAGATCAGCTGAATGTGAAGTGACTCTAGCAGATAGCGGAGGCGCGAAGTACTCTGGATATCAACTAATAATGACTTTGGCAGATGAGCTGAGACGTGAAGTGACTCCTGAATAGCGGTGACTATTGACTCAAATCATAACTTGTATTCATGTGCAACAGTGTGTTGGACTCACAATGAGAAGCTTGACTTTACCGGATTCAAATGGCATATATGGCCGGTTGCTGTGGCCGCCATTTTGTGAATGCGTTCTGGTGCGTCTGCCATCTCATACAAACGCGGTCGCGGAAGAAGAGTAAATGAAGAGCCAGCAACCATCAAAGCGTACCCATAAAACCTTAAACTAAACTAACATTGCTTCTTCAGGAACCATGTTTACGGGCTATTTAATCCAAAACGAAAAATTATTTTAATATGTTCATCAAAGTTACCTGAGTTCTCACAAAATTGAGCAACGTTCCTCAATAGATGAACTCCCTTGTCTCAGGTCGAGCAGCTTCGAATGGATCCAACCTGGCCAGGGTTCCTTGGAAAAGCCCTTGTGGGCCAAGTATTCTGTACGGGGCCGACAAGACGAGAGGCATCGGATCATATGCAGCTTTTATTGTAGACATGTCAAACACAGGCAGGGTGCAAATGGCAAAACAGGTATATAGAGGGCAAGGCAGATGAAGTACTCAAGTAAACGGGCGTTTTGATCCGAACAATTAGAGGGCAAGGCAGAGAGATAATCCAGGTAACAAGCAGAAGGTCAGACCAGACAATAAGGCCACAGAAGACGAAACTAAAATAAGAAACACTAGAAATGGCTCCGTAAAGCCTAACACTTAGAGTGAAAAACGCAGAACAATACAGGAGACTGAACACAAAAACAAAACACGGAAAGGCTGGTAGTAGCTAACATTTGGAAATGCTAAACGCTCACAATACTTGGGAGGGGAAGAGGAAGTCCATGTTTATGTAGGCGCGTATGTGTGATCAACTGCGTGATTAGTGTGATCAGCTGTGTGGCTCAATGATTATGGGAATGTAGTCGGTGACGTGCAACCGTTAGTGTGGTGCAGGAATCCATGTGGTGAGCGAGTGACCTCTGGTGGTGAGTAACCGGGAGTGCATGGACAGGATTCGCGACAATGCTAGTAATGTGCATGCTAATAAGCAACTAGTTTATAGTTGGAATTGGTCCCTGTACTAAAGCGTTACTGAGATTTATTTAAAAAAAAATAAAATAATAATAATAATAATTCCAAACTGAATAACTAAAAATCAGTAGTGCATGTGTAGTTTGCAAACATATATGGCACCCACTCATATCTTGTTACTAAACATGCTTCTGGAGTTGTACCTTGTGTTTGAGAGTTACGAGAGCTTCCCAAAACCACACAGATCTCAGCAGGTATGTTGCCATCACTCGCTTTTCCGTTACTGGCCACAGACTCCACAGAAGACGCCACCTCGGCCTTTACGTTCACTGAGGGAAGCTTCGGGGACGTTGTCGGTACTGCCTGTGTGGCTCCGGCCTCGGCGGGGACCACAGCCTTGTCCTGTGGCTCCTGGCTGGGGTTCGGCACCTCCTGACAACTCATGACTCCAGGTCTGCTCAGCAAGAGTGAAGGAAACTGCAAAAAAACAGTAGCGGGATTTTAAGCATCCATTGAGTTATAGTCATAGCCAAAAATATCGGCACCCTTGGATAATACAGTCACGGCCAAAAATATTGTGTGTGTGTGTGTATGTAAATGTATGTATATATATATATATATACACACACACACACACACACACAGGTGCTGGTCATATAATTAGAATATCATCAAAAAGTTGATTTGTTTCACTAATTCCATTCAAAAAGTGAAACTTGTATAATGTATACATTCATTCCACACAGACTGATATATTTCAAGTGTTTATTTATTTTAATTTTGATGATTATAAGTGACAACTAATGAAAACCCCAAATTCAGTATCTCAGAAAATTAGAATATTAGTTAAGACCAATACAAAGAAAGGATTTTTAGAAATCTTGGCCAACTGAAAAGTATGAACATGAAAAGTATGAGCATGTACAGCACTCAATACTTAGTTGGGGCTCCTTTTGCCTGAATTACTGCTCCTTTTGCCTGAATTACTGCAGCAATGCGGCGTGGCATGGAGTCGATCAGTCTGTGGCACTGCTCAGGTGTTATGAGAGCCCAGGTTGCTCTGATAGTGGCCTTCAGCTCTTCTGCATTGTTGGGTCTGGCATATCGCATCTTCCTCTTCACAATACCCCATAGATTTTCTATGGGGTTAAGGTCAGGCGAGTTTGCTGGCCAATTAAGAACAGGGATACCATGGTCCTTAAACCAGGTACTGGTAGCTTTGGCACTGTGTGCAGGTGCCAAGTCCTGTTGGAAAATGAAATCTGCATCCCCATAAAGTTGGTCAGCAGCAGGAAGCATGAAGTGCTCTAAAACGTCCTGGTATACGGCTGTGTTGACCTTGGACCTCAGAAAACACAGTGGACCAACACCAGCAGATGACATGGCACCCCAAACCATCACTGACTGTGGAAACTTCACACTGGACCTCAAGCAACGTGGATTATGTGCCTCTCCTCTCTTCCTCCAGACTCTGGGACCCTGATTTCCAAAGGAAATGCAAAATTTACTTTCATCAGAGAACATAACTTTGGACCACTCAGCAGCAGTCCAGTCCTTTTTGTCTTTAGCCCAGGCGAGGCGCTTCTGACGCTGTCTGTTGTTCAAGAGTGGCTTGACACAAGGAATGCGACAGCTGAAACCCATGTCTTGCATACGTCTGTGCGTAGTGGTTCTTGAAGCACTGACTCCAGCTGCAGTCCACTCTTTGTGAATCTCCCCCACATTTTTGAATGTGTTTTGTTTCACAATCCTCTCCAGGGTGCGGTTATCCCTATTGCTTGTACACTTTTTTCTACCACATCTTTTCTTTCCCTTCGCCTCTCTATTAATGTGCTTGGACACAGAGCTCTGTGAACAGCCAGCCTCTTTTGCAATGACCTTTTGTGTCTTGCCCTCCTTGTGCAAGGTGTCAATGGTCGTCTTTTGGACAACTGTCAAGTCAGCAGTCTTCCCCATGATTGCGTAGCCTACAGAACTAGACTGAGAGACCATTTAAAGCCCTTTGCAGGTGTTTTGAGTTAATTAGCTGATTAGAGTGTGGCACCAGGTGTCTTCAATATTGAACCTTTTCACAATATTCTAATTTTCTGAGACACTGATTTTGGGTTTTTCATTAGTTGTCACTTATAATCATCACAATTAAAAGAAATAAACACTTGAAATATATCAGTCTGTGTGGAATGAATTATATATATTATATACATTATACAAGTTTCACTTTTTGAATGGAATTAGTGAAATAAATCAACTTTTTGTTGATATTCTAATTATATGACCAACACCTGTATGTATGTATGTATAATATATATATATACATACATACATATATACAGTGCTCAGCGTAAATGAGTACACCCCCTTTGAAAAGTAAAATTTTAGACAATATCTCAATGAACACAAAAAACATTTCCAAAATGTTGACAAGACTAAGTTTAATATAACATCTGTTTAACTTATAACATGAAAGTAAGGTTAATAATATAACTTAGCTTACACATTTTTCAGTTTTACTCAAATTAGGGTGATGCAAAAATGAGTACACCCCACAACAAAAACTACTAAATCTAGTACTTTGTATGGCCTCCATGATTTTTAATGACAGCACCAAGTCTTCTAGGCATGGAAGGAACAAGTTGGCGACATTTTGCCAGATCTATCTTTTTCCATTCTTCAAGAATGACCTCTTTTAGAGATTGGATGCTGGATGGAGAGTGATGCTCAACTTGTCTCTTCAGAATTCCCCATAGGTGTTCGATTGGGTTCAGATCAGGAGACATACTTGGCCACTGAATCACTTTCACCCTGTTCTTCTTCAGAAATCCAACAGTGGCCTTAGATTTGTGTTTATGATCATTGTCATGTTGGAAAAGTGCACGACGACCAAGGGCATGGAGTGATGGTAGCATCTTCTCTTTCAGTATAGAGCAGTACATTTGTGAATTCATGATGCCATCAATGAAATGCAGCTCCCCAACACCAGCAGCACTCATGCAGCCCCCACATAAGGACACTGCCACCACCATGTTTCACTGTAGGCACCATGCATTTTTCTTTGTATTCCTCACCTTTGAGACGCCATACAGTTTTGAAGCCATCAGTTCCAAAAACATTTATCTTGGTCTCATCACTCCAGAGTATAGAGTCCCAGTAGTCTTCATCTTTGTCAGCATGGGCCCTGGCAAATTCTAGGCGGGCTTTTTTGTGCCTGGGCTTTAGGAGAGGCTTCTTTCGTGGACGGCACCCATGCATGCCATTCCTCTGCAGTGTACGCCGTATTGTGTCACGGGAAATAGTCACCCCAGTTTGGCTTTCTACTTCTTTAGATAACTGCAGTGAACTTGCATGTCGATTTTCTTCAACCCTTCTCATCAGAAGACGCTCCTGACGAGGTGTTAACTTCCGTGGATGACCTGGACGTCTCTGTGAGATGGTTGCAGTTCCATCTTTTTTAAATGTTTGTACCACTTTTGCTACAGTATTCTGACTAAGTAAAGCTTTGCTGATCTTCTCGTAGCCTTCACCTTTCTTGTGTAAAGAAATTATTTTCTTTCTCAGGTCTTGTGACATTTCTCTTCAATGTGGTGCCATTGCTGACAGCATGAAATGGGAAGGGGTTTTCTTTAAGTAACACCCTTTTATAGTCAACTGTCACCTGCGTAATGAATAATTAGACTCACCTGTGGCTGAATTCTTGTTCAATTACACATTTGTAGTCTAAAATTTAGCTTTACTCCAGAGACTTTCAGTGGGGTGTACTCATTTTTGCATCACCCTAATTTGAGTAAAACTGAAAATTTTGTTCTCTAAGTTATATTATTAACCTTACTTTCATGTTATAAGTTAAACAGATGTTATATAAAACTTAGTCTTGTCAACATTTTGGAAAATGTTTTTGTGTTCATTGAGATATTGTTTAAAATGTTACTTTTCAAAGGGGTGTACTCATTTACGCTGAGCACTGTATATATGTATGTATATGCGTGTGTGTGTGTATATTATATTATATTATATTTATATTTATATTTATATTTATATATATATATATATAAGACACTTCTTCTTCCACCTGTTTTTTTTTTTGTTCACACATTGTGGTTCAGGGCTTCAAAGTTTTCTTTGAGGAGGTAAGAGAGAGTTCCTTCTGCACAAAATGCGAACAAAAATAAAAATAAGAAATAAACATGACAAAACATGAGTAATGCATAATCATCACTATTTAACTTGAACTGTTAAACTTAAGTACAAAAAAAATACAGGCAAAAAAACAACAAATAATTAATACAAATAAACACAAATTAAAACAATAAACTGACAATGAAAATGGAATATATACACATATTATATATATATATTAGGCTTGCCGCGATAGATGGTGTTGGCGGTTATACCGGTGTTAAGCCGCAACATCGTTACGTCACTTGCCCACCGTGGCACCGTCGTTTAGATTTTTTTTATAGTAATAATAATTTTGTTCAGTTAGAGGACACTATAATTAAAACTGAACGCTGCTGCTCAATGCAGCGCACCGAACAAACGAGAGTCGTGCATCACAGCAGTCTAAGACTAGGGTTGGGAATCGAAATCGATTCCAGAATCGGTTACTTAAGGCCAGTAATTGGATACTTGTTGTCAAATTTAAATTTCGATTCCGCCTATCGATTCCTATGCGTTTTTTTTCCCTTCATCTGTGAGGACCGGTGTGACCTAGCGATCTGCCAGGACCTTGCTCACTAATCTAAGCGCTCCAAAGTTTGGCTGCATTTGCAATCAGAAGCCAAAAAAAGCTAAGTATAATATCTGTGATAGCTAAACATGTTACAAGAGAGGTGTCACCACCAACATGACATTATTTTAATAGATCGTTAAAGATCGCGAACATGAGTCAAACACCAACGTGATTCTATTCCAAAGTTAAAATGCTTTGTTTCATTCCTCAACCTTGTGTGCGATCACAATGTTGTGATCACTGGGTTCATCCGTGCAGCAGTGGCGGAGCCAGGGGGTGGCCATGGCCACCACTGATCTAAGCTCGTCACCCCTTTAGCCACCCTGCTCAAAACTGCAGCTTTTGTCCCCTTTTTCTTGACAAGAAATGCCTTTATTAAGACGTGGAACTGGTGTATTTTTTTGCATCCACATCAAACAAGACTTTTCAGACGCGCACTGCAGCTTTGCCTCAGCACCAGGCGTGAGTCAAATGAGCTTCGGTAGAACAATGAGATGCTGTTAGGCTATATGTAAATAAAACAAACTTTCCTGTCCTGTCAGCTGTCACTGTGCTCACGGCGCACACTCTGATCGCGTCATCATAAATAAGCGCACAAGAAACTATGAGCCGACGTAGCTCTATCGTCAGTTAAGTCATGAAATTACCAAAAAGGCGATTAAAGCTGCAAACTGTACATTTCAGAACATATCTCGAATGCATACTAAAATATAGGCTCTCGTGCAATTACAGATCATAAAATAAGGCGCAAGCTGATATGTATTTTAATTTGTAATATAATGCACAAGTAAATGTGAGCACAGTGCACTTATACTAGAAACATGCGCAATTTTTTCATTCATTTTAAAAGTACAAACGAAAATAAAATCATTTAAATGCATAAAACAACTCATTTTACAATCTGCCATTTATGTGCTGTTGTCTTCCGGCCTTATTCGCATTCTTATCACTAACATGTCTCAAGTCTCATCCATGAGTATGTAATGTTAGAGAACAAGTTTTTGGGGGTTTTGAGAGCCAGAACCAAACTGACAGAGCAATTAAGCTATAGAGACCACCTTTATTAAAATACCTGGAGGTGAGGAATAATAAAAAAAATTGTCATATTCACTCAGTATTACTTTATATAATAATTTACAAATATCTAAATTACAATTAAGTATAAATTAATTGTATTCAGCTGTGTTTTAGGCACTAAAATAGTCTAGTACTTTATAGTCAACCATTTTTATATAGAAATAATGTAGATTTCTGTGCCACCCCAGGCTGGTTGCTGGCCCCTCCCTGGCCACCCATATGAAAACATTCTGGCTCCGCCACTGCCATGCAGCAAACGATCACATCAGTCGGTGTGATTTAAACATTTAAACCTGTATCCACACAGCCGCTGACCTAAACAGAGCAGCTGTCATGTATATGAAACAGCTTCACAGTCTTTTAACCACACAGTATCATTATTTTTGTGTTACAAACATTCAAATTACAGAAGCTCTGTTATAAAAGTTTATAGTTCAGATATAAACTCTGATATGTACGGTAGCGATTAAAATAGAGTAAATGTCCTTTTGAAAGTAATTTGATACTTCAAATGAAGATTTATCGATTACATTGCTACGCCAGTGGGTGGCAAAACGTGTCTGTTCGAATGTATTTGTCTTTGAATCATACAAGATATTAGTTCAAGGATGCTGATTCATCCAGTAATGAAACAAGTACATCTTGAGTGAGTAATTCATAAATTACATGTGATTTTGTTTAGTCTAATATTTTTTTCTTCAGAATCATGAGAGAACCACAACTTCCATTAAAAAAAAAAAAAAAAATCCAGAATCATGCAGTTCTATTTTGCACACAAATAACTCTTGAAGAGTCCAGTTTTTATGTAGCCTGTTTAATTTTTTTTCATGGTATTCAGCTCCAATAAATGGTTTTCTAAAAAGAGACTGGATAAATGTTTGATATCATTATTTAATCACATTGGAATCGAAAAGAATCGGAATCGATAAGCAGAATCGGAATCAATAAAATTTAAACGATACCCAACCCTATCTAAGACTGCATTGCCGCGGCTGTCCCGACCAGATTTCTTGCGCCGCAGGATTAATTTCCCGAATAGAACGTGGTAACGATCGGTAACTCTAGCGCAATTTGAATGGGAGTGGGCAGTCCAACTCACCGAGATCTACCAAGTGAAAAGTAAATAAATGATAAAAGAAATCTCAAATTTGAAGTTGAGAACAGAACTCTCAGCATCTGATTAACACGCCTTGCATCTTACACGGATTACATTTTTTAATGCAGGATTCAATGCACATGAGTTTGCAAGGTTAGTAGAGATTTTTTTTATTATTTAAAGGCTTTAATTATATGTATATACATATATTTTAAAAAGCATAGTACTTGCCATTCTATTATTAGATCGAACTATTAGATACAAAACGAATAAACATTGTGAATGGATGTTCCTGTGCATTTACATACCCAGCACTGTCAAAATAAAAGTCCTACTTCTGACTCTTATCAGCTAAACAGAAACCCAATAATTTATTTAATTTATAAACTATCTGCAGTTTTGCTGGTAGCTGTGTTTTAAAACATAGTAGTTGGTTTCAAACATCAAACCAGACACTAGCTGGTCTAATTTGGCTTTTAGAACCTAAGCTTCAATGTTTTATATATATATATATATAAAACTAATCTAAATATACGACAAAAGATGAGAACCACCAAATTAACATTCTTCGGCTGAAATTATACTATTGTATCACTTCCCATGCTGAAATTTAAAACACAAATTAAAAACTAAATGAAAACTGGAAGAAAAGCAGTCGGTTTTAAATTTACATTATCAAAAGTCAATATATTCTTGCATGATAAATAATATATAGAACGGTGTGGACAGCACCTCTTAATTACAGGTATGTATATCAGAAGAAGAGCCAGGAGGCATTATTAGTGTGCACAGGTACGTTTTTTCACTGATTCATTTTGAAAACCAGCTCTGAACTGTGGTAACTATGAGCCAAATTTCCACACTGCCATCTAATGAGAATTTATTACTCTCAGGCTATTTCAGGAGATGACTGGAAGAGATTAGGCTGACAGTCCTAGTTTCCTTGAACCAGAACACACTGACACGTTCCAGTCATAAAAAACACCGGCATAAAAAACTAACAAACAAAAAAAACAATACATGTAGTTTTTTTGTGCTATTTTACATTTAAATGAAAGTGGTGAAAAAAAGAAATATCTCCTCTTAAATTTAATCTGAGTGGGCAACTCAAAAAAGCATTTTCAATTTATATGCTAATGATCTCTGAATTAAAATTTAATAACTGGGAGATATTGAAAAGCATACTTGAATTACACAAAAAATAAATCCTGAAAGAATAGACTAAAATTAGAAATTCAGGGCAGCACACAGGCCAGCACTGAGCCCTTAAACACTCGTGATTAAATTTTTGATGGAAATCAAAATTGCAAAACAAGCAGGAGATGAAGAGACTGAACCTGCTCCATTGTAACACTACAAAACTAAAGAGAGGGTTCTTCGCTCATTTGTGTAAAACAATACAAAAATTGTTACAGCCCCACAATTTTGAGTGTTGTGTATTTATTACTTTATTATTGTCATTGTATTATTTATACATGTATTAATTCGTATTAGGGTTATTTATCATTTATTATAATATCTAAATGCTTCATTTTGAAATTATTGCTTTCATAATTACATTCCCTGGCTTTTCATTTTGCTGGATGTTCCATTATTCCCCCGGAGCTTTAATCGTCCGATACATTCTCATGTCTATTAGAGATCAGAGGACTGAACATCTGCTGTGGTTAATGCTGTATGTCTAGTAGTTATTTCATTAATTGTATCCCACCTTATAACCTGCACTGTTATAATTTCACTTGCACCGAAAAAGAGAAAATATCCAGTGAGCGGCAGTGGTGTGGACAAAAATGCCTTGTTGATGTCAGAGGAGAATGACCAGACTGGTTAGAGATGATAGAAAGGCATCAGTAACTCATAACCACTCGTTACAACCAAGGTATGCAGAATACCATATCTGAACGCATAACACGTCGAACCCTGAAACACATGGGCTACAGCAGCAGAAGACCACACCGGGTGCCGCTCCTGTCAGCTAAGAACAGGAAACGGAGGCTACAATTCGCACAGGCTCACCAAAATTGGACAATAGAAGATTGGAAAAACGTTGCCTGGTCTGATGAGTCTGGATTTCTTTTGTGACATTCAGATGGTAGGGTCAGAGAATTGGCATAAAGAACATGAAAGCATGGATCCATCCTGCGTTGTCTCAATGGTTCAGGCTGGTGGTGGTGGTGTAATGGTGTGGGGATATTTTCTTGGCACACTTGGCCCCTTATAGTTATTACCAATTGAGCATCGTTTAAACACCACAGCCTACCTGAGTATTGTTGCTGACCATGTCCATCCCTTTATGACTAAAGTGTACCCATCTTCTGATGGCTACTTCCAGCAGGACAATGCACCATGTCACAAAGCTCAAATCATCTCAGACTGGTTTCTTGAACATGACAATGAGTTCACTGTACTCAAATGGTCTCCACATTCACCAGATCTCAATCCAATAGAGCACCTTTGGGATGTGGTGGAACGGGAGATTCGCATTATGGATGTGCAGACGACAAATCTGCAGCAACTGCGTGATGCTATCATGTCAATATGGACCAAAATCTCTGAGGAATGTTTCCAACACTTTGTTGAATCTATGCCACGAAGAATTAAGGCAGTTCTGAAGGCAAAAGCAGGTCCAACCCGGTACTAGCAAGGTGTACCTATAAAGTGGCCAGTGAGTGTATATATATATATTTATTTATTTTTCATAATCCAAGACATCCCTACCTGTTCTGAATGTAGTTTTACTTTTTTGTTTACAGAATAAAATGATTTGTGTTAACTTAGAAAATAAAAGAAACATTGAATCAATATGTGCATTCAGGAAACAATTATACACACACATTGCTATCAGCCATTACAGCAGTCGGCACTGAACATCAGGCGAACTTTACTCATTTGCCATTTTTTTGGGATATTGTTTATACTCATTTGTTAACTGGCTGTTCATATGGACATTATATGCACAAAATCATCTATATATGATACTATTACTCATCCATATTGTCCGAACGTGTATGGGATATAGCAAGCACAGCTAATAATGAAAAAGGTAAGGACATGTAGAACAATTATAAATCTGCCAAGAACTGGCCACCCTCCAAAGTATCTGGACAAAAAGACCCACAGTAAAGGAGGCCATCAAAAGGCCTACGGCAACTTGAAAGAGTTACAGTCACCATGAACTAACCGCATGCTCAATTCAGACTTACCACACGTGGTCAGAATTGTTGGTAACCTTAGTAAATATGATCAAAGGCATCTGTGGAAATAAATCTGCATTGTTAATTATTTTGATCTATTATTTAAAATAAAAAAATATCACAAAAACCTAACCTTTCATTGGAGAATAAGACTATAAATGAGGGTAAATATCATTATGAAATACATGTTTTTCTCTAATCACACATTGGCCACAATTAACAGTACCCTTTTATTCAATACTTTTTGAAACCTCCATTTGCCAAAATAGTATAGGAGTTTTCTCCTATAATGCCTGATGAGATTAGAGAACACCTGACAAGAGATCAGAGACCATTCCTTCATCCAGAATCTCTCCAGATCCTTCAGATTCCCAGCTCCATGACGGTGCTTCTCCTCTTCAGTTCACCACACTCATTTTCTAAAGGGTGCAGGTCAGGGAACTGAAATTACCATAGCAGAAGCTTGGTTTTGATCCCAGTGATTACGGTGTTTTTGAGGTTTGCTTTTGGATTATTGTCTGGTCGGAAGATTCAAACATGGTTGATTGTAAGATTTCTAACAGAGTCAGTCACTTATTGATTTTTTATCTGTTGGTATTTAATAGAATCAGTGATGACATGTGTCTAAACAAGATGTCCAGGACCTCCAGCAGAAATAGAGATACAGCAGTATATTTCATTGTACAAATGGGGTTAGGGCTGATCAATTAATCGAATGTGATTATCATGCGCAGCATGTCAGTAAAGCCGGTTCTGTAATCAGTAGTAAATCTCCATCACCTGCTTTCAGATAGAGCAGCATTTAATACACAAGGCTTGTAGTTCACTGAAGAGCTACGCAATATCGCGCTCATAATCCCAGACGATATAATCGCACAATTTTGAAATCGAAGAAATTGTTCTGCGATAGTGACAGCTGTTTGCGTAGCTTCTCTGTGAACTACGGCTCGGTGTATTAACAAAAGCTGCTCCATTTGAAAGCACGTGAAAATAATACCACATTCAATAACATGTTTTACACCAAACTCACTTCATTACATCAGTCGAGTGTTTGAAAAATCATTCTGTGAGATGACGTGGCTTCTTACACAGAATAAGGCACGCAACATATTTCATGGTATTCTAAGCAGTGATAAAGGCTATGTCGATTAGCATTGAATTATTATATACTTTATTATAATGAAAATTATAATAAGAATAATAATAAGAACTCAGATAAACCATATATTGCCATAGTCGTGTGTTTATTAGTCATGTTGAATCAATGAAAGCAGTTAAATCTTCTGTTTATTCAGCTGCAGTGGGACTTCTTCTGCGGGGCATATGTTCCTGTGGCTCAGTGGTAGAGCATTACGTTAGCAGCGCAAAAGGTTGTGGGTTCAATTCCCAGGGAACACACAAACTGACAATAAATGTATAACCTTAATGCACTAAGTATTAAATATTTACACATTTTAAGTATTTAGAGTGCATATTCGCTATTATGATTTTAATTAATTAATTTACTGTTATGTATTTAATCGGTCTTGGGGCTAAATTATGAAAGACCGGAAACGACTCTAATGTTAACTGTTCTGCTAGGTACTGGAGAAATGAAGAAAACACACATGCATGAAAATTCTATCCCACCAGAGTCGCCAGCTGTTTTTTATGTGCAATGAACCAATTTTCCCAAACAGGAAATTTGTGACAAACACTATGATCAGCCACAACTATTCCCTTCACAGTACCAATCTGGTCACCAGCGAGGCAAAATATTTATTTTCATATTCCAATTTTAAAATACCCAACACATGTCTAGGATGCAGATGTAAATTTACTGAACCAATTTTCCCAAACAGGAAATTTGTGACAAACACTATGACCAGCCCGTACCAATATTTATTTTCAATATTCCAGGTTTCACAGAAGAGGCTTAAGCCTAGTTCCAGAAGTGCAAGTCTGAGCCGTTTTAACGGAACGAAACTTGCCCTGACTTCTCTTAAAATATATCAGTGCCTTTGTTTTGTCTTAAGATGCACACCAGTAATGTTTTTTCTAAGGCATGTTAATACAAATTACTAAAATGTCTTAATTGAACAATGACCAAATCCTGGCTTAGTCTAAGTCAGGCATCCTCAAATCTGGCCCACTCCTGCAGAGTTTAGCTCTAACCCTAATCAAAAACACCCGAGCTTGCTAATCAGAGTCTTCAATATCATTTGTAAATCACAGTTAGGTGAGTTTGATCAGGGTTGGAGCTTAACTGTGCAGCAGATTGGCCCTCCAGGGAAAGATTTGAGGAACCCTGGTCTAAGTCCCGTCTGTGAAACCGGGCCTATATGTAGTGAAATGTTAACACACTATCATTAAGACTTTTTAAGCTTGGAACCAGTCGAACCTGTAATGGGCAAAAACAGCTGGACAAATTCTTTAAAATATCTTTTGTATTTCAAAGAACTAAGAAAGACAAAGGACATTTTAGAAATGTGTGTGTTAACTGTTCCTTTAAGATTCTGGAGTACTTCTAGGTGACTAAACAAATGCAAGAAAATCTGTGACACTGACCATGTTAACTCTTTTGTGCAAAAGGTCAGATTTTCTTGCTTCCACTGAAGCACATAAGATGCTCTTTGGAATATTCACAAATCATGCTGGGATAACATGGATCATCACTCATCTCATAGAGCAGGGCTTCTCAAAGTCCGGACTGCGGTCCGGATCCGGACCAGGAGGGAATTCAATCCGGACCCGCCTCCACTTGATATTTCAAGTGTATCATTCAGTCTGTGCGGTGTGCCTGGCACACCCACCACACACACACACACACACACACACAAGGGCGCATTCAGACCTCCGTGCGGTGTGCCTGGCCCAAACACACACACACACACACAAACACACACACACACACAAGGGCGCACATGAAACAGTAAACAAAGCACATACAACAGCGACATAGCAAGTAGCGACATAAAAACCTTAGATGTCAGCAAGCGCGAGGTTTCGCCTTCTGAAAATAATGTCAATCTTTCTCCACCGGCAGAGTTTCGCCCCGCAAGCGCGAGGTTTCAAAGAACCGAAACGCAGCAGACTTCCTGATGCAATCTTTCTCCACAGAGTTAGCAGCGTTTCTATACCGAACTGTCTGAGCAGACTTACGAATGAACGAGTAGTTCATCTAAAACCTATCACTGTTGAAAGGGTTGAAATATGCACATAGGAACACGTGAGTGTAGTTCTCCATGAAATATATATTTTAAAAAAAATATATTAATAAGATATTGTGAAAGAAAGAAAGAAAGTGACGTGGTATGAAATATATATTTAAAAAAAATTATAATTAAAGATTGTGAAAGAAAGAAAGAAAGTGACTGCAAGAAACATTAAATATGTAGACCTAAATAGAAACATTAAATATGATAGTTGTATAAAAATGCTTTATTGTTGAGTTGTATCATGAAAAATAACTGATTATTTAAAAAATTGTATTTTTTCTGGTTTTATTATAATAAAAGTGTAGTAAAAATTGTATTTTTTCATTTGATATACAATTTAAAATACCATGGTTACTACAAATACCATGGTTAGTGTAGCTGGTTAATTTGTGGTTAGGTTTAATAGTAACCAATGGTTTTTTTGTTTGTAAAAACTATGGTTTAATAGTAACAATGTTTTTTTGTTTGTATACACAAGTACACCTGTTATTGTAAACACAAGCATATGATCAAGTTGATAATATGTTATATAAAGTAATAAGCATGTTTAAATATAAAGTAATAAGCAAGTTTTGTAATAACAAGTTTTGTAATAACAACCTTTTGACTGACCTTTTGATAATTCGTTGATGATAATTCCGATTCGGACCTTTGAATGTAAACTTTGAGAACCCCTGTCATAGAGTCTGTGTCAGCCTGAGCGCAAGTGGTCATTTAAAATTAAACTACAACATAGCTAATAAGAAGCATACGTATTATATACACACAATACAAATTATATAATCTGACAACTGCTGAAATGATATTGTGGTACAAGGTATTATTGATACTGTAAGCACTGAATTTAAACTACATTACAAAACAAGCTGAAAGCTTAAAGCACTTGTTATTGTGATATTTAGTTACATTGTTTAAACACCAAACTGGCCTTGTAAACTAAAAGATCTCAAAATAACTTTAACTAAGTGCTATATAAATATTTAAAAATAGAACACTGGAATTTTAATATAATTTGAATACATGGCAATCTGGCGTAAATTCGTTTTTTACTCAAATCTGATTATTTATTTTTTTACTCACTCATTTACTCACCTTATAGTCATTCCAAAGCTGTATGAATTTCTTTGTCATGTCTAACTCAAAATTTGATATATTGGACCCCCCCCCCACCCCTTTTTCATTACATTGAAAAGAATGTTTTGCACCACAAATACATCCACTGTATGGGCAGTGACAGCTGAAACACATTTTGAAGAATATTCATCATATTCACACAGGTTTGGAACAACACAGCCTTGAGTAATTGATGCAATTTTCATTTTTTGATTAATTATCCCTTTAAGAACCTGGACATTTAAACTAAATTAAGGCAGCACTTTGTCCTAAGGCGAGCTCGGGCTGATTAGAAATGTCCCACTGAGTAGAAGGGCTTGGTCTGTATCTGTACTCAGACTCAAGACCATGACTGGGGCCTCACCATCCTTCAGGCTTTAGGGTTTAAGCAGGAGGTGACAGTGTCGTAAGACAGGTTCATTTTACATTCGTTCAGATATTCAGTGCATGGGACACTGGAGCAAAGTTACCTTCTGAGGCACATTTGAGTCAGAATTACCCTTAAATGTAACAATATCACGGAGCTGTGGGAAATTGATGAACCAGCGATAAGCAACAGTGGGGACAGCTGACATGTACTAAAAGACTAGCACACAACCTGATTAAGAGAATCTGTGAATCTGTTGAGGGAAATTAAGCCACATAGCGTTCCGAAAACCTGTAAGTCAAGTTTGTTTAATCTAGGCATTTTTCACTGTAGTTTCACAATAACCATGCACGTTAGTTATAAATGTATGTATTAATACAAGCACACATGAATCAACTAGCCAACCTCACTAATCAACTAGCTATGAAGCAGCTTTTTTAACACTAATGCCAGACCTGGCACTAATCCCAGACATTTTTAATTAAAAATCATATATTTATATATATATTTAGTTATTTAGCAGATGCTTTTATCCAAAGCGACTTACAAATTAGGACAACAGAAGCAATCAATTATAGTATAAAAATATTTTATTATTTTATTTATATTTTTTAATAAAATAAAAAAACGGATCCAAAACTAAAAGCTAAACCTTTATAAATACTACATATACATGTTAAAAATAAATATAAATACAAATGAATACAACTAAATTTCAAAACTGAACATTTAAATGAAAACAAAATAAAAATAAAGCTAAGAACAATTCAAAATTTAAAGAAAAAAAAGGTATAAGAGAATAATAATGATTCTAACATAACACTAAGCCAAACACCAAAAAAATAACGACATGGAGTATCTCACAGAAGTGAGTACAACCCCTCACACTGAAGAAATTACACTTTGCTACAATGTAAAGTAGTGAGTATACAGCTTGTATAACAGTGTAAATTTGCTGTCTCCTCAAAATAACTCAACACACTGCCATTAATGTCTAAACTACTGGCCACAAAAGTGAGTACACCCTAATATTGAAAGAAAATGATATCTCGAATGGGGGATTTTTTCGATAACGAAATTAGGCCGAGTGTGTTATTGTGCTGATATCTGACTACCGTGGACAGCTGCAGTTTTTGATATTCATATTCTGTGTGCTCATTTCAGTGATTTATTAATTAATCTTTTTATTTAAGTGATTTTTACCTTTTAATAAAGTTTTTTTTTTCCTACATCTTTTGAGTCAACTTGTATTTTAATCAGTCAATTAAGATAACACACATAGGCAGTTACCAAACAAATTGAAACCAGTATTATAAAAATGTATCTTTGCAGAAGTTGCAGCTGAATGGCATTTAGATGTATTTACACCAGCTCAGATGGACATTGAGTGCTTTAACCTGCAGTTACAAATGGTTTACATTTTAAACACATTGAATACTCGAAAATAAACTCTAAGGTGGCCAGAAAGTCACTGGTAATAAGTGAAACTGCGACTGATGATTAGTTAATTTAACAATGCGACACTGCGACTGAACCGAATCATTTAAACGATTGAATCTTTCAGGAACGAATCACCGTCATGTTGCTCAGAGACGACAAAACAGTGCTGTGGCTGTTTGTAATAATTTTTTGTTGGCGAAATCAAAAACAGGCAAATATGGTGTCTATAACGTTAGTATCTTAATATGAACTTGTGTTGTGTAATCGTGCTTATTTTGCGATACAGCATTCTGAATCATGCAGAGAAAGAAACACGCTCTAAATGCACACGTGCACTGTTTAAAAAAAACTTCATTAATCACCACGTAACGTTAAGGCTAATGCGTGCGTGCACTCTGTAGGCGTTTTTTATGTTTTTTGCACTTGATATTGTCATTGCATATCGTTAAAAACAACAATTACGATAATATCGCAAACGATATATATCGCACACCCCTAAGTGAAAATGTCCAAATTGCCCAAAGTGTCAATATTTTTGAGTGGCGTTCTTGGGCATGGAGTTCACTTCACAGGTTGCCACTGAAGTCCTCGTCCACTCCTCCATGACGACATCAAGGAGCTGGGAGGATCCTTGCGCTCCTCCACCTTCTGTTTGCGGATGCCCCACAGAGCTTCTTTAGCAAGACAGTGGTTGTCAGGTGTGTTTGGGTCGATGTCATGATGGAATACTCCCTGTGGGAGTATCATGCTCTGCTCCAGTATGTCATAGTACATGTTGGCATTCATGGTTACCTCAATGAACTGTAGCTCCCCAGTGCAGGCAGAACTCATGCAGCCCCAGACCATGACACTCCCACCACCATGCTTGACTAGGCAAGACACACTTGTCTTTGTACTCCTCACCTGGTTGCCGCCACACACGCTTGACACCATCTGAACCAAATAAGTTTACTTGGTCTCATCAGACCACAGGACATGATTCCAGTAATCCATGTCCTTAGTCTACTTGTCTTCAGCAAACAGTTTGTGGGCTTTCTTGTGCATCATCTTTAGAAGAGGCTTCCTCCTGGGACGACAGCCATGCAGACCAATTTGATGCAGTGTGCGGCGTATGGTCTGAGCACTGACAAGCTGACCCCCCACCTCTTCAACCTCTGCAGCAATGCTGGCAGCACTCATACGTCTATTTCCCTAAAACAACCTCTGTATATGACGCCGGGCACGTGCACTCAACTTCTTTGGTTGACCATGGAGAGACATGTTCTGAGTGGAACATGTCCAGTTAAACCGCTGTATGGTCTCGGCCACCGTGCTGCAGCTCAGTTTCAGGGTCTTGGCAATCTTCTTATAGCCTACGCCATCTTTATGTAGAGCAACAATATTTTTTTTCAGATGCTCAGATCCTTTACCATGAGTTTCCATGTTGAACTTCCAGTGACCAGTATGAGAGCATAACACCAAATGGAACACACCTGCTCCCCATCCACACCTGAGACATTGTAACACTAACGAGTCACATGACACCGGGGAGAGAAAATGGCTAATTGGGCCCAATTTGGAAATTTTTAATTAGGGGTCTACTCACTTTTGTGGCCAGCGGTTTAGACATTAATGGCTGTGTGTTGAGTTGTTTTGAGGGGACAGCGGATTTCCCCTGTTATACAAGCTGTGCACTAACTAGTTTACATTGTAGCAAAGTGTCCTTTCTTCAGTGTTGTCACATGAAAAGATATAACAAAATAATAGTTGTACTTGCATCTGTTGAGTGAGAGGTGTACTCACATCTGTGAGATACTGTATGTGTGTATGTAAAACCACACACACACACATTCATATACATTTATAAAAATATAGAAAATTAGAATATGGTGAAAAAATTTTTCTTGTAACTTATTTCAAAAATTGAAACTCATATTTTAGATGCATTACATGTAAAGCAAAAAGTTTTTATTTTGATGATTAGAGCTTACAGCTAATGCAAGTCAAAAATCAGTATCTCAAAATATTAGAATATTTACATTTGAGTTTCAATAAATGACCATCCATACAGTATAAATTCCGGGTATCTCTTGTTCTGTGAAAGCACAATAATGGGGAACACTGCTTACTTGGCAATGTTCCGGAAGACGATCATTGACACCTTCCACAAAAAGGGGAAGTCACAGAGGGTCATTACTGAAAGGGGTGGCTGTTCAAGGAGTGCAGTATCAAAGCATATTAAATGCAGAGTTGACTGGAAGAAAGAAATTGGGTAGGAAAATGTGCACAAGTAACAGGGATGACCACAAGCTTGAGAATACGGTCAAGCAAAGCTGATTCAAACACTTGGGAGAGCTTCAAAAAGGAGTGAACTGAAGCTGGAGTCAGTGCATCACGCTCAGACATTTTCAGGAAAAGGGCTACCAAGCCACTTCTGAAACAAAAACATCATCAGAAGCATCTTACCTGGGCTAAACAGAAAAATAACTGGACTGTTGCTCAGTGGTGCAAAGTCCTCTTTTCAGATAAAAGTAAATTTTGCTTTTCATTTGGAAATCAAGGTCTGGAGTCAGACTGGAGAGGCACAGAATCCAAGCTGCTTGAAGTTCAGTGTGAAGTTTTGGAAGTCAGTGATGATTTGGGGTGCCGTGACGTCTGTTGGTGTTGGTCCATTGTGTTTTATCAAGTCCAAAGTCAAGTCAGCCGTCTACCAGGAGATTTCGGAGCACTTTATGCTTACATATTCTGACAAGCTTTATGGAGATACTGATTTCCTTTTTCAGCAGGACTTTAGCACCTGCCCACAGTGCCAAAAGCACTTCCAAGTGGTTTGCTGACCATGATATTACTGTGCTTGATTGGCCAGACAACATGCCTGACCTGAACCCCATGTGGAATCTATGGGATATTTTCAAGAGAAAGATGAGAAACAGTGGATTCAACAATACAGATGAGCTGAAGGCTGTGCCATAGGCTGCAGCATTAGAAAGCAGTGCCACAGGCTGATTGCTTCCATGCCACACCTCACTGATGCTGGAGTTTGTGCTAAAGGAACATACTTTAAAGAACCTGAACTTTTCTGTTTTACAAATCCTTTTTTTGATTGATCTTAGGAAATATTCTAATATTTTGAGATACTGATTTTTGACTTTCATGAGCTGTAAACTCTAATCATCAAAATTAAAACAAAAAACTTTTGAAGTGTTTTACTTTACATGTAACGAATCTAAAATATATGAAAGTTTCACTTTTTGAAATAATTTACAGGAAAAAAATGAACTTTTTCACCATATTCTAATATTCTGAGATGCACCTGCATATGATTTCATTTCCATTTAGTTTGTTGAAGTATTAAAATAAATAAAACAAACTTAAAAGATCTATAATACATCATAAATTCAGACATAATCGAACTAAAATTAAAATAGATAAATACAAATCAAACAACAGTAGTTTATCAGTAATCCTAAAAAATACACTGCCAAACACACATGCTAACAAAGAACAACTTACATATAGTAAGAAAATGGTTATAAAACTGAAACAAGTAGTAGGAAAGAGGAGAAATAAAAAGCGATACTTATATACTTTGCCAGTGTCCCTGCCCGGTGGAGTCGATGGTCTTTACACTCTTTGGTCAGCACAAGAGGAGGCATTTACACGACAGCTGCCGCTACCTCGGTAAAAACTAAGCTTTTTTATACCCGTCTAACAAAATACTAATTGAATTCAGCTGGACACACTTTCCTTATTTTTCCCCACACCAAATGGCCAAGCAAACGCAGACAAGATGCGCGATACAGAACGAGACCAAGTGCAATATCAGCACATCTCCACAGTAAACAAAACAAGCGTTTCCTAGCAACGAAAATTGCACTAAACACTAATGAGACAAGTAAATACACTTACGAGCTGCTTTTAACTTTCACTGATAAAGACTGCTCTCTCAAAGAGTATTTATTTACACTGTTTTCTGCTGGTGCTTGGACACACTTTCCTTATTTTTCCCCACAACAAATGGCCAAGCCAGCGCAGACACGGACAAGATACGCGATACAGAACGAGACCAAACGCAATATCAGCACGTCTGATATTCATAATCATATCTTTTGATTTGTGAGAAGACCCTAATAATAATCATCATTATCACCATCATATGAAATTAAGTGTTCTTTAATTGTTACATATTACATTTACAGGACTACTGGAAAATAAAAATGAATTATAAAAATAAGATAAAACTTTTTGTGCTACATTTCCAGCAAAATTAACTAGGTTGTTCCATGTCAAATTTGAATATTAATTATTACTTTTATTATTCTCTGAAAAAAAAAAAACACTAAAAGAAGAAAGCCAAAATATTAAATTAAATGCCATTGATAAATATTAGTCAAATTACAGTGGGGTACCACTAGAAGGCAACATCATTATCTTATTTACATAGAGATATGAGAATATATTAATAAAACCCATTGACTTTAGTAGCTGCATTATATGCCAGGGGTGACAGTTATATTTCTGGTGCTCAGGAAACCAAGATAAAATTCTAATTCCAACATATTTGTTCTTCAGATATTCTTCTTTTTTTAAAAGAAAAAAAAACATTAGCTGTATGTAAACCACATTTGGTTTTTGACCACTGAAAATGTGTACAATTTACTCATTCAGCCACACTGAGATCCCCATTTCTCTGGATCCAAAACATATAGGGCCTTAAAGTGAAGATACCAAAAGTTAACAGCTGCTAAAGTCACATTTTGCCTAATATGCCTACCAATGTTTGTGTAAAAATAAAATAATGATGCCGTCATATTTCTAAAGTAATTTTTGCCATTTTGACCCACCCTCTACAAAATATCCATCTATGACATTTAATATTTTGGCTTTCATTACCATTTATATGTGTCTTTCTTCAGGGAAAAAAAGCTGGGCAACATCTTAAATTTGGTTGATTTGACATAGAATGACCATATGATGTATACAGAAACATTATAACTCAACCAACCCATCCCTAACATTGCCATTTAATTTCCAAATAATAGAAGACAAAGTACAATATCAGAATACCCTTAAAAATAAAATACAAATTATTCACACAACCCTAATTTGGTACTAAAGTCATCTCCGAGTTCTCTTAAGTATGGCGCTTTAGCAGTGAGAGTTTGCTATGAGCAACAAACCGTATGGAGTCAATGTAGCATATTATGAAATCTAGGTTCCTAGAGTTATGTAACGTTAATAATTACCTGAATCAAAAATAAGGCCTAAATTTACATATCCTACAGTGAAATAAAGGCAGTTGGGCTAAGCATTATCCTACAGAGTCACAATATCACAGAGTAATTTTGTATTCATTGCTTTTGGGGAAAAAGCAGGACATTAATGGAGATTCTGAGGGATTTAACAGAAAGCACTGCACACTGTGTTACTTTATAGCTCAGTTTCCACACTTTATGAAGAATTTCAAGCAGTAATTCACCAAAAATATACTGCCATCATGTTATGTTGTACACTTAATCATATCAAATATATTTTTTTTAATTTACCAATAACTTGAATAATTAATTTATAAACATAACATTTTTGAGAGTCACACTATATTAGCAACCTGAATTAACTTTGCAGTGTCATATAAAGGTCAAATTATCATATTATAATTTTAAGAGACAGAATTGACCTTAACACACAGTCATGCATGTCTCCAGTTTTCCTCTCTATGACTACATTTACATTCACAATGTTCTGAAGCATTGTGTAAATGTGACCATCATTTTCCTACATTTAAACAAAATACATTTTGTTGCAAAGTTTAGCAACCTTGAACCTGACATGAAGTCTGAGTGGCCTAAATCTTTCCCACCGAAAGAAAGTTTATTATATCATTACACAACGTTGAAGTGACAAAAAGTTACGCAAATGCTGATTTCAAGTCTTTTTTTTTTTTGCTTCCCCGCGTTAATTGCGCTACATGAATTTAGCTGACAGAAGTTTTATATTAATATTTTTATTCGTTCTACTTTTATTTCAACAAACATTCTTCACTTTTTTTCTCAAAAAAAAAATGAAATAGCAAAAAGCTATCTGTTATTCACTGATAATCTTAAACTCCACTGAAGTTATGAAATCTCACCTGCACTGAGATGAAGCGGGGAAAAAAGAAAGAAAAAAAGACGTCATTTTGAGTGTTGAATGAGATTTGAGAATTGCAGCAGGAAAATAAAAATGACTTTAATTTGGGTCTGTTTGTCAAAGAAAATCTGATATGGCTACATAAAACTTCAACATTACAGAAAAGTGTTGCAGATACTTCTATTGTGGTTATTTTTGCAGCATCAAAGTATTCATGTAGTAATCAAGTCATATGAAAAAGAGCTAAGAGAAGATTCTTCGAAAACTCTTATTTTGTCAGTCAATAATAACAGCAAACAGCTTTGAAACAACAATTTTGACATTTAAATAAACTATTCCTTAAAGTAAAATGGAAAGGGCACCCCACGTTGGCTTGAAACATTGATGAAAACAACATTATCCAGGTGGATGCTGCACATTGGTGGTGGACGAGGAGACCCCCCCCCCCTCCCCTCTATAAAGCGCTTTGAGTACCCAGAAAAGCTCTATTTAAATGTAAGGAATTATTATTATTTTTATTAAAACATCGTCAGTAAAGGCAGTTTACCTTGTGGTGCAGAGCTTAAGGAGTCAACTGCTCGCTTCTACTTCTTCTCCTTACTTGTCTGCTTTTCTTGAATTCAGCCGAACAAGAGTACGATCTGAAAACAAAAGGGTCAGTGGTTTAAAAATTAGCCACTTGTTCCAAGTTACATATACTGACATTGAAATGCAGTGGAAAATTACAGACCCTGGACGACTTGCATGGAAAATCCCTAAATTTATTACACAAAAGGGGGAAAGGCAGGCTTCTAAAAAAATTCCATGAAAATTCTATTCTTAGATTAGTAACAGTTGGAGGGCAGAGTGTGGGTTTATGTTTAAGGAGCAAATCCTGACCAAAACAAGCCCGATTCCACAATATAGAGCTGAATACTTCTTCCGAGTTCCGACCAAAGCATTTACAACTCAAATAAAACCACTGAATAAAAAGAGCATTAAAAATGTATATCTGCTGCTTTGTCACCTCCATAGTGATGCTGTTTCTTTAAGAATGCTGAGTCTCTGTGTTTTCAGATTTGAAAGGGAAAAAAAAGGAAAGAAAAAAAATGATTTATGTGGCTCACTTCTGAGAACACACAGAAAAACATGGGATTTTTTCCCTCTTGTAAACCTAGCAATAAAATGTTTATGGTTCTGAAATTGTAAAAAAAACAAACAAAAAGTTTGATATCTAGGTCACACGCGACATCATCCATCATCCGACATGAAGATTAATTTACTAAATGAAGATCCTTAGAATAACTGTTCAACTGAAGCACACAAAATGCTGAAAATCATTTGAAGAAGAAAAAACATTTTGGAGTTAATTCTATCATTAAAGGGATAGTTCACCCAAATATGAAAGTTATGTCATTAATTACTCACCTCATACTGTTCCAAACCCCTAAGACCTTTGTTCACCTTCAGAACACAAATTAAGATTTTTTTTTATGAAATCTGAGAGCTTTCTGACCCTACCATGTTCAAGGTCCAAACACGTACCAAGAACATCAACAAAATAGTCCATGTGACATCAGTGGTTCAACCGTAATTTTATGAAGCTACGAGAATACTTTCAGTGCAAAAAAAAATTAAATAGCGACATTATTCAACAATTCTTCACTTCTGTGTCACCCCAGCACCATTTTGGAGAGTTTACATGCAGGTCAAAGCAAGCGCATGTGTCATACTCTCCAAAAAGGGTGCTAGAGTGAGAGGAATTGTTGAATATAGGGATGTGCAATTGATCGAAATATGGTTTTGATTTCGGTTATGAAAATACAATAATCGAGATAAACCAATTAATGCGCTCCATTCCGCCCCCCTTTTTATCAGTGTGCTTGGTGATTATTCACGAAACCCTCGTCGGTTATGTAATAAATGAACGTTAACATTTGAGAATGAAAACACGTGTGCAACAGCAAATTGGATACGTACAGCTTTTAAAGTGACAGCGGGCTATATTACTGCTGCCGACTGTGTGCTTAATCAAACAACAAAAGCCAAAGACAAAATCACAAACTACTCTTGAAATACTCTTGCAGTTAAATATTGACAAAAAAAACAAAGTTGTGATAATTGGTCAGAGCTAGAGTAAAAATCTGATTGAGCTTGCTCTAAATAGTTTTTTCCAAATTATAAGCAGGTAGTAAGAAATTTGGGTGTTTATTTTGATACTAATCAAAATGTTGAATTTCATGTCAAGAAGTTGGTTCAGTCTTGTTTTTATCAGATAAGAAATATTGCTGAGGTGAGACATTTTTTTCATGCTTTTATTTCCTCCCGTCTTGACTATTATTATACATTGTTTTCTTTGTGATTTTTCGCGTTAACAATTAGAGCAGAATGCTTCAGCCAGATTATTGACACGAACAAAGTTATTTCATCATAGTACACCTGTTTAGCTTCTTACATTGGTTACCTGTTTATTTTAGGATTGATTTTAAGATTATTTTATTGACAAAGCTTTAAACGGCTTGACACCTATGTATCGATCTGAGCTTCTGAAACCCTACGAAACAGGGAGATGTCTTAGACATTATTTCTGTATACAGTTTTGGTTAAAGCTAAAATAGTTTAAATAACCGTGATTACAATATTGACCAAAATAATGTGATTATGATTTTTGTCATAATCGAGTAGCCCTAGTTGTATACATTTATTTTAGTTTTTTTTATGGACACAAAAAAATATTCTTGTAACTTCAGAAAATTACGGTTGAATCACTGATGTCACATGGACTATTTTGTCAATGTTCTTGGTACATTCCTGGACATTGAACATGTTAGGACCCTTGCTATCTCTGGAGGATCAGAAAGCTCTCCAATTTCATCATTCATTTGTGTTCCGAAGATGAACGAAGGTCCTAGAGGTTTGAAACAACATGACGGTGAGGAATTAACGACAGAATTTTCATTTCTGAGTGAACTATCCCTTTAAAGAAAATTGACAAAACAACAAATACCAAGAAACTAATCAATTCATTTCCAATTCAACTTTTCTTAAAATGTCATCCTGGTAATATAGTTTGCAGTGAACTTGACTGAATTTGAAAATAATTTTGTACTATATTATATAAGCTCTAAAGAAGCATTTTCCTTTTTGGAGGCCACTAAAAATGTATTACAGTTGATGTTTTTGACATTTGTTCATTTGCATTAAAGGGATATTTCACCTAAAATACTAACAAAAAAGGTAATTAACTTACCCTCGTATAGTTTCCAACCTGCATGAATTGCTTTCTTTTGTGTAACAAAAATGTCTCATTGGGGAGCAAGATTGTTTAAGAACATCTTTTGTGTCCCACAGAAAAATAGTAAGTCATACAGGAAAGTCATGAGGATGAGTACATGACAGAATTTTTATTTGTGAACAATCCCTTTAAAGCCTATTACATGCTGGTCACCTTTTATAGAATGAGATGGCGAGACCAGGTCACAAAAAAATGCATTGGTCTCATTTGAGAATTCAGTCCAAGTAAAGCAGACTTGTTAGAATTCAAAAGTAAAGAGAACTGACAAAACTACATTTCCACATTGGCTAGAAAAAGGTTGTCCATCTAGATTCCAAAGTACAACAGCAGCTGTTAATTACCCTCAATGCATTTGTACTCTTGTTTTACCAGTATTTCGGTACCATTACCATTTACCATTAATTTTCAGACAAATTACATTAAGAACAGTAAAACGTTACCAAATTTCAGCCACTGACAGAAAATGAAATAAAACGTAATGTAAAATATAAATATAAAAGGCAAAAAATGTTAATGTAAAATGCAGAAAATGTAGGCTACATTATATAAATATTTTTTAAACATTTGCTGACTACATTACCCACCCCCATCCGTTTTTTATCTTTTAATACTGTTAAATATTTAAAATATTTGTGTTCCATGCAACGCGACTTGAAACTGGTGTGAAAAGCTGTCTTCGGTTCATTGAAAAGGAAGCTCCAAATATTTTCACTTCCCTCATGTAACTAGCAAAATTATTCATACATCCAACACATGTGACCGACCATTTACATGTTCAGCAGCTTTCTGTTCATGACACAGGAACAAAATTCCATCTATTTTGCACCCACTGTCTGATCATTACAATATTTGCAGCTCAGATGTGGAAGAAAATCAATATGTGTGCGAAAGGAAAATGCCAGCTGGTAAGAGTGGATTTTCATTTAACGATATTTTGTTGTCTTGTGACACGGAGGAAATTTGCTGCAGTTCAAAGCAGCCTGACTGATAAAAATGTTAATATTTAAACGAACACAAAACCGCATGATGATGAAGTTTGTCTTTAAAAGGCATACACGCAAAAACAACCACAACTTGCCAATATATACACAGACTAAACCATAATGGCAATAGGAAGTGTCGAATATAAAAAATACATCCCTGCAAGCAAAATTAATTGTAATTTCTTAATTTCTTTGAAATATCTACCGACAGGTGGCGCTAATTTCGCTGCAAAAACGAAAACCACATTTACATTCTAATTTCACCGAAAATAACGCCGTATTTCATTAATCACACTTGCATTACTCCCATCTGCATCGAAGTTCACTTCACTAAGTTGTTTAGTGAACGACCGAACAGTTCGAGCCAACCTTTCTTTTCAGTCACCAGAGAACAGGAAAATTCACAGGAAAATTCAGCAAACATGGCTGCTGCGTGTGCTTTTTGTGTTTTCAGATTGTACCCTACCCCGTCTGATTTCAACTCCACAAATTTCCTGCAAAAGCCTCACTCGATCCAAACACACAGACAGCAGGACAGAAAGACCGATGCAACAATTCACTGCAACGCAAACTTGCAGCAAAACTTTATTTCGAAAGCAGCTCCGCAAAAAAAGAAAAAAAAATCAACATGCACTGCACAACACATTCAGATCACATTTGAGAGAATTGTGATGCAATCTTACCGCGCACACAAACATGAGCTCCGGATGATTGCGACCAAAGCGTCCGTTACATTGTATCTTTTGTGAATGAGGAAAGACGCGGGTACTCCACTTTGTTACCTCCCAAAATGATGCGGGTCATGCGGAGAAATTTTCTGGGAATGAAGAAATCCTCCCCTTCGGATCTCAAAATGACGAAACGAGCGGGTCTTTCCGGGGCACTTTTTTCTCTTCTGGAAACAGAACTCCCAAATTTGATTTCAGTGAATTTGTCTGTTCTCTTCCTGATATGTGCACGTCACTGGCGGCCGATGCTTCACTGTTGGTGAGGTATATTAATGTTGTGGTCTGCCCCACGGACACATTCATCCGCCATCATGCAAGGGCAGGTTCTCAATTTGCAAATGCATTAATTTCACACAATGCCTTTGTGTGAATGGTATCACGTCAGCTTGTCCGTCTTTTGGCTTAGATAAGCAAAATAACTCAACTGTAGGCTTAATGTAATAGCAAATTTGCGCATGCAGAGCAAGGTGTGTTTTTACATTTATGACCAAACTACTTTTTCATCTCCATGGATGAAGAAAACTCTTCTGTTAGACTCACAAGTTACTTGTTTCACTGTTTGTTGCCTACATTTTAACTACAGTATTTTGAGCAATTGTAGTATGTTTTGTTGCAATAATATTTTACAGAGATTTTTCCTTGTTGTGGAAAGTATATACATATCTATAAAATGAGAAAATCAGGATTATATCCACATCGCGTTTTTTCTGCACCAAAAAACCATGAAAAAGTATGAAGTCAACCTCAAATCAAAGGACTTTTATGTATATTGTGTGGCTTCCTTTTTTTCCATCTTCACTTCTCAAATGGGTCCCGTCTCGTCAGCGCCTCTAGCGGCGAGTTTGCAGATGGCCTGAGGGGGACAACGTGTGATTCATGAAATTTGACATGCAACTTCCAATTTTCAAAAAGACAGACAAAAAATTAATTTGGAAATATTAGTGTTTTCTGAATTATCATATTTAGAAGCTTGCCAATACACCCTCACAAATCTCATATTGTATTCATATACAGAATGAATACAAAAAATATATTCACTCTTTATTACTCAACCAGAATGTTTTTTTATTATTTATTTATACTAAAACTTTATATATTTTTTTAAAAAGTGTATTAGGCCAAAATCAATTTATTTAATAATAATAATAATTACCAAACCACACTGTGATATTTGTTGACAAGTTGTATAAAAATACATGAGATAAAACTGAAATTACAAAATGTATAAAGCAAAAGTATTATTATCCTGAGAACACAGTTCTTTGAGCTTAAACCAGTTTGAACATGCTTGGAACCAACATACAATACCATAGCTTTTGTCTTTAGATTTTAACTCGAAACATTACAGACAACAATTGCAGTTGTAGTACTTTTAGGTATCTGATGTATTTACATGTGTGACTGTATGTACAATCAGCTGCATCTGTATTTGTAAAGGTGTGACCCAAATGGCCCATACACAGGGAAATTACCAATGCAATTAGAATTCTAAGGGATTGTTTGCAGTGTCTCCAGTGGGACGTCCTAGCAGTACAATGTCTTTTTTTCTAAAGAAAATACACATTTCTTTTCAAAAATAAAGTTTCGTTCAGACAGTATTTGGGTTAAGATTTTTGGAAGACTCACATGCTAACATCAATGCTGAAGAACTGTGCTATAATAATACCTTGAATAAATTATTCTCCACAACTTTGGTCAAGCTTCCTGATTTTATGTATTAGAAGAATACATCGGTGAAGCATGCAAAGACTACCGAGTCAAATACAGCAGTCATATACACATGGTAACTCCCTGCTGAAAAAAAAGAAAAAGAAACCATCACAGAAATGATAATGGTTTACCACAGATACCATTAAAAACCATCAACCGTTAACCACTGAAGCCATTAAATAATGATTTCCATAGCAGTATTGCCAAGTTTGCAGTTTTCTGTCGCAATTCGGCTATTTGTAAACTGTTGCCACAAGCTGAACTTGTTTTTCCTCCATGGTTTAAAGTATTGCAATATTGTATACACTATAATAGCCCGAACTGCATGTTTTTAATATTTTACATTCCACCAATGATAAAACTGTGCTACTTTATGAGTTTTGTGAGGGAAGGGATTTTGAGCTCCTTTGTGACCGTTTATGATTACTACTAGTGATTTTCAAGTTGAAGTTGTGTTTAACACATAACAATAGCTGTAAAATGTGTCTTTTAGGTTTGGGAGTGGCAGGTGTTGAGTTTTACAATTTGGATTCGGTCACTGGGCTTGTTTTGGGCTATTTATGATTGGCCTTTGGCTGGGTTTGTTACACAGACCTGGGGCCTGTTTCATAAAACAAGTTTACCAAATACGCCATGCTTATTTCAGTTAGTCTGACTTATTTTGAACCAATGACTTATTTTGAACCTGACTTATTTTGAACCAAATCAACTGACAATAAGTCAGACTAACTGAAATAAGCCTGGCTTATTTGGTAAACTTGTTTTATGAAACAGCCTTTGGCAACCCTGTCCAATAGTGTGTTTTGGGCCATGTTAGGATTTATAGAATATTATACATAGAATGTATTATTATTTTTTTTATATGATTTATTGATCTCCTTTAAGTAAGCTCAACCAGGAGAATAATTGATTGAAGGTAGTACAACACAGTTCTTCCGTAGTGATGTTATGTTGGCCTTCAAATAAAAACTTAATGCAAAGTTCTCTCTGTGGGACAGAACTTATGCATGAAGACAAAAGGGTAACAATACCACCAGGACCCCAGTTGATACCCCTTAGACATTGTAATTGTTTTGGCCATTTGTGTCACAGACAGGGTTTCAGTTGATTGCATCTGAGGTACAGTCACAATGTAAACGCATCTTAACTAAAATTAGGGTACATTCAGGTGGATTGAAACACTGTTTCCAGTCATGAACTTGCATTGATATATTTAACATGCCTTGTGTGCTGACACTCTTCATGTTTCCAGCGATTGGCTGTTTGCTGCAGAATGTGACACTTTTGGATGATGTTTATAGCATGTGTTTTGAACCCACTGAACCTGATCTGAACCAGGTTTGATTTGTTTGGTTTGAAGTCTACTCTTAAACTTTTGTTCAGCTACCTTTGTGAAAAAGGCCTCAACCCCCAGGGGCTTTCATATCATTCCTCAAGTCCCTCCAGCAAATGATGTCTCTCATGTTTAACCCAGCTGAATTAACTCAACAGATCATCTGTGCTACACTCTTAAAAATAAAGGTGCTTCAAAAAGTTCCAGAACCATTTTTTATTCCACAAAGAACCATTCAGTCAAAGGTTATTTAAAGAACCACCTCTTCCTTACCTTTTTGTAATCTGAAGAACCTTCTTTCACCACAAAAAAAAAACTTTTGTGAAACAGAAAGGTTCTTCAGATGTTAAAAGGTTTTTTATGGAACCATTTAGACAAAAATGGTTCTTCAATGGCATCGTGCAGCACCTTTATTTTTAAGAGTGTAGTAGTGAGGAGGCTCCACTAATGGTATGAAAACCCTTCTGATGTACTGAAAATCTCCCCTATATACCTTCATTCACTATTCCCACATTTGTCTAATATTGAAGGAGTGAATGAAAACAGTTGAAATAATTTAGACACTATATGAGCCAGAAGGGCTGAGACTTTTTGTGTGTAGCCTGTGTCTGCTGTTATTTGATTAATTGTTGTATTTTTTATTTATTGTTTGTCTCCATATTTTATGTTGCAATCATAAGCTTAGACAGACAGACAGACAGACAGACAGACAGACAGACAGACAGACACAGACAGACAGACAGACAGACAGACAGACAGACAGACAGATAGATAGATAGATAGATAGATAGATAGATAGATAGATAGATAGATAGATAGATAGATAGATTAAAAACATGTTTTAAACTCAATCTACACTCCATATCTTATGAAAATCAAAACAAAAGATGTCATAACTTAAATTTTATGAAAAAATTAAGGGAAAATAAAATAAATATCACACTGATATTAAATATTTAGTACTTACATTTGTAACTTAAACTTGCAATGCTTTCGGTGTCGTGTGCTTCTATGTTATTTTACCTGTACAAAAACAGTCCGTTATGCTGCTTGATATTGCAAACTGGCATTTCATATATTAATTGTTTTAAAAATATATAATTGTAATTATAAACACCTTGCTTTTTGTAGTACAAATAGTTTTACTGTTACATTTGACATTCACTAATGAATTGTTTTGCACATTCACAGAATAGCTTACTATTTTCACTATAAAACCTCTCCATGAGGTTTAATAACTGAAAATGCATAAATCCAACCACAAGGTCAGACGACTTGTTTGCAGAGCTCAGATACAAATCAGTTTTTTTTTCCCTGCTTGCTATTATGAGGGTATTGAGTGTGGGTGGGTTGATGTGGGGGGGGGGGGGGTAAAGCAATTTGGCAGGAGTGTGTAACATAACATGCAGGGAAAGTAGATTAGAGGCAACTTGGATTGTAAAAAGCACTATACAAATGTTTAATTTATGTCACAGTGTACATCACAACACACTAATGACAACATATCAGTACTGTCATCCAGGGCAAGCATCACATGTGCTTTGTCCATTTAATTTTGTTCGGCATTTTTTTTTTACTTTCTTTTCTCACATATAAAGCATTCACTTTAAAGGGAAATTTCACCCAAAAATGAAAATGACCCTATGGTTTTATTCACCCTCAAGCCATCCTAGATGTATCTTTCTTCTTTCAGACGAATCCAATCAGAATTCTATTTAAAAATGTCCTGGTTTTTCCAAGCTTTATAATGGCAGTGAATGGGTGTTATTTTTCAATAGTCCAAAAAAAGTGCATCCATCCATAATAAAGAGTGCCTCACACGGCTTTTTTTGTAAGAAAAATATCCATATTTAAAAATCTCTAACTTCCGCTAACTGTTGTATAATAGAACGCCGTTCTGGAGGATGACATGTAAGTGCCATAAGTCACATGAGAATCAACGTTTGTTTACAGGAGCAAAGGAAGCAAAGTTTCCTTAATTTAACAAAGAAAAATCAGTCTCCTGTTGGCTTGTATCAAAATCCTCCAACATTAGTCTTTACAAATCTTAGTTTTTACGTCTAATTTGTGACCAGTGTTTTGTTTTGCTCTCTCCTTGTGCGCTTCCGCATACATCACTTCTCACCGGAGCTTATGCTAAGTTGACATCCTATCATCCTCCAGAAGAACGGTGTTCTATTGTGAATGTGTGTACGACAGTTAGCAGATGTTAGAGATTAGGGTTTATTAAGTTTTAATTAAGGATACTTTCCTTACAAAAACGCATTGATTTGCTACAGGAGGCCTTTACACAGCCATTCACTGCCAATATAAAGCTTGGAAGAGCCAGGACGTTTTTTAACTCTGATTGGATTCGTGAAGAAGAAAGTCATATACACCTAGGATGGCTTTAGGGTGAGTAAATTGGGGTTATTTTCATTTTTGGGCCGAACTATCCATTTAAGGGAACACTGGTCATTTAGAGTCTGTAGATGAAAGTGTTAACTTTTGTTTCATCTTTTAATAAAAGCAGAAGTTCTGTCTCATTTTATATACCTTTTTATATATAAAATACCTATATTATATATAATATACCTTATCTTTTTAATTATTTGTTTATGACAATACATGTAAACAAATTAATAATTTGTAATTTATTATAAAAAACGTTTTTTTGGAAAACAGACATCAACATTTGAAGAAACAAGTCTCTGTGGTAAGAAAGCTGATGGAGGTTTTGATATGCTTGAATTTTTTTTACATTAATTATACTTTCAAAGTAAATTGGGTTAAGAATTGTGTCAAAAACACCAGATTCTATTTGGTACTTTATCCCACACAATATCTATAAAAATGTGGGAGGTCTTACATTTTTGTTAACTTGTAACACTTCTAAACTCCCCATAAAATGATCTAAATTCCATGAACAGGCACTTTTGGCATGGAAACTTAGTTTTGTTCACAATTTATCCCTGCATAAAGTGAAGCTATGGAATAACGAGAGCATTTTAGTTGATTTTTCTTAAGAATTGGCATGAAAAGGGTATTATTTATCTTTGCGAAATACTAGATCCACAAGGAAATGTTTATTCTTACCATGATTTCATGTTTAAATACAATTTTCCTGTTGTTCATAAGGAATTTCTTACAATTTTTAAAGCTATACAAATCGTCTTGTTCACTTGAAATGTCATCTATCGTTTGAAGTTATTTTAAAAAGGGAGCCGAATTTATTTGGTTGATGACAAGTGTATTTATGACCCAAAATGTAGTAATAAAAATATAAGACATATGTTTCAGTCAAAGAAAATAATTACTCCAAGGGGAATTTTTTTTAGTGGAATTCTTTAATAGATAATAAAAAAAAAAAAAAAAAAAAACATGGCTCTTAACTTATACATTATGTGTGTCCAATAAAGTTAAAGAAATACATTTAAAGATTTTGCATTATATATACCCCACTAATGAGATTACATCCAAATTTGGTAATCCTCATCTGAATTGTAATTTCTGTAATGTCAGTATTGAGTCTATTGATCGTCTTTTTTTTTTCAAATGCCCCCTTGTTAAGGATTTTTTGTCTGAAGTGTCAATTTCTTTTTTTTCAAAATCCAATGTAAACATTTATTTAACTATGTGTGATATATTTTGTTATTTTTCTCATTGTAAACATAACATAGAATATATAGGAAATGTATTTATTTTGTTGGGACAATATTATATTCATAAATTTAAATTTTCTTCAACATCCCAAAAATTACATAATTTGCTTTGTGAATGTAACTACCTAATTATAATACTAAAAAAATATTAACACAAAAAAGTGTCAAATTTGTGAAACTGTATAACGATCTGCTGAATGTTACGTGATTTTTTATTTACTACCTCTATACTTCTTTGTTTTAAATGTGTATTATTTTGTATTTATATTTTTTTATTTATTGTCTTCCTATATTATTTCTGTATTTATTAATGTCATCCAATGTTATATTCAATTGTTGAAGTTAATTGTTTATACTTGCAATAATAATAAAAAAGTTGACTGTTGTTTCAGAAGTGCTGATGTTCCACTTGTTTACCACTAGATGTCAGATTTACTAGTCTTATTATTCCTGCCATAAAAAGGTATGGTAAAACTAAGAATATTGTGCTAGTATGCGGTTCCAAATTCAGCATGAATCTCAAAGATGTATCCTATTCAAAATCAATATAACAACAAAAGTGATAGTTAATTCTACTATTGTGCAGAACGGTTGGAGGATTCCATATGTGTATGGGAAGATAATTATTAGCAAATATATAGAAATCAGCCTGCTGCAGTTTTTTTTGATTGATTTATATTAATTTAAATGTCATATCTTGTAAAAAATCCTCCACAGACTGGCCTCCGTCTGTCTATTATTCTTTATATCTACAGTGAGGTCTAAAAGTCATGGACCACTATAGTGAAAATGTTTTCCTATTTAATTCAACATTTCATTGTGAAACTTTGAAAAACTGTATATATGAAGATAAGAATGTCTTAGTATTTGATCCCCCCTTTACTTCAATCACAGCAGCATTCAAGTTGTCTCAGAAATGTGCGACTATAAAAATTAAGCCCAGCAGATGTCAGTACAACATCACAATACATGTCACTAAAAGTAAATCAATGAGTGTTTAAGAAGCACAACTAATAATAACAAGTCTGAGTTATTTTGCAATAGGGGTTTCATAAATTTGTGTTTAGCAGTATGGGAAAATCAAAAGGTTCTATTTGGTTCTATTGGCATGACATTTATCAACAGCTAATAGCTAATTTTTTTTACGTTAATTGTGTTTTTTGTCAGCATGTCTAATAAGACTAGTCACAATTGAGTGGCCGACATTATAGTTTCCTACATTAAACGTTTGCACCTAATACAGACTTGCACAAACACAGATACGATACAGTATGTTCTACATTATTCAAATTGGATATGACTCTCCACCTTAAATTTTTCTCTTAATCATAGATGGCACAAAACGACATCTCAACGACTATTGATAAATGCGTACAGTACACTTAATTTTATTTCATTTGAATATCAACATTTGTAAGATTTACTTAAAGCAGTTTTAAAGGGAACTGATCTAATTTTGTGCCTCTGGAAAATATGATCAGTGTAAAGTCAGTTAATTAAGGTGAAAGTTTGATATAAAGAAGCTACATTTACAAGTGTTTGGAATGCATAGACTGGACTGTTTATATGGACTCTGGTTCGGACATAGATGAAGTAACAAATTATAAGCATGATATGTCACCTTTTGTGAGAATATGTTAGTTTTGATACACCAAAAAAGTAATATCCAGACATTAGATGACTTTAGATCCCTGGCAATTACATCTTTAGTTATTAAATGTTATGAAAAGTTGATAAAAAAAATTAGGCAAAGAACTCAGTGTTTCTTAGACCCCCTTCAATTTGCATACAAAGCTAGGATTCAATAGTGACCCTCCAACATTTAGTACTTCGGCTGTTGGAAAAGAAAAGTGTAAAAGAGGCCGCGAAGACTGTATTGCTTAAGGAAACTAAGGTCATTTAATGTGGATAAAACACAAATTTATGTTTTATAGATCCTATAGTATACTGAGTCGCTTTTATCTTTTTCCCCATTGTGTGGCATAAATGTCATAAATGTGTGTGTGTGTGTGTGTGTGTGTGTGTGTGGTGGTGGTGGGGGGGGGGGGGGGGTGTCATGACTTTCCCCTCCTCTGATGTTCAGTTTAGAACTCCTATTAATAAAACAAATCGGTTTAGATGTTTTTTATCCTCTCAGTGTTACAAAATGTAGACAGAGATCGACACACAGCTAATGTAAACAGCACAGGTTTACTCAGAAGACACTGGAGTAACACGGTGAAGCACAGGTTGACATTGAATATATCTTGGAAAACTCAATCATAACATTTCCTTTCCTTAAAGGTTAAGGGTGGCCAGACAGACAAGACTGAAGACAGATCAAAGAGCAGAAAGACTGGCAGGAGGCAAATAACCGTGGTAGGTGAGTAGATCATGAAACTCCAAGGGAACAATTAATATAAGCAATCTCATACATCAACAAGACAAGGGTCTTGGGTGCTGGCTTATATGGAGGAACTGATGAGGATGATGGCAGACAGGTGTGGTGTTTGTGGAGAGTGCACAGGTGGTAGACAGAGAGGATTATGGGAGATATAGTGTGCTGAGGTGACAGGCATGGTAAATTTAGTTTTTGATTGTGACGCTCGGCTATAAAGCTTCTAAATTCTACACTATGTTTGGAGGAAGATATAAAATCAATAAATTATTATAAGTATATTTCAGACATTTTCACCTTTCCATTAAAACCTAGGCCTATATGTTTGATTAATTAATTTCATACTGGTTCTTTGGTTCAGTAACCAGTCTGGTAATTTGTAAGTTATTGGGAGAATCAAGCTCAACTCTCTGACATCTTTTATGAACAATCCTTATGGAAGGCATATTGTATTCTTGAAAGTCTTGACCACCCTTTACATTTAGGCTACTATTACTATTTCTGCTATCAGGTGGTTGTTTTATATTCCCAGAACTAAGAGGATTAAGGCCTCTTTTGTGTTGGTGGTTAATGGGTTACTAAACTGTATTATATTATCTGTGCTTGGATTGCACTTAATGTATAAGTTTTTTTTTTCTTAAAGCTGCAAATTGTATTTAATGCTTTAAGTTTATATTAACGGCAAATTAGCTGAACTTTAGAGTGTTTTTGACTCACTTAAGTAGGACATTACTAGGCTACATATTTACAAGTAATTTCATAATTCTGTTGTCTTTAATATATGGTTAAAGTGTGCTGCTGAATTCAGAAGTTCTAAGCGGCCATTGTGGTAAACTGAATATGGTATACATTCAAATACATTTGCAATTACACATCTGTAACAATGGAGCAATTAATTACATTTAAAACTACACTGTTAGAAATCACTGTAGATTTGGCAGCAAAGTAAAAAATTACAAAGTATTGTAAAAATACAGTATAATACTGTTCTGTAGTTATACAGTACATACTGTAAAGTTGCATTACAGTATTGCTATAAACAAAATACAGTAACTTGCTGGCAATCGTGCTGCCAGTAACTTACTGAAAAAACCGAAAATGTTTAACAGTGTAGTGCTATGAAACGATTAATCACATCCAAAATAAAAGTTTTTGTTTACATAATATATGTGTGTGTACTGTGTATTTTTATTATGTATATACAAATACACACATAAAGTATACAGCATCTCACAGAAGTGAGTACAACCCTCACATTTGTGTAATATTTTATTATATCTTTTCATGTGACAACACTGAAGAAATTACAATTTGCTACAATGTAAAGTAGTGAGTGTACAGCTTACTCTAACCCTAACAGTGTAAATTTGCTGTCCCCTCAAACTAACTCAACACACAGCCATTAATGTCTAAACCACTGGCCACCAAAGTGAGCACACCCCTAAGTGGAAATGTCCAAATTGGGCCCAATGTGTCGATATTTTGTGTGGCCACCATTATTTTCCAGCCCTCTTGGGCATGAAGTTCACCAGGGCTTCACAGGTTGCCACTGGAGTCCACTTCCACTCCTCCATGACGACATCACGGAGCTGGTGGATGTTAGAGACCTTGTGCTCCTCCACCTTCCGTTTGAGGATGCCCCACAGATGCTCAATAGGGCTTAGGTCTGGAGAATTGCTTGGCCAGTCCATCACATTTACCCTCAGCTTCTTTAGCAAGGCAGTGGTTGTTATCATGCTGGAATACTGCCCTGCGGCCCAGTCTCCGAAGGGAGGGGATCATGCTCTGCTTCAGTATGTCACAGTACATGTTGGCATTCATGGTCAATGAACTGTAGCCCCCAGTTCTGGCAGCACTCATGCAGCCCCCGACCATGACACCCCCACCACCATGCTTGACTGTAGGCAAGACAAACGTGTCTTTGTACTTCTCACCTGGTTGCCGCCACACACGCTTGACTCCATCTAAATCAAATGAGTTTATCTTGGTCTCATCAGACCACAGGACATGGTTCAAGTAATCCATGTCCTTAGTCTGCTTGTCTTCAGCAAACTGTTTGCAGGCTTTCTTGTGCATTATTTTTTAGAAGAGGCTTCCTTCTGGGACGACAGCCATACAGAGCAATTTGATGCAGTGTGCGGTGTATGGTCTGAGCACTGACAGGCTGACCCCCCACCCCTTCAACTTCTGCAGCAATGCTGGCAGCACCCATACCTCTATTTCCCAAACACAACCTCTGTATATGACGTACATACTGTATATACATGACTATACAACTGAGCACGTGCACTCAACTTCTTTGGTCGACCATGGCGAGGCCTGTTCTGAGTGGAACCTGTCCTGTTAAACCGCTGTATGGTTTTGGCCACTGTGCTGCAGCTCAGTTTCAGGGTCTTGGCAATCTTCTTGTAGCCTACGCCATCTTTATGTAGAGCAACAATTCTTTTTTTCAGATCCTCAGAGAGTTTTTTACCATGAGGTGCTATGTTGAACTTCCAGTATGAGAGAGTGAGAGCGATTACACCAAATCTAACACACCTGCTCCCCATTCACACCTGAGACCTATCAATACTAGCGAGTCACATGACACCGGGGAGAGAAAATTGCTAATTGGGCCCAATTTGGACATTTTCACTTAGGGGTGTACTCACTTTTGTGGCCAGCTGTTTAGACATGAATGGCTGTGTGTTGAGTTATTTTGAGGGGACAGCAAATTTCCACTGTTATACAAGCTGTACACTCACTACTTTACATTGTAGCAAAGTGTCATTTCTTCAGTGTTGTTACATGAAAATATATAATAAAATATTTGCACAAATGTGAGGGGTGTACTCACTTCTGTGAGATACTGTATATTTCGAAAATATTTACATGTGTTGACATGTATATATTTATATTATATAATTATATTTAAAATATAAACATAAATGTTTTTTTTCTTAAAAATATACATGCATGTGTGTGTATTTATCTATACATAATAAATATATACAGTACACACATATATGTAAACATTTTTTATTTTTTTTTGGAATACAATTAATTGTTTGACAGCCCTATTTAAAACATATCAACATTACATGTTATATCCAATATAACACTACCCTCTGCAGTACACGCTGCAGTAACACTCTGCCTACAGTAATAAACACAGACCACTAGAGGACAGTGAAATCTATCTCTTCATGTGATACACAGTCAAAACTCAGAAGGGCAAACATCCTGTAGATTTTCAAATTGCTGCTTTTTTTTCTTCTTCTCAGAATCTGGAGTATGTTTCCCACAAACACACACACAGTGGTAGTTATATAACAAAACCCCTTCTGGAATAGATCTACTAGAAAACCATTAAGGTGTTTTAATTTAATGAGGTTTATCACAAGGGAGAAACCCCATTAGGGTAAATTAGTAACTTAATTGAACTTTTCATCAGATGTTTCATCTGCAATACTTTTGTCATATTATAAAACATGCATTAAATGCTACTATTCATTCATTAACATGTCAGTAAACCATTGGCAGTGTCAAATAGTTGTGAAGTGTTTCTAAACATGGAATCACCATAACGAATAGACTACACTCTTAAAAATAAAGATTATTTATTTGACATTATAGTTATTCATTTCCATTTCACAAGAAGTTCTTTATAGTGGAAACGGGTTTAAAAAATAGTTATTTTATAAACTGTTCACTGAAAGGTTCTTTAGGGGGACCAAATGGTTGTTCTCTTGCATCCCTGAGAAAACTCCCTTGCATTACCTTAATTTTGAAGATGAAAGAACTTAAGAATGACACAAATAAATCTGTTCTAGCTCTGCTTTAGTGACTCATGCTGCCTACTCTTTCTTTTACATATCAAACCACAGGAGTGCCATTCCTGAACACCGCAGTTTTTACAGTTTTCATCAGTTTCACATCATAATATTTTTCGTAAATTAATTCAAGAGATTCCCAAGACAATATCAGCAGTTATGACATAATAAACTGTGCACCGAATTCACATATAGTGTATCATAAGTACAATAATTTATACAAAATAATCTATATTACATAAAGACCTGCCCTGTGTTCTGAATCATGTAATACAGGTTCCAGCCTAGCATGAATAATGCAGTTACGCTGCTTTAACCTAAAAGCTATTTCCGATTTCTCTCAAGTAATCGTTACGTAACCGTACTTCAGTAATATTTAGTTTCTGGGTCGAAGAAGCCCTATAAAGAAAGAGCTGGGATTTGTCTGATTAAAAAACTAGCCTCATCAGGTGAGATTGAATTAAAGACATCCGTCAGGGATTGGATCCTGCGAGGGTTGGAAGGGAAATGGAACTTGAACGTTGACATATTCCAAATGATGTACCTATAATTGGAATCCCATTAGTGCAACGTGCAAAGGAACTCACCCCTCACAACATACCATGGCTTTAGGAAGAAATTAAAGCAGCTGTATGAAGATGTATAATCTTCATGAACACACCGTGAACACACACCCGGAGCAGTGGGCAGCCATTTTTGCTGCGGCACCTGGGGAGAAGTTGGAGGTTCGGTGCCTTGCTCAAGGGCACCTCAGTCATGTATTGAAGGTGGAGAGAGAGCGCTGTACATTCACTCCCCCACCTACAATTCCTGCTGGAGCTGAGACTCAAACCCACGACTCTCTAACCATTAGGCCACGACCATTAGGCCATAGGGACAGATGAACACAAGGTAGGTATCCAAAATACGTTGGTTGCGATAATCACAGGAATAGTCTGAGTCTTAGACCAGACGCTGAGCTAATGAACAGGGCAAACATAGGGCCTCATCACCAACTCTATTTAAGTTTGAATAGGGCTGGTGATTCATAGATTGGTGACAGATGACGGTGATCAGTACTCAGGGGAACGTGCTCACTGTGGAGGAGTGCTGATGAAGCTTGGTGAATCCATGACAAATACACTGTAAGAAATAAATCTGTGAAATAAAAAGTACTACTTATTACCAGGATATTATCCATACATTTTACAGACATTTTCATTAACTCTAAAACACAATGCAATGCAGTGAGAAATTAAAAATACAGGCAACAAACTCCTGTGCATAAAGTGTTACCCTCTAATGTTTTGGATTATCCAACACTATAGTATTTAAGTTGGTAGTTTGTGGTTTGTTCCATGGTTGTTCGTTTTCTTGACTATTTGTTTAATTATAACTTTTTTAAACTCTAAAATGGGGTAACCTGCAATTGCTACATTTGAAAGATACAACCCATACCTTTTTTTATTGGTAGTCTATTGATTCAGTGATTATTTTTTTTTTTTGTTCATTGTTAAATTGTAGAAAACCAACTTCAGTTGCACCAGTAAACAAGATTCAATAACAACAATATAAACTAAATTATATTGAGGATGATTATATTCAGCATATATACACTTCAAAAACAAATGTATGTATTTATTTATTTCCTTCCTTTCTTATATTTACTTATTATTATTATTATTAGTTAATGCAATTTTATTTAGATTTCTTTAATGTTTTTATTCATTCACACTAGAAAATTGCACTTCTAAGGTATTTTTTCCCAGTCCCATCAGAGGCAGTGATAATCTCCAGCGTAACTTAACTTGAAAATCAGGTGTTATTTGAAGGCACAGCACAAAACATCAACATAAAATACAGCTCTTCTCCTCCTCTACCTGTTCCACCTCTGCATCTCTCTTCAGGTTGCATAACTTCTATTCTGTGTGGCCATGTTGCTGTGAGACGAAATCAAATCATTAGCTTTGTTTCCATGAGTTAATTCACGATGGAGTGATGGACACATGCCCAACGTGAATGTGCAGCACTTTCACACTAACAGCATGTTGGAACTATATAAATGCAGTAGAAAATAAAGGCGAATAAAGATGGTCAGCAGAGGACAGTGTTACAATATGTGGACTGCATTGATGGTGGTCATTTATATCTGCTAGCACTGTGAAAATGATTTAGAGAAATGCACCAAAATAGAACACATATGCTCGTACACAAGCACACTTTACAAATCAAATCACAAATCAAAATACAAAATGTTCCATGTCAAAAAAAAGGAAGAAGAAGAAGTCAGCAACCTGGATGTAATACAAACAGTATTGTTTAAATGTACTATAAATTGTTAAACAAGTACTGATACACACACAAAAATCATTTTACCAAGTTTATGTTGAAAACCAACAAATAAAATTAGCAGCCTATGCAATTTTTGTTTGCATAAACATCGAAGTAAAAACATAAAAAATTATGGTCAGATTTAAACTAACAAAAACTATTCATAACATGTTATCTACTGACATGTCCTCAAGTTTTGACAAAGAGAGAGAGAGAGAAAAGAAGTCTCACCTTTATTTTTCATTATTATTATTATCTTTTATTTATTTATTATTATTATTATTAAAGAAAATGTAATGAGAAGATGAATGATTTATATTTTATCTGCTCCATAAACAGTTCTACATGAGCTAATATGCTTTGAATAACAAAGATGGAACCCTAATTTTCATCATTTGGTTAAGATTTAAACAAAAAAGAACAAAAATGTAGTCAGATTTTCGCATTGGTCTGAACAAAAAGGCAGATAGGCTGAATGAAAATGTAAATCCATGGTCTGACAGCAGGTGGCACATACGGAACAGCAGAAATAGAGCAGATTTCACACAAAATGAAACCTACTCTATGTGTTGCACCTGTGTGAGACCTTACTAAATTTGATTAATTCTGAGCAGTATTTCCTATTCAAAATCAAAATAATAAAATATGAGTTTCATGAACCGGGATAATTAAAATAACCTCACAGCCGATATGTCAAGTTGAAGGCAAAAGGTCAGCACACAATACACGGGGTATGTGTGTGTGTGTGTGTGTATGTGTGTGTGTGTGTGTGTGTTTAAGTAAATAAATAAATAAATCTGCAATCTGAATCTTGGGTCGTCTGCCAGATGCGTCCAATGTGTGGCACCCTTTAATCTCAGATACTGAACAGCATGTATAAACACTGACACAGAACTGATGTAATTCTCACATTTTGACACAGATAGCTGATCTGAAGATGTATATCTAAGTGTACGTCCATGCATGTCTCTTGTTATGAAACACTGTAGCTCATCGTCATTCAGAGAGTCTCTTCAGTATCCTGCAGCATGCAGTCACCTTTAGGTGCTCCATTATAAAACACTCAATGTTTCATCTTTATGTGCACCTGTGGTCACAAAGCACTAAGCACAAACAAAAGATAAAATACTGCCCAAATATGTATGGATGTTATATCTGTTATATAAGCTACTCCAGTCAGTCTTGAGCAAATAACCTATAGCACACTGGTTATTTGCATATCACATTACATATTAATGCATATTCATGCTTGCATGCTTTTATGGTCCTCATGAGATTGAGCAAAAGAAAATTACAGGCTTACTCATGATGTATTTCATAGTCGATAATCTATATGAATGCAACAACTATTTGCAGTCCTACTGTAAGTTGAACTACTGGGCTGTTGGAGGTTAAACCTCTTCCTGACTGCAATAAATATTATCCTTTGAGGCATCTTCAATGTTGCTCTGCTAACAGATGATATTGGACAGAAAAGGCAGAAAAATCTAATACTTGGAATGGAACAAGATTTCACAACCTTAAGTTACTTAATGATTCACTAAATTGACAAGAGCAGGAGAGAGAATATGACCTTGTGTTACATATTAGATTTTAGAGCCAAGGAATTTGGAACCTTGAAATCAGATTTTCACTTGGTCACAAAGACGCATAGTGGGTAATATAACCACATTCCCTTAGGAACTGGATTCTTTCACTGCACCACTGCAACTTTCTAGGCCTTTTCTGAGGAAGGAGTCACACTAGATCAGACTGGTGGTTGCTTATTGAGCGGAGGTAACTGACGTCATAAATAAAAGGCCATTTAAGTGTACTTAGAGTACAGTTTCTTGACTATGCGTGTGCTTTGTAATTTGTCAAATGAAATGCTAGTTTAAAGTACATTTTAAACCGTTATTATAAAGAAGTACTCTTATTCTGATGTGTGATCTAACATACTAAAGCACATGTAAAGTATACATTTTACCTGTAGTGTTATTTGATATTACATTGCAACTTCATCATTACTAATGTGTAATTACTAATTTAAATCATGACATACATGACATATATGACAAGTTTCAATGGAAATTATATTAAAGTATATTTTAAGAAAAAATAATAATAAATATATATATATATATATATATATATATATATATTAGTTTTCATGTTGTGTTACATGTAATAGCAGTTAATTATACGTAATTACCTGCAACTTAATCTGAACCAAAGTTTAAAGTTTAATCCTAACCGTAAAGTAAGTTCATACTGTTAGTTAATACTAGTCAGTACTTAATTGTATAATTACTCTAGGACACCTTAATAATAACGCATAACCTGTAGGCTACAGTGTAGTTTACCATTAATGCTTCTCAGAACATTTGGCAGTTAAAACACAGTAATTATGAAATTACATATAAAGACACACTTAAAGTACTACTTAAGAAATAACTTCATCAATTCAGCAAATTTTAGTTCACCCCCATAACTGTTATTACCATTCTCTCACCAGAATGAGAGTCTGAATGATAAAAAAGCTGTGTTTGTAAGATACAAACCCAATCAAACACTTTCTCCAGTGAAGACCTCCATCCCCTGTTGTCCTCTCACATCAAAATACACGCACATATGAATTTAGATCTGTTTTGGACTGGCCTTTGCTCATAAACAGGGCTTGATATGTGCATAATCTCCGTTTTGTTTTGATGAAGAAACAAACTCATCAACATCTTGAATGGCCTGAGGGTAAGTAAATAAGCAAATTTTTATTTTTGGATGAACTATTCCTTTAATATTACCAAAGAAAGGAAATTGTAGCTGCTCACTGAATGAGTTACCTGTTTGCAGAACATCAAAATATGATTTGACTTCAGAAAAAAAGGCAATCTTACATCTCAGAGAAACTGATTGCAAGATTCCCAGAGATCAAATGTTCTGTCCTTGTTTAGCCTGCCAGTGACGCAAGTGATTTGTTTAACAGGCATGAGTCCAGGGGCGTAGATTACGCGGGGGACGTGTCCCCTTTTTATAAAAAGGTTATTTCGTCCCCCGCACTTTTTCATTGGACAGTTGTGTTCTAGACATGTTAAGGTTTTAATGGAGCAATGTATATAAACGCATAAGTTTATATTTCAAAAAAGACAAGATAGTATTATACATGTCGTGCTTCGTTTCCATGGCAATCAGTCACTCAGTTTGGCACGTCACGACGCCCTAGCTCGCACGCGCGGTCCCGCGCTAGTTATTTCATCCATTCATAGAGGTCGGATGAGTTTCAAAGCGGCAAAAAATCTTGCTCCTTTTTTACGAAAAAGTCAAGCAGCGTAAGTTACAGAGTAATTACAGATAATTACAGAGAGGAAGTATGGTAATTATGTGGGGAACAGCTACTTGAAATACTACAAGAATATAATTTGTTCCAATATGTAGTATACAGTATATTGGAATGGAATTGCACATTCTTTCCTTAGCTTACTTGAGACTCACACTGAGCCAATAAACATGGTGTGAATCCATAATATCTGGTCACAGAGAGGCTGCCACATTTCCGTTGGAAATATGTTATCTCTCATTGATTTAC